>JAVLUX010000026.1:38367500-38392500 GCA_032164185.1 Moxostoma hubbsi | reverse complement strand
GCATTAGTTGTTTATTGCAAACAGCTTGAACAGTCACTTCATGTGCAATGTGCTCTCTCAGATGGTCACTGGCACCCTTTAGAGACCACACACACAACTGCCCAACTCTGTGCAGTGGGATGTCCGATTCACGGACGAATCTTATGAACCGATTCTTTCTTATGATTCATTCGAGCCGATTCACAAAGAGTTCACTCAGCGATGACCAATGAATTAGCCCTAAACCTGTGGTGGGAATGCAATTATATTATTATTTATAATTAATATAGAATATTGTTAATATAAATAATCATTTTAACCCTGTTAATTAGCCTTAATAGTTATTTGAGTTATGGATCACTAAACGAATCGGCTTATTGAATCGGTTCTTTGAACGCGAACGTATCGATTCTGATGGTTACCCCAGTAGTAATTAGTAATTAGTATCACCTTTCTGGACAAGGTTAATCTCGTCAAGGAAATCACTGACGAAAACGTTAGTTCATTGAGGGTTTTTCGATAATGAAAATGAGACGATAAAGACGTATAATGACAATAATTAAGAATATAATATAGAATATAAAAAGAATATTTCTGCAAGATATTAACTGTGCAATATATAAACAGCAGATAAAATATCTAGAGAAACATCTGCTTATAGAAGAACATATTAGACATGGATGCATCTAGTCCAGTATGTTGGGGAACTCCCGCAGAAATCTGACTTCCCGCCAGATTCTGACTCCCCGCTACCTGATTGGCCCTTATCCCTAAAAGCCCAACACTACACCCATCCATAACCCTTACCTCATTGGTCCCTACCCCTAAAGCCATAAAGCCTACACCTACCCTTAAACATAAGGATACTAGTGGGAGTCAATATTCGGCACTACACATGCAAAATAAACGGGAGCTTTAAAACGGGATTAATTTCCTCACACAAACACATCCTATTAATCGCTATATCCACAACATATATGTACAATTATAACTTAAATCTACACTGACAATGAAGTGAATGTACATTCAGTTTGTTGACAGAGAACCACCCGAGTTCCGACTGAATTGATTCGGGCTACCCCGGCGCCAGTGGCCGTAGTTAAGAGTGCGACTCCTATGGAGTATATTTTTGAGCATGCAAAAAGTTATTTTGAATGCAGAGAGGGTAGGAGGAGAAAGCAAAACTTAAGAATTCTGAGCAAATTCATATTTAAATCAACTATTCAAGCGCAGAATTGGTTTACGTATGCGCAAAATGAATTTATCTTTGCAAGAAGATACATTGCTTTACAAAACGATATTTGTGCAAAATAATTTTTTGTGCTCATGCAGAAATGTTTTTGTGTGCTCAAAATATTATCTTGTGCATGCAGAAAAAAATCTTTGTGCAAAAATTTTTTGGGCACTTAAAATATAATTTTGTGCGTGCAGAAATTTTTTATGCTCTCAAAATATCATCTTTTGCATGCAAATCTTTTTTTGTACACTGAAAATATCATCTTGTGCATGCAGATTTTTTTTTTTGCTCTCAGAATATCACCTTGCATATGCAAAATAATTTTTTGTGCGCTCAGTTTCGTCTTGCGAGTGCAGAACATTTTTTGTGCGCTCAATTTCATTTTGTGCATGCATGCAGAATTCTTTTTGGACCCAAAATATCACCTTGCATGTGCAGAAAATTTTTGTGCAGAATTGTGGCACATATATAACTCCATATGATGGCAGCAGTCGTGAGTGTGACTCCAGCGGCGTTCATTCACTCAGGACTGGGAGGAGTGTGTGTGCGTGTGTGTGCGCGCGTCTGTGTGTGTGTGTGTGTGTGTGTGTGTGTGTGTGTGTGGAGCTGGAGTGGGCTGGGTTCTGCCCGTCAGCCATGTTGGAATGAGAGGGAATGAAAAGCTGGAATGAGAGTGAAACGGCTGGAGAAGACAGGAAAAGCGGGATTTGACCCTCTATAATATTACCAGAGATCGATCACCGCGCGCGACCGACAGATTCCACAGTAAACGAGTGAGTAGCGCTCATTAATGCTTTCAATCATGTTTATTAAGTGATAAAACAAAAACTGTCAGTCTGTCAGTAAATAGGTGGATTTCTGTGCTTGAACAGTCCTGCCATGCGTTCACGAGGAATACTGACCCGATTGCATCGATTTAAATCCAATATTCATGCGTTTGTGCGGGATCGCGCATTATTTATGTTGCGCGTGAACACCCTTGATACTTTGTATGAATCATTCGATAAATGAATAATTAATTTGGACTGCGCGTGCATGTTGAATTCAGTGTCAGAAGTTTATAGTACACGATATTATATATTCAGCACCACAGTCCACAACATACAGTATTTGTTGACATTGTGTTATTCCAGACAATAAGTGATACAAGCAGAATTAAATATTTTAAAATTACGCAGAATATGTAAATAAGATGTATTAGTTGGTCAAAAAGAGTGGTATGCTAATTATAGACATGGTATAGATACATTTAATACTACATTAGATATAATCATTGAGAGTAATATTATAGAGTAAACATCCATTTGAGATCATTTAATTCCGTTTAAAACATGAAAGCAGCTTTTACCACACTTCCTAAAATATGCATGATTTTTTGGACATGGTACCGTAGTAATATTTTGAGTATTTGGACATGTACCACGTTATTACCATGCTTTTTTGGGCATGGCACCATGGTAATATCAAGGTTTGTTTAGGGCATATACAATGGTATTATCATTATTTTTTTAACATCTAACCGCGGGAATACCAAACATTGTTTTTTAGTATTGCAATTGCAAAAAGTACTTTGGTTCTTGCATGCAGACTGATCTCACAGTGAAAATTGGAAACAGTAGGATTACTTTAGCTAAAATCGGTCTGTGTTTACCAGAATTTGAAACGCTGCCCCCAGTGGACAAAGCGGTAAGTGTTGATAGGCATATGGGCACGTGTGAGCTCAATGTTTTTGGTAAAATGTCCACAGAGGGGCACCAAAAGAGAGTTGTGAAGCGAGTTGTTTTCAGCTGTGTAGCATGTATGCATTAAAGAGGATATTTTATAAACTGAATGTCTGATTTAGTTAATGACTTAACCTCCAGTGTGCTGTCTGCACTGGTCTCAGAACAGTTATAGGAGAGCTATAGGATGCTCCTTTGCTCCCTATTTAGTGCATGACTTAACCTCCAGTGTGCTGTCTGTCTGCACTGGTCTCAGAACAGTTATAGGAGAGCTATAGGATGCTCCTTTGCTCCCTATTTAGTGCATGACTTAACCTCCAGTGTGCTGTCTGTCTGCACTGGTCTCAGAACAGTTATAGGAGAGCTATAGGATGCTCCCTTGCTCCCTATTTAGTGCATTACTTAACCTCCAGTGTGCTGTCTGTCTGCACTGGTCTCAGAACAGTTATAGGAGAGCTATAGGATGCTCCCTTGCTCCCTATTTAGTGCATGACTTAACCTACAGTGTGCTGTCTGTCTGCACTGGTCTCAGAACAGTTATAGGAGAGATATAGGATGCTCCCTTGCTCGCTATTTAGTGAATGACTTAACCTCCAGTGTGCTGTCTGTCTGCACTGATCTCAGAACAGTTATAGGAGAGCTATAGGATGCTCCCTTGCTCCCTATTTAGTGCATGACTTAACCTCCAGTGTGCTGTCTGTCTGCACTGGTCTCAGAACAGTTATAGGAGAGCTATAGGATGCTCCCTTGCTCGCTATTTAGTGAATGACTTAACCTCCAGTGTGCTGTCTATCTGCACTGGTCTCAGAACAGTTATAGGAGAGCTATAGGATGCTCCCTTGCTCGCTATTTAGTGCTTGACTTAACCTCCAGTGTGCCGTCTGTCTGCACTGGTCTCAGAACAGTTATAGGAGAGCTATAGGATGCTCCCTTGCTCCCTATTTAGTGCATGACTTAACCTCCAGTGTGCTGTCTGTCTGCACTGATCTCAGAACAGTTATAGGAGAGCTATAGGATGCTCCTTTGCTCCCTATTTAGTGCATGACTTAACCTCCAGTGTGCTGTCTGTCTGCACTGGTTTCAGAACAGTTATAGGAGAGCTATAGGATGCTCCCTTGCTCCCTATTTAGTGCATGACTTAACCTCCAGTGTGCTGTCTGTCTGCACTGGTCTCAGAACAGTTATAGGAGAGCTATAGGATGCTCCCTTGCTCCCTATTTAGTGCATGACTTAACCTCCAGTGTGCCGTCTGTCTGCACTTGTCTCAGAACAGTTATAGGAGAGCTATAGGATGCTCCCTTGCTCCCTATTTAGTGCATGACTTAACCTCCAGTGTGCCGTCTGTCTGCACTGGTCTCAGAACAGTTATAGGAGAGCTATAGGATGCTCCCTTGCTCCCTATTTAGTGCATGACTTAACCTCCAGTGTGCCGTCTGTCTGCACTGGTCTCAGAACAGTTATAGGAGAGCTATAGGATGCTCCCTTGCTCCCTATTTAGTGCATGACTTAACCTCCAGTGTGCCGTCTGTCTGCACTGGTCTCAGAACAGTTATAGGAGAGCTATAGGATGCTCCCTTGCTCCCTATTTAGTGCATGACTTAACCTCCAGTGTGCCGTCTGTCTGCACTGGTCTCAGAACAGTTATAGGAGAGCTATAGGATGCTCCCTTGCTCCCTATTTAGTGCATGACTTAACCTCCAGTGTGCCGTCTGTCTGCACTGGTCTCAGAACAGTTATAGGAGAGCTATAGGATGCTCCCTTGCTCCCTATTTAGTGCATGACTTAACCTACAGTGTGCTGTCTGTCTGCACTGGTCTCAGAACAGTTATAGGAGAGATATAGGATGCTCCCTTGCTCCCTATTTAGTGCATGACTTAACCTCCAGTGTGCTGTCTGTCTGCACTGGTCTCAGAACAGTTATAGGAGAGCTATAGGATGCTCCCTTGCTCCCTATTTAGTGCATGACTTAACCACATGACAAATTACGTTCTGGTTTCATCGCAGGATTCGAACCCGGGTCTCCCACTCTGATGACGCTTGGCGTTTCCAGTCTCGTCACAATGGAAGTTATATAGCAGTTGAGTTTGTAAGAGCAGGGACTAGTGATTAGATGATCCATCATATCTTGACGATCCATCTACATCGATTTAGGACCATCCTAATGATTTAGGAAATTATGAGAAGCACACAGAGTCACGAAATGCACCCAAATGCCTGTTCACATTGTGCACGGGTGTTTTGGAAATGCCTGTTATTTACTGATGTGTTCTGGCAGCTCTGCGCATGAGAGATACTGTATTTTGTGTGTCCCGGGGCGGTGGAAATGACAGCAGGGGTGGGGTGTTTTTAAAGTTGGCACTGGGGCAACAGCAGCCCGCCTCGAGTCAAGGACTGCCGGTTTAGTCTCCAGACTCTGACATCACCGCGTCGGTGTAAATGATGTCTGGTTGTTATCTTTTATAAGGAAGCATCACCCGTGTGAATACAACAACACTTTCATGTTCCCACAAATTTAGAATTCAATCATTATTTACTCACCCTCATGTAGTTCCAAACCCGTTTGACGGTGACAGGATTTTCATTTGAGTGACAAATTCGGTGACAGGAGTTGCGTATGTCTCTGTGAAGTGCTCTCTTAAAGGAACAGTTCACCCTAAAATGTCTTTAATCCTGTTGTTTTAGCTGCACAGGAAGAGGGTCACTATGACAGGATGTTTGTGTGTGATGGCGTTTAACTGAGATCGGGTTAGCAGGATGTAGCTACCTTGTAAAGTCCCTCAGAGTTTCTAGAGGAAACGGCTTTTACTTTGGGTACATATTGAAACTATGTGCACCTGTGTTTAGGAAAAGGATGTCTTGGAGTGATATACTGACCCATTTAAGACTATATTTAAGTATTTTTTAGTGAATTTCGATAAACTAGTATGGAAGGATCGTAGTCTTAATTATTTGCTCTTTAAGGAATCGTAGTGGCCAAAATAAAAAGACATAAAAATCATCTTTCTAGTCATGATATTTATTTAATTTTATATCGGCAGAAAAATCATCGCTGTAATATTCTGAATATTTTATCGAAGATCTGCATAAAACTTTTTATTTCTTCACTTTTTGTTTAAAGGCGAGATTTTATCGAGCAGTGACTCGCCTCAACCCGGGTGGTGGAGGGCGAATCTCAGTTGCCGCAGCGTCTGAGATCTTATCACGTGACTTGTTGAGCGTGTTAACATGGAGAAGTAGCGCATGTGGAGGCTTCACGCTATTCTCCGCGGCATCCACGCACAACTTACCACACGCCCCACCGAGAGCGAGAACCACATTATAGCGAGCACGAGGAGGTTACCCCATGTGACTCTACCCTCCCTAGCAACCGGGCCAATTTGGTTGCTAAGGAGACTTGACTGGAGTCACTCAGCACACCCTGGATTCGAACTCACGACTCCAGGTGTGATAGTCAGCGTCAGTACTCGCCGAGATACTCAGACCCCGATAAATGCGATTTTTAAACAATGAAGTTCAAATAATGCAGATGGATGACATGGATTAATTTGTATCAATTTTTTTGATTTTCTCCCCAATTTGGAACGGCCAATTCCCAATGCGCTCTATGTCCTCGTGGTGGCGTAGTGAATCGCCTCAGTCCGGGTGGCGGAGGATGAATCTCAGTTACCTCCGCATCTGAGACTGTCAATCCGCGCATCTGATCACGTGACTTGTTGAGTGCGTTACCATGGAGACCTAGTGCGTGTGCAGGCTTCACGCTATTCTCCGCGGCATCCACGCACAACTCGAACCACATTATAGTGACCACGAGGAGGTTACCCCATGTGACTCTACCCTCCCTAGCAACCGGGCCAATTTGGTTGCTAAGGAGACCTGATTGGAGTCACTCAGCACGCCCTGGATTCGAACTCAAGACTCCAGGGGTGATAGTCAGCGTCAATACTCACTGAGATACACACACCCCCCCGTCTTTAAACGTTATAAGTTACCGTTAAAAATCAATGCGTCTATGGGATAAATGAATGGGATTTTTACATCCAGAACAGACTGTTGTGGTCTGTTGTAAAATTCATACTGGTCGACCAGTAAATCCGGGTTTTTCTAGGGCTAGGTATCGATATAATAGAGTCATATAATTTCCTTGATGTGGAAAACACGGACAAAATCATGTAATTCGGTTATAAAAAAGGAATTTGAATATAAAACGCTGAGTGTTACGGAAATTGACATATTTACTGTACAGTAAAATGTTATATTCAATATCCATCCATCCATCTTCAACCGCTTATCCGAAGTCGGGTCGCGGGGGCAGCAGCTCCAGCAGGGGGCCCCAAACTTCCCTATCCCGAGCCACATTAACCAGCTCTGACAGGGGCACCCCGCTCTTTATTGAACAGATATAATAACCAACACAACCAAATCTGACATAAACGTTAAACTACTCTACAGCTGAAATAATCCACTCGTTTTAACAGTAAAAGTGCTTTTATAACATTATAAGTGTCACATTTCTGCCTTTTAAACCCACCAAAAATGGACCCCATTGACTTCCATTGTAAGTGTCCCACTGTAATCTCGATTTTTGCTTTTTTTTTTAAGAAAAAGAGGGACGTATTGAAATACATTTTCGTGGAAAATCAACATTATGCCACAGTTTCTGTCGCTTGAGCTTCTCTTGTCCTGAACCCGGGAATATTCCTTTAATTTCCGAGAGCGTCCCGTTGCAGTAAACAGTAGCTCCATTCACAGTGAGTGATGGCACAACTCTACTTACAGTTTCCATTTGCCCGAAGGCCTCGTTCACCATCCGCAGGGGTAATCCCACTTACATTGAAGTCAACATCTTACACAGATGTTGCTTTTATAGAAGGCTTCTGGACAGTTTCCCCAGTCTTCGGAGATCTGGTGCTCAGCGTGAAGAACGTTTCTTTGAGTCTTGCCCAAGTGTGGGACGTTTTACTTTAATTCACAATGAATAACCCTGGGTAATACCAGTCTGGGCCGAGTAAACCACCTGGGCTGAGAGTGCTTGTATAACTGGTGTCTTTGTGCAGGCCCTTGAGTTTCCTGTCAAAGTGTTGAACCCCCCTCGTTCTGCAGGAGAGCAGCGTTGTAAAGGCTGTACTGTGTGTTCAGGTCATGTTGGCAGGCCGGTTGGGCATAAAGACCACTCCGCAGGAAGTTCCCGTGCCCTTGAGACTTTCGGGAACACGCTGTGGCACCGGCGAGAGACCCGTCATTAGTGCAGAACAGGGGAGGATCGGCCATTGTGTGCTACCGGACAGGAAGTGACATGCAAACAAACGCAGACGTCCTATTCGCCAACCACCCATTATCCAGTTTAATAGGCACTATATATATATATATATTAAAACGCTATTTTTAGCACAAGTATGGCATCCAATGGCTGCACATGAACACAACGGCTACTGTTCTGTCTTGCGCCCCTGTGGGAGTCCGTCTACACCTTCAGCGTGATGGTATAACAGGAAGTGATGGCGTTCATTCAGGAAGCCTCAGCGCACAGACCCAGGCTAACGCTAAAGCACTCTAGGGCGGTCAGATTAAAAGTCGAAATTTGAATACTCGTTGAATTGGAGAAAAAAAATGCACATTCGAAAGCTAAATCTGTGCATTCAAATTGTGGGTGTGTGCGCCAAGCACTGACGACGTCAACAGATCGATCACATCGATCGAGAAATGGCTAGACACTTTTTACAAATATATTTGATCCATTTTGCTCCCAATTTGGAACGCCAAATTCCCACTACTTAGTAGGTCGTCATGGTGGCGCGGTTACTCGCCTCAATCCGGGTGGCGGAGGACGAGACCGTCATTGCGCCCTCTTGTGGACTCAGGAAACAATGCAATGAATTTAATTTGAATTTTGAAAATATTTATGGTAGGATAGTGAGAAACAGATCAGTATTTTTGTACCTTTTTGCTATTTGTTCAAAATAAAGGGGGAGTCCGGCACCCTGGCGGTGAGACGGGGCTCCGTGAAGGGCGGGGAAGTGTTCAAGGGATTTCCGAGAGGGCAGGTGAGAGGGGACGGCGGCCTCATGAGCCTGGCTGAAGGCCGGCCCTTAGAGGCGGGGCGACGATGACGAGAGGGAGGGGCGCCACAATATGCATTAAAGTGAGGATGATGATATGGATAAATGTTGATCATTACAACACATATACACACAGAGTTTCAGTGTGGACGCAGACTTTAAGACTCCGCGTCTCTTTGCAATTTTCTTCCTTCCATGCTGTCTACGCTAATAACCTGCCGTTATCAAGCTGCCATGTTGTCCTAGAGAGGTTTTAACGTAAAGCTGTCTCTTGTTTTCTCTAAAGGCTCTCTGCTTGTATCTGTGTGATGGCGTTCGAGCGCTTGATGGCGTGGCTCTGTGGCATCCCCGATGTTTCTCCAGCTCTGTTTTAAGTTTTCCAGCCGCTCTTAAGAGGCTTAAACTGACTCTGACAGCAGCGCGGGTCTTTGAGACGTGTGGAACTGAAACAGCGCTGGCTAAATGCTGATGCCTATTGCGACTTGCTTAAATTCCCCCGAAAGCCTCCCGTCGTCCGTGTAAGAGTTGGTGTGTTTGATGTTTTGCTCTTAACGGCCTTTTCAGTGGTTTTGTCTTTGTCAAACGAGCTGTGATGTGTCTTGATGTGCCTTACTAGAGTAAATTAATAGAGACGCATTTTTGGTGAATTGTTGGTCTGTTCCTCACACAGAGCTATCGTATGTCTTTAGAAGACTTGGAAGTATAGCGCAGTGAGTGTTTTTAGTTGCTCACGAGCTGAAATGGTAAAAATTCTCTTTCTGGCGGGTTGTAAAGTCTCACAATGGAGGGAAATGACCTCATACTATATCACTGTGTCCTCAGGGCTTCAACACACACACACACACACACACATACTCCTACACGTACACACACTCATACACACACACACACACACACACTCGTACACACTCTCACACACACAATCTCACACACACACATACTCACACACACACACACACACACACACACACACACACACTCTCACTCTCACACACACACATACTCACACACACACACACACACACACTCTCACTCTCACACACACTCTCACTCACACACACTCATACACACACACACACACACACACTCACACACAATCTCACGCTCACTCTCACACACACACACACTCACACTCTCACACACACACATTCACTCTCACTCTCACACACACTCATACACACTCTCACTCACACACACACACTCACTCTCTCTCACACACACACACACAAAGATACACACACACTGATTCAAACTCACACATTCACACACTCACTCTTACTCACATACACACACTGATACACACACAAACTCACATACACACACACTGATACACACTCATATATATACACTCCCAACCCACCCATGACCTCTGGAAGATTGTGTCCACACATGTAATGCTCTTTTTCTATGATTTTGTCATTTTTACATTTACATTTGACTCTTTTTGCACAGTCAACAGCAGGTGCATCTGTCGACCATGTGCAAAGACGTGTGATGCTCTTTTCTTTAGTCTTGACCCTATACAGCGAATTTTAATTCTTTACATTTGGTCGGATCGATCTTTTACTCTACGCACAACCCTCCACTACAATGAGAGGACATCACTCACATTTGCCACCAAATTTCACACTATGTGACTAAAAATGAATATAATTGGCCACTGGCTGGTATACGTTTGAATAATAATTGTGTAGTTTAGTGGTGGAGTATTCAGCAGTGAGATCATTTGACAAGTTGCTCCGTATAATGTGTGTCCAAAGACGAGATCCACGAGACCCGATTGTCATTGAATAACGTCTCTTTTAATATTCTTTCTGTTCAAAAACAATAAAAAATCATTCAAATCAAGCATAGTACAGATAAAATAGTGCCATTCGAGTCTTTCTCTTGCTAACGTGCTAATTTAAAGACACTGTTTACGGAACTGTCTGGTTTCCTTAAAGAGACAGTACGGGTTTTTAACACTTGTTCAACAAATCAATGTAAATATTTTTAAATTAGGGATGGGACAATATGTCATATTTCGATATATCACGAACCAAAAAAAATGACGAAACATATTGTGGCATAACTCGATGTTTCGAAATTTGCAACATTGTTTTCTGTCGATGTGATCATATATGAAATGACCTGCCAAACATCATAATCTCTCTATCGCTTCATTTATTCACTGCTGCACTTTATTCTACACTGTTTACAGGGTTCACACAAGGTCCTTAAAGTGCTTAAATTTAGCTTTTAGAAATGCAAGTACTGGAACTCCTGGAAAATCACCTTGTTTTGATGAAAAGTGCTTCAAAGTGGATCATTACCTCCGTGTAGTGTGTGTCCATCAAAGATGAGGCGACTCCACTTTCATTGAATAATGTGTCTTAATATAATCTGTTCTTTACAGTCAGATAAAAAAAATCAAAAGAAATATACAGAAATTTTAACCTTGTTGATGTTCGCTGAACTGGAACACTGTGAGCCGCTCGTTGAACTCTTAAAGTGACAGTAACCTTTTTTAGCGTTACTTATCCAAATGAATGTAAACTCAAATGTTATTACTTGTAAACTGTACACATTATTTCAAACAGTGATATAATTCATGATATAATTTTAATATAATGTAGAATTTTTGTATTTTTACTAAGTGAAATTTTGATTATTATAATGATGACAAACAAATGATTAAAATATAAATATACAATAGTGCAAATTATGCAATTAAACTAAAGAAATGTAACAAAATGTAATAAAGCAACTTTAATATCATGTCTATTGATTAAATACATTTGATTTGTTAAATTAGCTAAAATGTGACCAAAATGATAAAAACTAATAAGATATAATTAGTCAAATTAATATTTTCATACTGTACCTAGTTAGAAGGTCCCCTGTGTAATTATCAACATTAGCTTGGAGAAAATGTATTAAATATGTTAGCAAAAGTAGGGCTGGGCGATAAAACGATATCGATATTTATCACGATAAAGAAAATCCACGGTAAGCTTTTGAAGAGTTTTCGATATTTACGGCGTGTTGCTAAAACACAAGCAGTTCGGCTTTCTCAGGTTGTGTTTCCGCTGGGGTGGACGAAATCCGCTCAAAGGCGCTCAAAGCGCTAGGAGAGATCTCGCTACGCACCGCCGCCAATCCTACGATCCACCTTGCGAGCATGATGCTCGGCTTTCATAGGAATGAATTGAAAACGCTCTCGGCTTCGCTCACAACGCGCCAGTGGTAACATATGGTCAGATTGGATAAACGTGCTAATGCTAGCTGCCTTGCTAACGATTAGGCTACATCGGACACCGGATTGATTCCATCCGCACCACAAGACGTGGTGATGTGGACAACAGCTCTGATCTTTCTGCTCTGTAATCTTCAATATTGCCCTCTAGCACCAAACATGCATCATTTCTGCCCTGTCCCGTCCGCACACGTCGACCTCTTTTCCTAGCATGTGTGTAGACGTGAAGCGCCGCATGAGTTAACGTGGTTTCAAAGCACCTTTTAGACTGATGAGAGACTGAGAAATGCATAGAAAGTATCAAACGTAAAGCTGAATGCTGCATGACAGACAGCTGTGAACAATGACAAACATTGTCAGCGGTAATGTGACATCACACTAGTGCTCTAGAAAGGTTGTTTATTAGCAGAATGGCACGCATTTATCTGCTGTGAGTCAAACGTCCCTCTGTAACTGCTCACAGACACTGTATATAAGCACTTTCACAGCTCTCAGAGACTGGAGAGCGTTGTACAGAAACACATGTGCAAAAACATATTTTTGCCATTTGTAATGATGAAATAAAGAGCAAAGGATGTGCTTCAAGTGTGTAATTGGTGCTTTATATCTGTGTATTTTGTCATTCTGGTGCAGCCCCAGAGAATGATGGGGAATGTGTGTGGTTCGGTCTTCCGAGCCGGTTACCTCAAAAGTTGGCGTACGAGGAGGAAATGAGGTGTAAGTGCTCCTGGGAAGTGCTTAGGAGTTCGGGTGAATATCTTAAAAACAAGACAAGGATTAGCTCAGAAGTCTGTGTTTATTTATAATTTGACAGCTGGTGAAGGGTGTTTGGTTTCTGATCTAGAACTTTGAGGGTACGTTTATTTAATATTTCATGTGACTTCATTGTTGATTTGTTGGCCCGTGCCCAGCTCGTCCTGACAATGTGTGAAATGTGGAATGATCATGGCGTTCATATATACTTATCTGATTCATAGCTCAGTGATTTTCTGATTTTATCCCCTTTTTTCTCCCAATTTGGAACGCCCAATTCCAACTATTTAGTAGGTCCTCGTGGTGGCGCGGTTACTCACCTCTATCCGGGTGGTGGAGGACGAGTCTCAGTCACCTCCGCTTCTGAGACCGTCAATCGGCGCATCTTATCACGTGACTCGTTGTGCATGACACAGTGGAGACTCACAGCATGTGGAGACTCATGCTACTCTCCACGATCCACACACAACTCACCACACGCCCCATTGAGAGAACCACTAATCACCACCACGAGGAGGTTACCCCATGTGACTCTACCCTCCCTAGCAACCGGAACAATTTAATTGCTTAGGAGCAATTTGCTCCTTTATGCAACCGTATGCATAAATGACTGATGATCTGCACATAACTGGATCTCTACATCAGGGCAAAAAGAAGGCTGATCATTAGTGTAAAAACTAAATAAAAGTGGTCCTAGTATAGATACTTGTGGGACACCGGTAGGGGTGTTAAGAACAGTGGATTTATGATTATGAACCGGCGATTATGAAAAGTGAATCGGCGGAAATATTAAAGGAAGTGATGAAGGGATGCAAGGTAAAATAACTATTATTTAAATAAGAAACTGTCCGCTCTGACACCTGCTTCTCCATCACCATGGATACAACAGGCAGAATGCGTATAGGCCGATAGTTACTGATAAGCTGGTGGTCACCTGCCTTAAAGATTGGCGATACAGTAGCAGTTTTCCATGTTTCTGGAAAAACCCCTAGAGAGATTGAGAGGTGATATTTATGATGAGTGAAGCCAAGGACTCTTTCAAAGACTTAAGCATTATAGAGTCCATAGCAATCTTTGGCTTTGGGGGTATTAAGTGAGTTAATTATCCTTATTACATCATGCTCAGACATGTTAATTAGACTGAACAGGGGTTTGGAGGCATCCAGTAGAACTCTGTCATTTATAGCCGTAAAACTCTGTGCAATCCCAGCAACAGTTTACCCAAAAATTACAATTCTGTCATAATTTTTTTTACCCTCATGTCATTCGAAACCTGTATGACTTTAGCTGTGTCCCAAATGGCACACTATACACTTATGTGCTCAGCCAGGTAGTGTATGTACTTTCAAAGTGTCCCAAATGGCGCGCTATACACTATGTGCTCAGCCAGGTAGTGTATGTACTTTCAAAGTGTCCCAAATTACACACTATACACTATGTGCTCAGCCAGGTAGTGTATGTACTTTCAAAGTGTCCCAAATTACACACTATACACTATGTGCTCAGCCAGGTAGTGTGTGTACTTTCAAAGTGTCCCAAATGGCACACTATGTGCTCAGCCAGGTAGTGTGTGTACTTTCAAAGTGTCCCAAATGGCACACTATACACTATGTGCTCAGCCAGGTAGTGTATGTACTTTCAAAGTGTCCCAAATGGCGCATTATACACTGTGCTCAGCCAGGTAGTGTATGTACTTTCAAAGTGTCCCAAATTACACACTATACACTATGTGCTCAGCCAGGTAGTGTGTGTACTTTCAAAGTGTCCCAAATTACACACTATACACTTATGTGCTCAGCCAGGTAGTGTATGTACTTTCAAAGTGTCCCAAATTACACACTATACACTATGTGCTCAGCCAGGTAGTGTGTGTACTTTCAAAGTGTCCCAAATTACACACTATACACTTATGTGCTCAGCCAGGTAGTGTATGTACTTTCAAAGTGTCCCAAATTACACACTATACACTATGTGCTCAGCCAGGTAGTGTGTGTACTTTCAAAGTGTCCCAAATGGCACACTATACACTATGTGCTCAGCCAGGTAGTGTATGTACTTTCAAAGTGTCCCAAATGGCGCATTATACACTGTGCTCAGCCAGGTAGTGTATGTACTTTCAAAGTGTCCCAAATTACACACTATACACTATGTGCTCAGCCAGGTAGTGTGTGTACTTTCAAAGTGTCCCAAATTACACACTATACACTTATGTGCTCAGCCAGGTAGTGTATGTACTTTCAAAGTGTCCCAAATGGCGCATTATACACTGTGCTCAGCCAGGTAGTGTATGTACTTTCAAAGTGTCCCAAATTACACACTATACACTTATGTGCTCAGCCAGGTAGTGTGTGTACTTTCAAAGTGTCCCAAATGGCACACTATACACTATGTGCTCAGCCAGGTAGTGTATGTACTTTCAAAGTGTCCCAAATGGCGCATTATACACTGTGCTCAGCCAGGTAGTGTATGTACTTTCAAAGTGTCCCAAATTACACACTATACACTATGTGCTCAGCCAGGTAGTGTGTGTACTTTCAAAGTGTCCCAAATTACACACTATACACTTATGTGCTCAGCCAGGTAGTGTATGTACTTTCAAAGTGTCCCAAATGGCGCATTATACACTGTGCTCAGCCAGGTAGTGTATGTACTTTCAAAGTGTCCCAAATTACACACTATACACTATGTGCTCAGCCAGGTAGTGTATGTACTTTCAAAGTGTCCCAAATTACACACTATACACTATGTGCTCAGCCAGGTAGTGTGTGTACTTTCAAAGTGTCCCAAATGGCACACTATGTGCTCAGCCAGGTAGTGTATGTACTTTCAAAGTGTCCCAAATGGCACACTATACACTTATGACTATGTGTCACAACGAGTCACGTGATAAGATGCGACTGAGACTTGTCCTCCACCACCCGGATTGAGGCGAGTAACCGCGCCACCACGAGGACCTGCTAAGTAGTGGGAATTGGGCGTTCCAAATTGGGAGAAAAGGGAATTTTAAAAAAAGTGAGTAAAAAATTTGAGGAACACGTTTAACACTGACGTATGAAAGAATTGTCAGAAAATTCAATTTTCTTTTGAATACCATTTTTTTTTTTTTTTTTTTTAGTACCATTAAAAAAATATAAAAATGTTTTGGCTTGGCCTCAAGTGGCTTAATGATATTTTAGCGCTTCTATATAAACGTTGTTATTAGATATTGGGAATATTATACATCTGGAAGATAATATAACAGTCCATTATTATAGTAGTAGTTATGTTGAGTAATGAAGATACACTATACGGACATCATTTTACGTTTTGTAGCTGATGATTCAGTTATTTCACAATAGAGTCAACAGTGTTACGTTGTTTCCCGTGGGACTGATAACCCCACAGCAGCTGTGAAATACACTTTCTGCTGCCAGAGACGTTTGTACGGATCACTGTGACACTTCAGTGAATGTACTGCGAGTTAAAATGCTCATATCGTTCACAGATGTCAGAATATCAGAGAGACTTGAGAGGGACCTGGGAAGATGTTCGACGTTTGTTTTCAGTCTGTTTGCAGGTGTATCCTGACACAACCTGCACAAAAGAAACTAAATGTATGGATCTGATTTGATAGATCGTATTCACGGACATATTCCCCAATATAGATGTCGTTCCTCTGAGCATTTTGGATATGTGAAAACAGACATTTTGAGATGATGCTTCGGAAGATAATTTTGTTTTCATTGTGATCTACCACCACTTCCTGGTTCCGGGCTGTTCTGGTTGGTGTTTGTGTAGTTGAACTAAGATGATTAGTGATGTTGTGGTCAACAGATGGTTTGTCTGGGATCACGAGGAGTTCAGTCTCGGATTTTGTATTTCATGGTAGAAAATAATAATAAATAATAACAACATGGGATCAGATTGAAACGTACATGACATTATGATGTCACAATTGAACTATTTTATTAATAAGCTACGAGAAGTGAATGAACCCACTTTGTTGTGTGTGTGTGTGTGTTATAAAACTGAAGAAAATGAATTACAGCGACACATTATCACATCTGTAGCTGCAGTTTTATTTGTTGTCTCAGAGGCGTGGGGGGGGGGGGGGGGGGGGGGTGCTGATCTCAGCGTTACCGCCGGTTACCAGATCTGACACACACTTTCGTTGAGTAATGGCTGCTCTGTGATGCTTTTGTTGGTGACGTGTGTGTGTGTGTGTGTGTGTGTGTGTGTGTGTGTGTGTGTTCCTCTCTCTCCCTCCCCCCAAGCTCTCTTTTCTCATCTTTTTTCTCTTGAGCTCTGAGTGAGAGACAAAGACCCCCCCCCTCACCCCCCCTTCCCTCTGGAGGCCGTCCGTTCTGCACACACACGCTTACACACACTCATGCGCTCATCGCAGACCGGGAATGCTACTCTGCATGCAGGATTGAGTTTTTCTTGCTGTACTATGACTCTGTGCCGTAGAGCTGCGTTTTAACATTTGGCAGTTTGTGTATTCGAGGAAACACATTTTACGGATATTACAAACACTCGAGTTAAACGAGGATTTCTCGTCTCTAATGGAAGGACTGTACCACGGTAAGCACTTTTCCTGCTGCTCAGAGTGGCCACATCTCTCCTGACAGTGTGTGTGTGTGTGTGTGTGTGTGTATGTGTGTGTGTGTGTGTGTGGTGAAAGAGAGGCACCCTATGAAAAGGGTTTCCTTTTGTACAATATATGTACAATATCCACCCAGTAGTGAGATTTTGATAAAGTTATTGATAAAGCGTGTATCATGCAATGATATTGATGGTAATCATTAATGGACTTTTATTGTTTATATTTATGGTTTGTTTATTTTGAGAATCGTTGCAGATTTGTACTGCCAAAAGTGCAAATATGAACTTTTACTGGAGATGTTGGAATTCGTGGAAGTTTTGCTTCTCTCAATATTGCCATATGTTGATGGCTAGTGATAGATCGATATATATATATATGTATATGTATGTATTAGATATATATTACCTGATAAAATTGTCATTTTGTGATTATCGGCATTGGTTGATAATTGTACCTGTTTGGCTGATAAATAAAACGATTTTGTTCCCCTTGCATAAAGTTCAAAACCTACTGATATCCTTGTCAAGGGTTATTGTTTATTTATTTATTTATTCGATATGCATTTTTTTTTATTGTCAGATAAGCAAAGCTGTACAGTACATTATATTGAACTCAACGTTGCATTGTAGCATTCATCCAGAGAATATTTAACAAGGTTTATAGGCGATTCGGAAATATTTCAAAGTCGTATCTTACAATAGGGGTTTTAGTAGATAGGAAGATTATTATTATGATTATTGCAATCAGTAAAAACATCAAACTCATAAAATATCCATGTGTCATATGTTGTTGGAAAGCTCTTAAACAGTAGAATACAACCAGACTATTTGTGTTGCTAACAGAGAAAAATATAGCGAGTAACAGCTAAATATATGGCTTTGACAGTTATGTTTCATGTGAACAGGTGTTGCTCATATGCTGCATTTTCACTTAAAACCACCAAAACATAACAGAACTTAAAATATCACATACCGTTACTTAGATGAGATGATTATCTTTCAAACGAGTCCACGCACAAGATAATCAGATGTATAGATCATTAGATAATTCACATGAAGCACAATGTTACATATGACCACCAGGAGATGGCGCCAAATACATGACACAGACTCAATGATGACTCAAATGGCACAGAATGAAACTCATTCTGTGAAATCTCATGACTAAAATCATGTCTGCATGCTATGCAAACCTTTAGTCATTGTTGTTTGCATGTGTAATTAGTTCTTATGTACAATTATTATCTTTTATTTCGATTTTTTTGCAGTGAATTTCTTAACTGAATTTAATTTATTAAAACGTTTTTTCCATTTAATTCAGTGAATGTCATTTAGTGATATTTTTAAAAGATGATTTTGTCCTCTATTGTTAGTAAGCACATTTAATACAACCTTTTAAGTTGAGACACAAGCTGAATAATCGGTTAAGAGCTAATGATTAATCGGTGCAATAATCGCTGAATAGTCGAATAATCGATTATCAAAATAGTCGTTAGTTGCAGCCCTACTGACGATTTAACTGTCAAATATTAATTGTCTGTTTTAGGGATTTCATGATTGATTGTCATATAATTTGTTTTGTGTAATTGTGCTTTATTCATCTTAAGTCTTTTTTACATATTTAACTTCAAATATATAAATCAAATAATAAAAATAGGGATATAGGATTTCCTTTTAAGGCTTTAAAACTACATGACATACTGTTTTAAATATCAAAATACTTAAAATATGTCTCTCTTTTTGGTCAACTTTAGTTTTGGTCAATTTGACATTTACACTGTTGTTTTTGGAACTCATTAAAAATATATTTTAATTACAAAAAAAAAAATTAAATATTATTATTTTAATAATAAAAATATTAAAATGTTAAATATAAATTAAATAATATATTATGAAACTGTGTATTGTAAGTGAAACTGGAGCGCTTTGCATTCACTATCAAAGGTTATATTTGTTCGTTTATATTTTGGGGGGATTATAGCGTGAGCCTGTGCTGACGGGGCGCCCATCAGGGTGCTTGAGAAGCGCTTCAGACGCTCTTCCGGACAGGAGCTGAATGACACACAAATCAGCATTAATGGCATTTTAATATATTCGCTTAAAATTCCCTTTAAATGTGATTGTAATTTAAAGTGCACAAATCGCAGTTAGAGCAAATAACCGCGATCAGATGATTATTTAATAATGCCGACAGGTCTGCTTGGAGACGTTTTAGTACACTATGATTAATTATTTTTGTCTTGTTATAACTTTTGATTGCTTTGTTGTATCAAGACACGGTGTTGACATGATTAGGAACAAAAGTAGTTTTTCAGAGCCACCTTACCGTTTATACATGCAGTGTCAAAGCAATATGATCTCATTAATTGTCAGTGAGAGCTGGCGACTTCCTGCGACGCGTGCAACCTCTGTGATGTGGGCGTGTCCAGTGACTTATTCACACCAATAGGAGTGAAGAGGGTTTCAATGGAGGTCATCCGCCTCGTGAGATAATGGCGATGAAACGAGCACGGCTGCAGTTCATGTTGAAACACTCGCCCCTGTTACGACCTTCATGACTGCTGAAAACTGTTACATGTTAATATTTAACGCTGGTTTCATTATTTTGCACCCTTTTAAATATTTACTAGGTTTTAATGTGTAAAACGAGGTGCGTTTCCTGCCGCGGCGTGATTTTACGGGAAGGATGCACGAGCTTAAACCTTTGAGAACTGTAACCGTACCATCGCACGTGCAGAATGTAGGTCAAACACTTCATGCCTAATCTGTGTAATCATCATTAATCGTTCCAAGTGTTGCATATTTATGTACGATAATTAATGAAAATAATCTATTCTAAACATTTTACGTTGTTGTTGTTATTCATATTATGATTATATTAAGGTCAAATGCAGTTTGATTTGTGTGTGTGTGTGTGGGTGTGTGTGTGTGTGTGTGTGTGTGTGTGTGTGGGTGTGGTTATTATTTCTGCACTTGTATGTCTGCTGTATTTGTACATGTTCGTACAACTGTGTGACCCTGATATTTGGATTACTCTTGACTGATTGCTTTCCTGCTCTTGGAAGTGTGCCGTGTGTGTGTGTGTGTGTGTGTGTGTGTGTGTGTGTGTGTGTGTGTACAAATGTGTGTGAATTGATGCAAGTGTGTTAGTTTGTTTGAGGTCATGAATTCTGCCCTGAGTGTGTTTGGCAGGTGTTATGAGCCTTTAGGGGTGTGTGTGTGTGTGTGTGTGTGTGTGTGTGTTGCCCCAGGGTATTAAATGAAGCCTGTTCCTCTTACCCCTCACAGTATTCACACTGTATGGAGGAACAAGGTGTGTTAAATGGGCTTTATTTGTTTAAATATATAAGATAACCAGTTCAGTGATGTCACAGTGACCCCTAACCCTACACTGAATTGTCCTTTTGTGCTCATGTGAAGTTCTTGAAGTCATAAATCAGTACTGCTGAATTTATTTTAATATAACCGTCCATTAGTGTGCACGACACCGCGGAGACCGTCAATCGGCGCATCTGATCACGTGACTCGTTGTGCATGACACCGCGGAGACTCACAGCATGTGGAGACTCATGCTACTCTCCACGATCCACACACAACTCACCACACGCCCCATTGAGAGAACCACTAATCACCACCACGAGGAGGTTACCTCATGTGACTCTACCCTCCCTAGCAACCGGGACAATTTGGTTGCTTATAAGACTTGGCTGGAGTCACTCAGCACGCCCTGGATTCGAACTAGCGACTATTAGAAACGTCCCGATACCATTTTATTTGAGAACGAGAATTACCGATACTTCATTTTCAGTACTCACTATTTTCAGCCGCCCACTGAGCTGTGGTTCAGGTGGTTGAGCGGGTCGGCTGCTAATCACAGGGTTGGTGGTTTGATTCCCGGCCCACGTGACTCACATGCCGAAGTGTCCTTGGGCAAGACACTGAACCACAAGTTGCTCCCAATGGCAGACTAGCACCTTACATGGCAGCTCTGCAACCATTGATGTGTGAGTGTGTGAGAGTGTGTGTGTGTGTGTGTGTGCGTGTGCGCGCGCGCGTGTGCGCGCATGTGTGCGCGCATGTGTGCGCGCGTGTGTGTGAGAGTGAGAGTGAGTGTGTGAGAGTGAGTGTGAGTGTGTGAGAGTGAGTGTGTGTGCGCGTGTGTGTGCACGCGTGTGCGCGCGCGTGTGTGTGTGTGTGAATGGTGAATGACCATTTACCATTTTTCAAATATTTGGCTCAGCGGTTGAGGCTCTGGGTTATTGACCAGAAGGACGGGGGTTCAAGCCCTTGACCCTATCTGCTCCAGGTCACCGTATCATGGCTGACCTCTGACCCCAGCTTAGCTGGGATGTGTGAAAACAAATACATTTCACTGTATATGTGCAATAAATGCATGTATAATGTGTGACCAAATTAAAGGCTTTTACAGTGAATATTGCGCATATATACACAGAAGTGATTCCATTTAAATCGTGCTTTTATTTTGAAGCCCTTTCTGTTTCTGTGCTTTTGACGGTGGCTTCACTCTTCCGGAATAGCAGGTCTCTACATGCAAGCAGGTCGCTACGTGTCCCAAAGTGTTTATGGTGTTTACGAACACTTTGTGTCTGTATATCAGCACAGCACCGCCTCCACACATTCACAAGCGCTCACTTTAGTAGCGAGCAGCACATGCAAACTATATATTTATCTCCTTAAATCGCAGCATTTGCCGTTTAATAATCACATAAATAATGGCAGATGGTATCGGTTTTCGGTACCGGCACGAGTGTAAGTACATGAGCGTGATATCGGACCAGTATTGGTGTGGGGACGTCCCAAAAATAGATCTTTAGGCATTGTTTTAGGGTAACCATTGTTGGTAATCCAGCTGCAATATTGTCAATAGTGAACAGATGCATTAATATAATGGCGTTTAACATTAATGTAGGATGTAATGATGGTAATGGCATAAATTCGACGCTAATTCTTCCCGCTAGCTAACCTTGTGTCCTGTCGGATCAGCAGCTGACCATATGGGGACACGACCCCCACCGATGGTGCGATGCATCGTGACGTTTATATTTTGATCTAATATTTTATAAGTCGACTTCAGGCAGATTGGAGCCTCTTTGTAATGCAGGGCAGAGGTCGGGCAGAGGTCAAGCAAAGGTCAAGCAAAGGATGAAATGAACCTCAAGCTCACAGACGCACAGGTGAGGTTTCTGTCCAGTCAACAGCTACAGTACGGTTGATCCCGCGTCAGGACTCTTCTCTGCTATTAATATCAGGTTGTCATCTTGGCAAGTGTCACGCTGAGGTCAGTGAGTGCAAGGGTTTGTGGGTCATCAAGGTTGCCTGTTACTTATGTACAGGATTGCGCTGGTGGATTGGAGGTATTGTGAACTAACTAAAACATTCTGACATCTACTCACCCTCATGTTGCTCGAAATTTCCCGAGACGTGTGAAATCAGGTCTCAAGAACGACCGTGAGAATTCTGCGGCGCTGAGTTGAAACACAGACCGGTTTGTCGTCCGGTTTCACGGCCTCTCTGCCGTCAGTCTCACATAACCGGTCAAGCTCAAAGGTCGTATGTCCATGTGAAGCCGCACGCTGACAGCTTGATACGCAGATGTTTGGGTCCTCTGTGGCAGTCTTGCGTGGCCCCTTGATTAGCCAAGTGTTGAGTTGACCTTTGCACCGCCTCCTGGTCCTCAACGTGTAACATATGGAGGCGACGGCACCAAGACTGAGAAGTCTAGCCGTTTTTTGCCTAGCGAACATCAATGAAGTGTGCCAGAAGTCTCTTAGATGGAGTCTCTGTAATCCTTTAATCTTTGGACACACCATCAATAGAGCGGATGCACTCTGTCACATGTAGATTTGATTAACCGCTTAACAATATTGATTATTTGGATTGTGTGTTTAATTGGCGCCCTCAGAGAGCCATGGACGGGACGCGAGGGAATCCCGTGGGGAGCGGCTACGACTGGTCTATTAGTAGACCATCAAGCAAGGGAGCATCCTATAGCTCTCCTATAACTGTTCTGAGACCAGTGCAGACAGACAGCACACTGGAGGTTAAGTAATGCACTAAATAGGGAGCAAGGGAGCATCCTATAGCTCTCCTATAACTGTTCTGAGACCAGTGCAGACAGAGAGCACACTGGAGGTTAAGTCATGCACTAAATAGGGAGCAAGGGAGCATCCTATAGCTCTCCTATAACTGTTCTGAGACCAGTGTAGACAGACAGCACACTGGAGGTTAAGTCATGCACTAAATAGGGAGCAAGGGAGCATCCTATAGTTCTACTATAACTGTTCTGAGACCAGTGCAGACAGACAGCACACTGGAGGTTAAGTCATGCACTAAATAGGGAGCAAGGGAGCATCCTATAGCTCTACTATAACTGTTCTGAGACCAGTGCAGATAGACAGCACACTGGAGGTTAAGTCATGCACTAAATAGGGTGCAAGGGAGCATCCTATAGTTCTACTATAACTGTTCTGAGACCAGTGCAGATAGACAGCACACTGGAGATTAAGTCATGCACTAAATAGGGAGCAAGGGAGCATCCTATAGTTCTACTATAACTGTTCTGAGACCAGTGCAGACAGACAGCACACTGGAGGTTAAGTCATGCACTAAATAGGGAGCAAGGGAGCATCCTATAGCTGTCCTATAACTGTTCTGAGACCAGTGCAGACAGACAGCACACTGGAGGTTAAGTCATGCACTAAATAGGGAGCAAGGGAGCATCCTATAGCTCTCCTATAACTGTTCTGAGACCAGTGCAGATAGACAGCACACTGGAGGTTAAGTAATGCACTAAATAGGGAGCAAGGGAGCATCCTATAGCTCTCCTATAACTGTTCTGAGATCAGTGCAGATAGACAGCACACTGGAGGTTAAGTAATGCACTAAATAGGGAGCAAGGGAGCATCCTATAGCTCTCCTATAACTGTTCTGAGATCAGTGCAGACAGACAGCACACTGGAGGTTAAGTCATGCACTAAATAGGGTGCAAGGGAGCATCCTATAGTTCTACTATAACTGTTCTGAGACCAGTGCAGACAGACAGCACACTGGAGGTTAAGTCATGCACTAAATAGGGAGCAAGGGAGCATCCTATAGCTCTCCTATAACTGTTCTGAGACCAGTGCAGATAGACAGCACACTGGAGGTTAAGTAATGCACTAAATAGGGAGCAAGGGAGCATCCTATAGCTCTCCTATAACTGTTCTGAGATCAGTGCAGATAGACAGCACACTGGAGGTTAAGTAATGCACTAAATAGGGAGCAAGGGAGCATCCTATAGCTCTCCTATAACTGTTCTGAGATCAGTGCAGACAGACAGCACACTGGAGGTTAAGTCATGCACTAAATAGGGTGCAAGGGAGCATCCTATAGTTCTACTATAACTGTTCTGAGACCAGTGCAGACAGACAGCACA
>JAVLUX010000026.1:38355000-38362500 GCA_032164185.1 Moxostoma hubbsi | reverse complement strand
TTTTTTTTTTTTTTATCTGTGTTTTCATGCTTTTGCCAATTGCATTAATTTGGTCAATAATTGGCTGATATAAATATTGATACATAGGTGCAATGTATAAATGTCCCCTGGGGAATTGATCCACTCTACCTTATATCTGGTCTAGTTTGGGGGTCGTTTGCTAATAATATTCCCAGTTTATTATGATTATGTAAAGGATTTCCATTGGTCTTGCATGATGATGCTGAATGGCTGCAGTTCTGTCCCAGAAAAGAGCTGCTCGGCACCACAGGCAGGGGGCGCCGACTATCCTGTGTGCCTGTCCCGAGAGATCACGACTGACCTATAAAAGCACATGCTCTCTAAATGTGCTGAGATGACAAAATATACTGACCTGTCATTTTCTCTTTCTCTCTTTCTGCAGATATTTCCAGAATTTCATTTTACACAGGTGAGTGACCTTTCCGTTAATTCCCCCTCCTCGTGTAGTGGTTATTGTGGGCGGTGATCGCTGTAAATGAACAGCAGGACATACTAGATTTGTACATTTAGTGACGAACGTGTTGCGGCCCGTTCAAGACTCATCAGCTTGGGTGTTTTGGGTCCGTAAGTATTGTGGATTGGTGGATCTTTCTCTGCTGTGCCATGGCTAATATAGTTGTTTACCATGTTTTCCGCCATCAAACACGATTTTTAAATGACCTGCATGTGTCCAAAGACGAGATCCACGCAACTATAGTCAACTGTTGAGCATAAACAACAAAAAATAAAGATTTAATTCTAATCACACACAGGACAGATGAGATAAAGCCTCTCATCTACATGCGCTCATTTAAAAACGCTGTTTACAGAAACGTCGTCTTTCTTAAAGAGACAGTACTGTTTTATTTAAGCACGTGTTCAACAAATCAAACAATGTTAAAGAATAATTAAACTGTAAACATGCAACAAAAATAATGTTTGCTATATATTATCATATTTTTTGACTGAAAACATGATGATAAAAAACTAAGCAAATATAATTAGTAAAATGTATATTTTCACAATGAACTCAATTCTGATTCGCGTCGAAACTGTGTCTTACAAATATTTACAAGAATATTACCAAATTCGTCCATTCGTTAGTTTGGCGCTCACTGGGGTTCGTTTGCAGTGGTAACGAGAGGAAATGATCTGATGAGTCATTATCACTGTCTCAACATTAATATTCATCTGGGCGAAATCTTGGTGCTGAACTTCTACGCTATTCTACGCGATCACTGGCGAGTGAAATCTGAAAGTTTACCAGCCAGTCGCTAATCGGTTATTGCAAGTTGCGTATCATCTCATATATAAAGTGAGATTTATCTACACCAAAGGGGATTTACACAGGGTACCTTCCTAAATGTTTTTCTTCATGAACGTGCACTAGACGAACCTCATTGACCATGTTCATGCATCTCGCAGTGCTTTTAAAGGAAGCAATGTCAAGTTATAACTCTTTAAAGGAGACCCACATTATGTGTCTTGCTGTTTTGAGGATAAACACATCCTGGACGCTTTTTTTGCTATTTTTTTAAAATTGTTGCTCTATGTAAACATGCACTAGATGGACATCTTTGATCGTTTTGATGCATTTCTGACGATGTGTGCCATGTTTTAAGGGGCACATTTTAAAAACGCATCTGTTATTGAAAGATGGGTCAGTTAAAACACTTGCACCCTACCCTAAGTAACCAGATCCACTCGCGAATGTTTCAAATGTCATGACTGTTTGATCGTTTTTGGAGGAGAGTTTCATATATTTTCGGATGCAATATGTTGGGTGTGTGGTATGTGTAAACCCTGAAATTTGTTTTATTACGTTGTGGAGCTTGTTTCAAATGTACTATATGGCTGTGTATTCGGGGGGGATGCACGATGTTAGCCAATCACAATGGCGGTGCGTTAACATTGAAGTTTAAAGGAGGCGCTTAGGCTAAAACCGAGCATTTCAGACAGGGGGCCGGAGACAGGGTGGGCAATTATGACCGTTTTGGTGCAAAAAAAATAAAATATGAAAGATAATTAAATAAAAGATTATAAAATGTGAAAAGCGAGTGTATCATGACCCCTTTAAGAATCGATATTGAGGTCTTTCAGATAAAGATCGCAATGAATTGGAAAATCGATGATCGCTAATATTCATGACTGCATTCATCACTGTCCTACAGGCGCCATGTGGGACGGACCCCGACCACTTGGGGGCCTCACAGTCTCTGCTGCCATAGAAACAAATGCCTGCATCATATGAGCGTCACTGAAGATTCATGCTACGTCATTAAACTCAATGTTTTTGTGTTTTACTGCGCTAGATTCTCCTTGAATAGTAATGATAATAAAGGCTTGAGGCACAATATGCACAATTCATTAGATACAGTATGAGCCTGTTTGCTTTTCTGTGCTATTATAGTTCACCCAAAAAATTAAACGTACCCTCATGTCATTCCAATCATGTATGACTTTTTTCCTTATGCTAATCGTATCCGACTCGCAGCGTTCTGTGCTGCTGCAACATTAATGATGTGCACCTGAGGTCACCAGCAGGTATCATATTAAAGATGCAAACGTTTACCGCCTTGCACCGTTTATGAGCCTAATTTATTTAACTGCTCTGCAGCTGTGCTCTCGTGTACAGTATCTGCAGTCTACATGTATAATGGTTTGAAATGGAATGTTAGTGAACTGTGACATCACAATGCTCCGTGTGTTCCGTTCAAATAATGAGTCAAGAATGTTCGTCTAGTTGAATGGTTTTGCACAGTTTACTGCAGCAGTATTAAGTGTAGTATGGCGGTAGTACTCTTTAAATATCCCATGCGTTGTCTCCGTAGGCGAATTGATTTTTAACGATTACATATACATTTTTAAAGACAGACCTGTTGTGAGCTTCGAGGTTGTTAACTGATGGTTGAAGCGTTATTTGAATGTAACAATTTTTTTTTCTCCCCAATTTGTAACGGCCAATTCCCAATGCGCTCCAAGTCCCCGTGGTGGCGTAGTGACTCACCTCAATCTGGGTGGCGGAGGACCAATCTCAGTTGCCTCCGCGTCTGAGACCGTCAATCCGCACATCTTATCACGTGACTTGTTGAACGCGTTACCATGGAGACATAGCGCGCATGGAGTCTTCACACTGTTCTCCACGGCATCCACGCACAACTCACCACACGCCCCACCGAGAGCGAGAACCACATTATAGCGAGCACGAGGAGGTTACCCCATGTGACTCTACTCTCCCTAGCAACCGGGCCAATTTGGTTGCTAAGGAGACCTGGCTGGAGTCACTCAGCACGCCTTTCAACTTCCTTTTTTTAAGTTCATGTCTATTAGCAGAATTTCTGGTTAAGAGCTACACTACCCATAAACCATAATCGACCAATCAGAGAATCGCGATGAACAAAGTGCGCCAAAAGAGCTCTGCAGCGAATGACGCCGTCATGTCGCTCTCCCTACACTCTCAAACTACTCATATATTTGTCTCTATCTGAATATTTTGAAATGAACGTAACGTGTATTTTTTTCTTTATATCTTTTTTTTATTGATTTTAATCAATAAATCAAGAAAATAATAAAATTCTTTAAATCAATATCAGTTTTATATTTCCATGTTGTTAAAAACGTACTATGAAAGTACTTTGGGACATTGATTTATATACCGTGGAACCGCACGAGTACTGTATTTATATACAGTAGTGCGCCAATGAACATCAAAGAAGTCTCATGATAATATATATTGACTTTTGTGTCACTTTTCAGTCACAAAAGGAATGATCAGGCTTCCTTTGTCCCAACCAACCCCCTTAACATGCATTACACGCATCACACGCATCACACGCATGTTTGTGTAGTCGCCATGCGCGAGTGAAACGTGCGACCGGGCGTGGAGTGTCTCAGTGCAGTGTGGCGTCCTGTTGTGGAGTTAAAATGAGTTTGTAAAGGCTTTTGTCCTGAAGACAGCAGGCCGGATGTTAAAGGGTTTGTGAAGGAAGAGCACTGAACCCCCCCTCCCTTCCCAGCAGCCCCTTTGTCTCTCGTTCTCTCTCGTTTTAGGGTTATTTTGAGGAGGGGTGGGTCTGCTGTAGATCCAAACACCATGTAACTGCCATCACGTTTAGTTCTGGGTAATCTAACTACTGATGTGGGGTAATTATTATTTTTTAATTTTTTATTATTATTATTTTTTAAGTACCTTAACCAAGTGTAAGGGCTTAGGAACAGATTTCTGTTCTATTATTAGTTCTTTTGAATCTACAATGCCAAACATACAGTGTGACCAGTGTAGTCTGATTCCTGAACAAATGACTCTTATGAGCCGGTTCTTTTGAATCTACAATGCCAAACATACAGTGTGACCAGTGTAGTCTGATTCCCGAACAAATGACTCTTTTGAACCGGTTCTTTTGAATCTACAATGCCAAACATACAGTGTGACTAGTGTAGTCTGATTCCCGAGCAAATGACTCTTATGAGCCGGTTCTTTTGAATCTACAATGCCAAACATACAGTGTGACCAGTGTAGTCTGATTCCTGAACAAATGACTCTTATGAGCCGGTTCTTTTGAATCTACAATGCCAAACATACAGTGTGACCAGTGTAGTCTGATTCCTGAACAAATGACTCTTATGAACCGGTTCTTTTGACTCTACAATGCCAAACATACAGTGTGACTAGTGTAGTCTGATTCCCGAACAAATGACTCTTATGAACCGGTTCTTTTGACTCTACAATGCCAAACATACAGTGTGACTAGTGTAGTCTGATTCCCGAACAAATGACTCTTATGAACCGGTTCTTTTGACTCTACAATGCCAAACATACAGTGTGACCAGTGTAGTCTGATTCCCGAACAAATGACTCTTTTGAGCCGGTTCTTTTGAATCTACAATGCCAAACATACAGTGTGACCAGTGTAGTCTGATTCCTGAACAAATGACTCTTATGAACTGGATCTTTCGTTCTGTGCCCTCTCTTTTAGATAACAAAAAGTACCAAAGATGCTCTTATTGACGAGGTTATTGTTGGTAACGTGACTCTTTATGGTGGTTATTGATCGATTGATTGATTTATTGATTGATTGATCGATGGCACCAGAGCGAGTTTGCAGAAGTGTTTAATTGCCTCTGTTCTGTACACTGTGCTTCTGCCATGAGGGCATCAACATTTCTCTCTCTAGATGCCACGACTGGTGCTTAGAGACACATTGTAAAGAATGGGCATGCTGGGTAACAGAGACTGGCACTTTTGGGCACAGAGACACAGAGGAGCTGCGGTCATTTGGTAAGCAGCCTCGGTTGAATGGAAATGAGTGTCTGATTTGCATATGAGGCTGCAGTGGCTCCTCCCCCTCGATCCTCTGCACTGGCCTGTCCTGATTCAATCTGCTCAGTCGCCTCTGTGAGTCACAACAAACACAGGCACCATCTGTCTCTCTCAGGACGTCACGTCTGTCTCTCGTGGGATAACTTCAGACTCTCCCTGTGCATTCCGGGACAGTTGTGTTGCCAGGCATCAGCACGGGATTTACGTGCCCTTGTTTACTCTCTTATATTCTCCCAGCGTGCCGCTTGGATCTGTGTATTACTCGTGGATTATCCCACGCATGGGCCTGTGAGGTGTCTGGGTGTGTGGTGGGACGTGCTCATGCGGGTGTTTGAGAGCGGTGGGTGCTGGCTGACCCTGAGCACGGGTTCAGACAGACAGTCAGCCGCCTACATGGAGAAACCACGATGCAGCCCTTTCCCCTTGTGCTTGGCTGGAGGTACATGTCTCTCTCTCGCTCTCTCGCTCTCTCTCTCTCTCTCTCTCTCTCTATCTCTCTCTCTCTCTGTGTCTCTCTCTCTCTCCCCCCTCTCTCTCCCCCTCTCTCTGTCTCTCTCTCTATCTCTCTCTCTCTCTCTCTCTCTCTCTCTCTCTCTCTCTATATCTCTCTCTCTCTCTCTCTCTCTCTCTCTGTCTCTCTCTCTCCCCCTCTCTCTGTCTCTCTCTCTCTCTCTCTATCTCTCTCTCTCTCTCTATATCTCTCTCTCTCTGTCTCTCTCTCTCTCTCTCTCTGTCTCTCTCTCTCCCCCTCTCTCTGTCTCTCTCTCTATCTCTCTCTCTCTCTCTCTCTCTCTCTCTCAATTCAATTCAATTCAAGGGGCTTTATTGGCATGAATGTAAACAATACAATATTGCCAAAGCAGAGGCTGTGTAAAAACAGAACTACACCTTAATCTATAATTAATACATTTGACAAATATAAAAATAAATACAGAACCGGTTCAGAACTGCTGAAGTCCACAGTGTTTAAAATACTGACATATACACACATAAACTGAGGGTCACTGTGGTGGACATTGGGGTGGCACACGGGGGTGGAGAAAGTGCACCTCTGTCTCAACCTCACCTGTCGTACAGTAACCATGTTTGTCTCTCACTCTCTCTCTCTGAGAGAGTGTGTCTCTGTGAGTGTCTGTGTGTGTCTGTGTGTGTCTGTGTGAGTGTGTGTGTGTCTGTGTGCGTGCGAGTGCGTGTCTGTGTCTGTGAGAGTGTGTGTGAGTGTGTGTGTGTGTCTGTGTCTGTGTGTCTCTGTGTGAGTGTCTGTGTGTGTCTGTGTGAGTGTGTGTGTGTCTGTGTGAGTGTCTGTGTGTGTCTGTGTGAGTGTGTGTGTGTCTGTGTCTGTGTATGTGTGCGTGTGTGTGTGTGTGCGTCTGTGTGCGTGCGAGTGCGTGTCTGTGTCTGTGAGTGTGTGTGTGTGTGTGAGTGTGTGTGTGTGAGTGCGTGCGCGTGTCTGTGTGCGTGCAAGTGCGTGTGTGCGTGCAAGTGCGTGTGTGTGTGAGTGTGTGTGTGTGTGTGAGTGTGTGTGCGTGCGTGTCTGTCTGTGCGTGCGTGTCTGTCTGTGTGAGTGAGTGCGTGTGTGTGTGTGTCTGTGCGTGTGTGTGTGCGTGTGTGTCTGTGTGTGTGCGTGCGTGTCTGTGTGCGTGCGTGCGTGCGTGTCTGTGTGAGTGCGTGTCTGTGTGAGTGCGTGTCTGTGTGTGCGTGCGTGTCTGTGTGAGTGTGTCTGTGTGTGTGTGCGTGCGTGAGTGTGTGTGTGTTTGTGCGTGCGTGTGTGTGTGTGTGTGTGTTTGTGTGTTTGTGTGTGTGTGTGTGTGTGTGTTCAGTGTTTGTTCAAGAAATCATGAAGAGAGGGTTCAATTCATTTTAAATGCTTAATTTAATCTATCTGGTTCTTGTTAAATCAATATTTGTACTCAGTACTGAATCCTCCTGCGGGCCGGTGCAGGTACAGTGTAATCTCACCTAGCCCGACTATTGACCATCAGAGAAACTTACTCTATATCCACAAACCATCCACTTAAACAGATGGAGACGTCTGACGTCGCATGCAGGATGCAGATGCAGAGATTTAATGTTTTTAACATTATATATATGGACTGTAGTCTAGTGCAATCTAGTGTCACTGAGGGTCTAGCAGATTCTGCCTGCTTATTGGACAGATCCACTCTTAAAGGGACAGTGCA
>JAVLUX010000026.1:38320000-38347500 GCA_032164185.1 Moxostoma hubbsi | reverse complement strand
TCTCTCTCACACACACACACACACACACACACACACACACTCATATACACACACACATGGTCTCTCTCTCTCTCACACACACACTCATATACACACACACACACACACACACACGGTCTCTCTCTCTCTCACACACACATGGTCTCTCTCTCTCTCACACACACACTCATATACACACACACACACACACACACACACGGTCTCTCTCTCTCTCACACACACACTCATATACACACACACACGGCCTCTCTCTCTCACACACACACTCATATACACACACACACACACACGGTCTCTCTCTCACACACACACACGCTCTCTCTCTCTCTCACACACACACATGGTCTCTCTCTCACACACACACACGCGCTCTCTCTCTCACACACACACACGCGCTCTCTCTCTCTCTCGCTCTCACACACACACACACACACATGTGTCCTGAGTTGCACTTTAATTACTGTCACTTTATATCTGTCTGCTACCTCAATAACTGCTGTGCGCATGTGTCTATTGTCCTATTCATTGTCATTATTGTACTGTCCCGTACTTCTGGCACACATTTGCACGTGCACTTTATATAGGTATGTAATGTAGTCTGTGTAGTCTCATGTGGTTCTGTGTTTGTCCTATGTTGTTTTATGTAGCACATGGTCCTGGAGGAACGTTGTCTCGTTTCACTGTGTGCTGTACTAACTGTATATGGTTGAAACGACAATAAAAACTACTTGACTTGACCTGATGTGATTGTCTGTCTGAGGACCAAAGCAAACGACCACAGAAAGCTTTATAAGGATGTTCAGATTTCCTGCTGAGGGAATTATATTCGTCCTGAGCTTTGTACGGTCCGGCTCAGATTAAAATGAGAAATGCGTTGTGGCATGCGAGATCCTGATGCGCTCGGTTCATGTTTCAGTCGAAGAATGAATAGAGAAAATGATGTTGCTGTCATGTTATTCTGTCTTTGTTTGAAGTGTAATACAATCACATAATTGACTTAACCTTAAACGGCTGCATTTTGGGGGTCTGGGTATCTCGGCGAGTTTTGACGCTGACTTACATTTACATTTATGCATTTGGCAGACACTTTTATCCATAGCGACTTACAGTCACTTATTACAGGGACAATCCCCCCGGAGCAACCTGGAGTTAAGTGCCTTACTCAAGGACACAATGGTGGTGACTGTGGGGGTTGAACCAGCAACCTCCTGATTACCAGTTATGTGCTTTAGCCCACTACGCCACCACCACTCCTTAACCACGACTATCACCCCTGGAGTTGTGAGTTTGAATCCAGGGCGTGCTGAGTGACTCCAGCCAGGTCTCCTTAGCAACCAAATTGGCCCGTTGCTAGGGAGGGTAGAGTCACATGGGGTAACCTCCTCGTGGTCGCTATAATGTGGTTCTCGCTCTCGGTGGGGCGTGTGGTGAGTTGTGCGTTGATGCCGCGGAGAATAGCGTGAAGCCTCCACACGCAGCACGGTAGGTTACCACGGTAACACGCTCATCAAGCCACGTGATAAAATGCGCGCCACTACGTCACCACGAGGACTTGGAGCACATTGGGAATTGCAAATTGGAGAGAAAAAGGGACAAATCTCCCACATCCCCCAGCAAATATGTTTTAGAAGTAGAAAATAACATGTTATAATTTGTAGTAGTTTTTGGTATTTTTTTTTTTAGCTTTTTGTCTTGTATGAGTCTTTAACGGTGGCTCTCTAAATGTTTAGTGGTGTAAGATTTATTTAAATTGGATTGTTCACCCAAAAATGAAAATCCCGTCATTATTTACTTACCCTAACCTCTATAGCTAAAAAGAGTTGTTAAGCAGTATGTTAGGGACTGACCACCTCAGTCACCATTCACTTTCACACAAAGAGCAGCATCAACATTCTTCGAAAAAAAAAAAATATTTTTTTTTTTTAATATTTTAAAAAAAAAAAAATTTTTTATTGTGTTTCACTGAAGTCATATGGGTTAGGAACAACATTAGGGTGAGCAAATCCTCATTTCTGGGTGAACCATCCCTTTAAGGTCATGACCTTAGAGGAGGACTCTTTTAAACTTTTAGAGTGGCCCCGGGACAGAGCCTTGCGGGACACCCATTGTAAACGTGCTATCTTAAATATTCAGTGTTTCAACTGGAGAGTCGGTGAGTTTTTGCACTTGGAAGAAAGTGTAAATACTGTATAACTGAAGTGTGCGGGAGATCTGCAGCGTGCGAGAGACGTGCGAGACGCTGTCTGGAGGCATTACTGTCACCTGTCCTGACACAGTTGAATGTGACCCCATTTCCTCTCTCATTTGACTGAGATCTGAGGGGGGGGGGTGACAGTGGATCACTTTTATATGTGTAAATAAATACATTTTCTTAAGTTATTGATATAGCCTATACATATGACAGTACATATCTTTCAAGCGATTTATATCATTCATTTATCAGCTGCTGTAATCCATACATTGTGGCTCAAGCGTGATGATGTAATCCGTTTAGTGTGTAACCGAGATGAGAGCCAGAATGCCTCTGTCGTGAGCTCATCCTCGCGCGTGTCCTCCGAGCCCTTGGCAGTGCTGCCCCGCGTCTGTAATCCAATCAACGAGGGCCACGGCGTTGCCATGGCAACTGCCCCGCTGCCGTGGCGGCCACAGCGCTTTTAACATGTTGGATAATGAACTCGCCGTTTCCGCAGTGATGTCATGCGTGTTTGGCTTGTGCTTTGGATTTGACGGATACGTGATGTACCGGAGATCATTTTGGCAACAGTAACGGACAGATTTGGCCAATAATGGCCGGTTTAAGTTATGTTTTCTACTGCTGTACATTCTAATGAGCCTTTGCCTAATTTTGAAGCATGTAACTTTTGAGTGATCATAATTTTCAAGTATCGTCAAAATAACAACTTTGTCAACAAATATTTCATAGCGCCTCAAATAAGAATAATTGATTAAATAACAATAATGATTAAATAATTCATTTAAATTATAAATCAAATATTAAAAATAATATAATACTGATAATACAAATGCATTACATTATTTTAAGTGTTAAGTAATAAGACAATACAACACCAAGATTTAATATAAGGGCTTGTTTAAGGACACGTCAGCGTATGGCTGCATCAGACGGACACTTTTAGCGACTCGGTTGCGTTGCTTCATAAATACAGCAGGTCGATTTGTCAAGTTAAACATATTTAAGTTGGTGGTCTGTGTATCTCGGCGAGTAAAGATGCTGACTATCAAACATGGAGTCGTGACTTTGAATCCAGGGCGTGCTGAGTGACTCCAGCCGGTTCTCCTTAGCAACCAAATTGGCCCGGTTGCTAGGGAGGGTAGAGTCACATGGGGTAACCTCCTCGTGGTCACTATAATGTGGTTATCGCTCTCGGTGGGGCGTGTGGCGAGTTGTGTGTGGATGCCACAGTGGATGGTGTGAAGCCTCCACTCGAGCTACATCTCCGTGGCAACGCGCTCAACAAGTCACGTGATCAGATGCGCGGGTTGACGGTCTCAGACGCGGAGGCAACTGAGATTCGCTACGCCACCACGAGGATTTAACAGCGCATTGGGAATTGGGCGTTACAAACTGGGTGAAGTAAAAATAAAAGTATAAGCTGTGCGTTGCCTATAGCTTCACTTACTGCCCCCTGAAGAAAACAGGTGGTACTACAAGCTTGAATTGCTCAGACGGAAGGAATATTATTACGGTGACATTTTTTTTACAAAGTGTGTTACTAATTAATTGTTAATCAACCATTATTTTTCATATCGGCATTGCCATGCTTATAACTGATATGCCAATGCTTTAAATGGCATCGATGCCGTACATATATAATACATATATTAGCTTGCCTCCGTCTGAGACCGTCAATCCGCGCATCTTATAACGTGACTTGTTGAGCACGTTACCATGGAGACGTAGCGCATGTGGAGGCTTCACACTATTCTCCGCTGCATCCGCGCACGACTCGCCACACGCCCCACCGAGAGCGAGAACCACATTATAGCGACCACGAGGAGGTTACCCCATGTGACTCTACCCTCCCTAGCAACCGGGACAATTTGGTTGCTAAGGAGACCTGACTGGAGTCACTCAGCACGCCCTGGGATTTGAACTCGTGACTCCGGAGGTCTAATATTATAATTTTAAGAGTACTGTGATATATACTATTGCATATATCGCCCACCCCCATATTAGACGCAATTTTGAATGAACAAAAATGATTTTCAGGGATTTACTAAAAATGCGGCTTATTACTATGTATTCTTATATTGGTCCATATCAATGAAAATTATTAGATATCGTTCTTTCTGGTGTTTATTTAGAGAAAAACAGTGAAGAAAACATGATGCCTTGATTTATTTTGAATTTTTTATTATAATTTTTTTTGTTTAATTGTCAAAAATCACCTTTTAAAGCCATTACAGAGCAAATATTGATATATATATATATATATATATATATATATATATATATATATATATATACATTAAATACAATGATATTATTTTTAGCTATGACACTGCTCTAGTATTACCCAGAATGCCCAAAAGTGTGACTTCAGCTCAAATAAAAATGGAGAGCTTGAGTTTACGACAATATTTATGGATGCATAGACATAAATTGAACTATTGTGTCTTTGTGTTCTTCCTGCAGGGAATCATACAGAAGATCGTGGACATTCATAAAGTGAAGCATGTGGCATGTTTCGGTCTTCGTCTCTCTCACACATTGTCGGGTGACCTCCACTGGCTCCACCCAGATATGGGCGTTTCCCACGTGAGAGAGAAGTACGAACAGGACCGCCCACAGGACGAGTGGAGGTAAGTCATTCATTCACAGGCATGTATTTGTGACGACTGGGCGATATATCAAATATTCACGGTTCCTAATGATTTTAGTCAGGTCTCCTTAGCAACCAAATTGGCCCGGTTGCTAGGGAGGGTAGAGTCACATGGGGTAACCACCTCGTGGTCGCTATAATGTGGTTCTCGCTCTCGGTGGGACGCAAGGAGAGCCATTTCCAAGCAAATACATAGACTAGTTATTAACATGTCTATATCTAATATTGTCAATTGGCTGCCAAATCGCAGAGCCCTAATTTGTATTTGTGTGTGTGTGAGTGTGTGAGTGTGTGAGTGTGTGAGTGTGAGTGTGTGAGTGTGAGTGTGTGAGTGTGAGTGTGAGTGTGAGTGTGAGTGTGTGAGTGTGAGTGTGAGTGTGTGAGTGTGAGTGTGAGTGTGTGTGTGTGTGTGTGTGTGTGTGTGTGTGTGTGTGTGTGTGTGAGTGTGTTAAATGCTAAATTAAACCTACCCTCTTTGGAAATGGACAGCGGGCAGCTCCAACCCTGGTTGCCATGGAGATGCTCTGGGCAACTGCGGCACATCGTGCGTGAAATGCTTTTGTTCTTTTACCCAAAGTGCGTGCGTGTCTCTGTGTTTGTGAGTCCATGTCGGCCTTTAAAAACTGAGTTGTGTCCTCACAGATGGCATTTTTTATGTCATCTCGTCTCTACCCACAATGCAACAGTGAACTCATAAGGCCCATGTGCCCTATGAAGCAGCTGTAGCTTCCATTCACGCTCTCAAACCCGATTAATTCGGTCGATCACGGGACGGAGAACCCAATGAGAAGACATCGCCGTTATTGTTTTTATGTCACCACTCTTGATTACTGGAGATCTTTAAATGAGCTGATTTGGGATCGCTGTCAGTGGATACTTGTGCATGTAAACAAACTCATCTATTGAACGTTTGATTGACATGTAAAGTGACCAAGAAATGACTCCGAGAGCAAAGCTGAATATGACGTTTGTTAAAGTGTCTGAATGAATGAACCATTGGCATATACATGAAAAGGCTAGAATGTTCTGAACTGTTTACAGAAATGCCGGGTGCCCTTAAAGAGACAGTACCGTTTTTTTAGCACGTGCTCAACATATCGATGTAAATACCTGTAAATTGTACTAATCATGCAATTAAAGAATAAACATGTAAATAAATATAATATGTGCATTATATATATCCTATTTATTGATTAAATACATTGAATTGATACTAATAAAATGTAATGTGTAAAGTTAATGTTTATGCTGTACCTAGTTAGAAAGTCCCCTGTATGATTTGGGAGGGGTGGGGGGTGGAGGGGGGGTTCACTTTTTCACCCAATTTGGAATGCCCAATTCCCAATGTGCTCCTAAGTCCTCGTGATGCCTCAATCCGTGTTGCGGAGGACGAATCCCAACCGCATCAGCGTCTGAGACCGTCAGATCATGTGGCCTGTTGAGCGTGTTGTCACGGTGACATAGCGCACGTGGAGGCTTCACGCCATCCACCGTGCCATCCACGCTCAACTCACCACCAACTCACACCCATGTGACTCTACCCTCCCTAGCAACCGGGCCAATTTGGTTGCTAAGGAGACCTGACTGGAGTCAAAATGGTAAATGGTCTGTGCTTTTACATAGCGCCTTTTTTAACGTTAGCGGTTAACAAAGCGCGTTACACTGTGTCTCATTCACTCACACACACACACACACACACACACACACATTCATACACCAATGGTTGCAGAGCTGCCATGTAAGGTGCTAGCCTGCCATTGGGAGCAACTTGGGGTTCAGTGTCTTGCCCAAGGACACTTTGGCATGTGGAGTCATGTGGGCCAGGAATCGAACCACCAACCCTGCGATTAGTGGCCGACCCGCTCCACCACCTGAGCCACAGCCGGCCCCGTGTTATAATTGACCCAGCTTGTCGGTGGTAGACTAACATAGAGGGGATCAAATGAAACCCCACTTATAATCCTGGGAACTCGTAAGCTCAACTTTGTTTCCTGATGTACTAATTCGACCCCTGTGCACACTGACTCACAGAAATGACATAAAGAAGGCAGATATTTTGAGTGTAAATTCTAATAAGTCGTCACATTTTTTCTAACACTAATTTCCTTCCGTCAGTATCCGTGTTCTCCATGCTCAGGACTGGAAAATCCCGGCCAAATTCCATCCTGCTTTCCTTCCCAACAATCCTAATTACTCTCGTTTTGACATTTGACTAACAATCACGCCTGCCTTTGAGCTTCGGATGGTCGGACCGTCCTCATGTGTCACCGTTCCTGAAAGCTTCTCCATTCCCGGAGTGTGCGTTTTGGAAATCCCAGAGCTTGTTCTGTAATCAGATAAGGCCGTTTGTTTCAGAGAGGACGTAAGGAGGGTGCTTTGTCTTTAGTTGGGTCAGAACGTGCCAGAACACTGATGTAATCGCTCACAGAGCCCGCGGACAGGATCCAGCTCTACACTCAAACTAGCACGCCTGGTAGGTGATGAAATGACCTCATGTTAGGAGAGAGTTCATTCTCTCCCGCTCAGAGCCATTACACTGGCACACACTTCACAACACAGTTGTGTTGGCATAGAGTGGTGGTGGCGTAGTGGGCTAAAGCACACAACTGGTAATCAGGAGGTTGCTGGTTCGATCCCCACAGCCACCTCCATTGTGTCCTTTGAGCAAAGTGAGTGTGTGTGTGTGTGAGTGGTGGTGGCGTAGTGGGCTAAAGCACATAACTGGTAATCAGAAGGTTGCTGGTTCGATCCCCACAGACACCACCATTGTGTCCTTGAGTAAGGCACTTAACTCCAGGTTGCTCCGGGGGGATTGTCCCTGTAATAAGGGCTCTGTAAGTCACTTTGGATAAAAGCGTCTGCCAAATGCATAAATGTAAACGTACAACACACACACAACAGAGCTTTCGTGGAGTAAGGACCTCTTACTAGTATTTTACAGCCTTTATAAGGTGCATTTTAATGACCACAGAGGCACGGGAAGTCTTAACTCTCACCAAAACACAGAATGAGACATTTTTGTCTTCAAGCGCTTTTCATGTGGAGTTCAAATCGCTGCTTGCCGCTGTCGTTGGGGCTCTGAATCATGAACGCAGCTTCACGATTGCTGTAACAAAGCGGATAGTCACAGTCTACCGGCTGATCAATATTGTGGAGGACGAGAGTTTAAGAGATTTAATGTACATTGCAATGTAAACGTAACCTATGTGGAGACTACTTCAATCAGTCAAACTCCCACTTAGACTTTGGGAACGTTTAATGTTGCTTGAATTGGTGCAATTTTAGAGCATTTCTATCTTAATACTGTGAAAGCTTTGTTTGGAGAATGTTAATAAAGCATTATATTGTTACATATTGTTTTGTGTTCTTTCCTAAGAAGGAAATAAATGCATTTTGACAAGAAAAGAACTGTGTATATAGTGTCACATTTCAGTACTTTCAAAATCTACGATTAATCGCGATTAATACAAAAAATAGTGATTACAAATTGTAATCGACTGACAGCCCTAATTAAAAGGCATTCGCCTCAAATTGAATACTATCCATACAAATTAGCATTAAAGTTACCCTGGAATAAGTTTTAATGAGTCCGTTAGCTGCGACGAGGGACTGTTCGCTCTTCTTACAGCTGTGTGGCAGGGCGGAGGGTGGGGGCGTGATTCTACACACCCGGTCCCGTATCAGGCTAATCAAGCCTCCGAGAGGGATAAAGGCCGACTGCGGGGTCTCAGCTGTAACACGCTCAACGGGTCACGTGATAAGATGCACGGGTTGACGGTCTCAGACAAAGAGGCAGCTGAGATTCTACGCCACCACGAGGACTTTGGGAATTGGGCAAAGTTGGGGAGAACTGCAGCTAAAGCACTTCCAGAGTGTAGGTGAAGTTGTGAAGTTGGATTCAGTCCCTGTCCTCTCCATTTCTCAGAAACTAAGATTTGATCATTTCCTGAATCAGTTCCATGAAGTCATGAAAAACTATCAGGGATCATTTCCTCTGGAGTGCTCCCGCAGACCCTTCACATGAGACAGTCCTGTAAACGACTGTAGCAGAGATCAGAGTGTGGACGCACGGAAAGAATAATAATCATTTTATGTGATGACATCATGAAGAGTTTACGATGACTCATTTCAGTATTGAGCTGTTTGTCCGCAAGCACATCACTTTAGTCATTCAGATGCGTCTTCAACATGTGTCATGTTCCCCAATTTATTTATTTTTAAACAGTAAAACGTTAAAAAAATTCAGTTATAAATACAAAGTAACAAAAATAAATAAATATATAAATAAATCAAAGAGTAAACAAAAAATGTACCCTCCTGAGACTCGAGCGTGACCGCTGTGTGTATAAACATGCAAAAAAACAAAAAAACAAAAAAAAACACTTTTTCTAGAGCAAATAGTTTTCCTAAATATGTATGTCCTCGTATGTGGACACCGGGACTAAGTTGGGAATTCTTATATAATACCAAGCTATAGAAAGTCATTTTTTTTCATCACACTGTTTATGTGTCCTGGAGTGTTTTTGAGACGTCACAGACATCACAGCTGATTTCTGTAAAGCTGAATAATTTATTCTAATTATAAGCATCGTCCAATCACAGCCAACCATGGTACAATAAAATTACACATTATAAATGGTGAAATTATGAAGTTAAAAAAAGACAACAAATTAACCGTAGTATACAATAAAATAACCATTTTATAAATTGTATTTAATGAAGTGAAAAATAAATAAATTAAAATAAATTGCAGAGAAAATGTTTACAAATAAAGCGTGGGTTAATGCGTGGGTTAATGCGTGGGTTAATGCGTGGGGTAATGCGTGGGGTAAAGTGTGGGTTAATGCGTGGGGTAATGCGTGGGGTAATGCGTGGGGTAATGCGTGGGGTAATGCGTGGGGTAATGCGTGGGGTAATGCGTGGGTTAATGCGTGGGGTAATGCGTGGGGTAAAGCGTGGGGTAATGCGTGGGTTAATGCGTGGGTTAATGCGTGGGGTAAAGCGTGGGGTTAATGCGTGGGGTTAATGCGTGTGGTTAATGCGTGGGTTAATGCGTGGGGTAAAGCGTGGGGTTAATGCGTGGGTTAATGCGTGGGTTAATGCGTGGGTTAATGCGTGGGTTAATGCGTGGGGTAATGCGTGGGGTAAAGCGTGGGTTAATGCGTGGGGTAATGCGTGGGTTAATGCGTGGGGTAATGCGTGCGGTAAAGCGTGGGTTAATGCGTGGGGTAAAGCGTGGGTTAATGCGTGGGTTAATGCGTGGGTTAATGCGTGGGTTAATGCGTGGGTTAATGCGTGGGTTAATGCGTGGGGTAATGCGTGCGGTAAAGCGTGGGTTAATGCGTGGGGTAAAGCGTGGGGTAAAGCGTGGGTTAATGTGTGGGGTAAAGCGTGGGTTAATGTGTGGGTTAATGTGTGGGTTAAAGCGTGGGTTAATGCGTGGGTTAATGCGTGGGTTAATGCGTGGGTTAATGCGTGGGTTAATGCGTGGGTTAATGCGTGGGTTAATGCGTGGGTTAATGCGTGGGTTAATGTGTGGGTTAAAGCGTGCGGTAAAGCGTGGGGTAAACCCAAAAAATTAACCAACAAATTTAATGCAAACACGATTATTGTTTTAATTTTATCATTAATTTATTGCTTACGTTTATGAATATTGCTTATTAAGGAAATATTAAGAGCACTAATAAACGTTTATTACGGCAGGAGCACAGATGTGTGTTTATGGGATGCGAGTTATCCTGTCATAACTGTAATTAATGTTATTGTCTCTCTCTCTGGCAGGTATGAGTTGAGGATCCGGTACCTGCCCAAGGGCTTCCTGCATCAGTTCACTGAAGACAAACCAACACTGAACTACTTTTATCAGCAGGTGGGTGCGGGTGCCTGTACGGCCCATCTGCAGCTGCACTACACACACACACACACACACACACACGCATGCTGCATTTCTGCATGCATTCACATCCGTCCGCTGGTGCGCTGACGGCTTCTGTCTGAGATGCGCTGATGCTTGAACGCAACACGAGACCGCTTCATCAGATCACGTCAGTGTGTGTGTGTGTGTGTGTGTGTGATGGCACCAGGCCTGTTTGTGAGTGTGAGGTTTAAAGTAGGTCATCGAGTGTGTGGTGCATGTCCGTTCCTTTGACGTGATTCGGGTTGTATTCAGACGAGCATACCACCATATTATTAGTGCAGTATACAGTGTACACATATATACCATTATGTAATGCGCTCGACTGTGATGAATGAACATGATTTTTATCATCCTGGCTCATTATTTAATCAGACTGCCAGAAGGTGTGACATCATTGCTTCATGGCTTTATGGAGAGCGTTCATCATGTAGCCGATACAAGAGCGTTGCAGCCGCCGTCAGTATCTGTGGTGTGATCGCGTCTGTGATGTGGTGTTTTGAAGAGTGATTTAGTGATTTTGTGAGAAGTGGTGCAGAACACCTGGTGTTGCGTCAGACATCTGCTCTACACATAAAGCAGCTCACAATCTCTGAGCGGCACTCTATATCACTCTCTATTACACTCTATAACACTCTCTATATCACTCTCTATTACACTCTATAACACTCTCTATATCACTCTCTATTACACTCTATAACACTCTCTATATCACTCTCTATATCACTCTATTACACTCTATAACACTCTCTATATCACTCTCTATATCACTCTCTATTACACTCTATTACACTCTCTATTACACTCTATATCACTCTCTATATCACTCTCTATTACACTCTCTATTACACTCTCTATTACACTCTATATCACTCTCTATATCACTCTCTATTACACTCTCTATTACACTCTCTATATCACTCTCTATTACACTCTCTATTACACTCTATTACACTCTCTATTACACTCTATATCACTCTCTATATCACTCTCTATTACACTCTCTATATCACTCTCTATTACACTCTATAACACTCTCTATATCACTCTCTATTACACTCTCTATTACACTCTCTATATCACTCTCTATTACACTCTATATCACTCTCTATATCACTCTCTATTACACTCTCTATATCACTCTCTATTACACTCTATATCACTCTCTATATCACTCTCTATTACACTCTCTATTACACTCTCTATATCACTCTCTATTACACTCTCTATTACACTCTATATCACTCTCTATATCACTCTCTATTACACTCTCTATTACACTCTCTATTACACTCTCTATTACACTCTATTACACTCTCTATTACACTCTATTACACTCTATTACACTCTCTATATCACTCTCTATTACAGTCTCGATTACACTCTATTACAGTCTCTATATCACACTCTATTACACTCTCTATTACACTCTCTATAACACTCTCTATTACACTCTATTACACTCTCTATTACTCTCTATTACACTCTCTATTACACTCTATTACACTCTCTATTACACTCTCTATTACACTCTCTATTACACTCTCTATTACACTCTCTATTACTCTCTATTACTCTCTATTACTCTCTATTACACTCTCTATTACACTCTCTATTACACTCTCTATATCACTCTCTATTACAGTCTCTATTACACTCTATTACAGTCTCTATATCACACTCTATTACACTCTCTATTACACTCTATTACACTCTCTATTACACTCTATATCACTCTCTATTACACTCTCTATTACACTCTATTACACTCTCTATTACACTCTATATCACTCTCTATTACACTCTATTACACTCTATTACACTCCCTATTACACTCTCTATTACACTCTATATCACTCTCTATTACACTCTCTATTACACTCTATTACACTCTCTATTACACTCTCTATTACACTCTCTATTACACTCTATTACACTCTCTATTACACTCTCTATTACACTCTATATCACTCTCTATTACACTCTATTACACTCTCTATTACACTCTCTATTACACTCTATTACACTCTCTATTACACTCTCTATTACACACTCTATTACACACTCTATTACACTCTCTATTACACTCTATTACACTCTCTATTACACTAAGATTATACTCTACATATCATTACTGTTCATTCATAGAGTTAGCATTGCATTACATTGACACATATAATGTGCAGTTTATATGTGAATGAATTTTTCATCTGTTGAGTGTTATTTTTATTGACTTGTTATTATTAAGTTTTTTTAAAGTCTCTCTTTCACACTTTATTCCAAACCTCTTTTCTTGCTGTATTTATTCTTTCATTTCTTCTTTTCCTCCCTTTCAAACCTCCATCCTTCTTTCTTTTTTCTTTCTTTCTTTCTTTCTTCATCCTTTCTTTCTTTCTTCCTCCTTTTGTTCTTTCTTGCTTCCATCCTTCATCCTTTCATCCTCCTTTCTTTATTCTTTCTTGCATCTTTCCTCCTTTCTTTCATTCATTCTTTCACTCATTCTTCCATCCTTTCTTTTTTCCTTCTTCCCTATTTACATTTCTGCATTTGTTAGATGCTTTTATCCAAAGTGATTACAGTGCATTTATTACAGTCACTTTGTTCCTTCCTCTGTTTCCTAACATTACTTCCAAATCTCCTTCCAAGCTTCATCTCTCAACTGCTGGAGTAAAATATTTTATTGCATTTTTCTGCGTTTAAAATAATGTAAAAAATCTCAAAAATCATCTTAATGTCTTGTTGTTTCTGTAAAGGTGAAGAATGACTACATGTTAGAGATGGCCGATAAGGTGGAGCAGGAAATAGCGCTCAAGCTGGGCTGTCTTGAGATCAGGTGTGTTCAAACTCCTGGTGAAACTCTTGAGCGCTGTCATGAAGATGTTTGTGCTGAATTTGTGTCTTTGCCCTTTTTTAGGAGGTTCTACAGAGAGATGAGAGGAAACGCTCTGGATAAAAAATCCAACTATGAACTGTTAGAGTAAGTCTTATTTTATTTACTCTAAATAAAAAATCCAAATTCACCAATAATGACAAGACACACACACACACACACACACACACACACACACACATTACCCTCTCTTGCGCTCCACTTTGTCTGACATACACGTGTGTTTATTAGTTCCGGGTCATTCCGTCCAGCGTCCCGTAGAATGTTCGGGCCCCTCAGGGTGCAGGACAGGGCAGAGAGTGCACACCAATCACAAAGAAACCCTGATCTGAGTGACAGCTTCTCAGAAAGCAGCTGTAGGGCAGCAAACACCACCTGTTTAACATCCTGCAGCGTTACACTGTCTGATCTGTCTTGTCTGTCTCACAGGAAAGATGTTGGACTTCGACGATTCTTCCCCAAAAGTTTATTGGAATCCGTTAAGGTGAGATGATGCTTTCTGATTCACTAGTCCTACCTGGTACCAGCAGGTGATTTGAGGTGTCATTCATGTCCACAAACAGTGCAGGACAATTTGGGGTGTGTTCAACTCTCTAATCGCTTGCCGTGTGTCCGCAGCTGGCGCAAGAATAGTCTGGCGACCCCACTCTTATTTAGACACACACTCACACCCACACACAGATGCTCCATAAAAATTGGGGCTGTCCTTTGACCTTAAGGGTCATCCTTCAAATAGTTAAATCAAAACATCTGTTTCCACATTTTTTTAAACATTTTCTGGAGCAAAATTTGCATAAAACACACCAAAAAAAAAAAAAAAAAAAAGGCCTCCAATGATCATTTGAAGATTTTAATGGGCTCTGTTTTCAGGATGCAGATAAAGAAAACTTGCATTTCACTCTGTGTTTGGACTGTCAGACCCTTCCCATAATTCCTCCACAGATGTAAGGCCCGATACAGAGTGGCACTTCCTGTCGGGAAGGGTGGACCGATCACATGTTCCAGTGTATCTGATATGATCTGTGTTTATCTGTTCCTGAAATACTGTAAACTCACCCATGATGCCAGATTACAGATGGATATCCCTGAAATGTGCTGTTAGTTCAAGATTTGCACTTGTAAAGTCATTTCTGCATGTGTCGACTTTGATTGAGATGTTCAGTTTGAGTGTTGTTGAGAAGAGCGAGAGATCACTGTGTGTCTTATGTGATTGACAGCTCAATGAGGTGAAAGTTATGACAGTATTTGCTGTAATTACTAGTTTGATTTATAAGTAATTCTGTTTTATGAAAGTGGCCTTGCTTAAGCATAAAACAAACAAATAATCATTATTGCTCATTCTTAGGGGCCGTTCAGACCAAATGTGTTCTTGCACTTAAAAAGGTAGATGAAGTGCACAAGATGGCGCAGAACACTTCTTTCTAACATGATGCAGGGTCTTAAAAACACAGAGCTCCAGCACAAGACTCATTATAAAGTGGCGAGACGCAGCACAACAAAGATGTCTGTTTAGACCATGTTTACATTTAAAATATTTAAAAACAGCAAAAGGCTGCAAATAATGGCCCCTTATGGTTAGGACCTGTAAACAACCACCTAGAACACACTAGCGTACACCCAGAACACACGAGCGACCACATAGAACACACGAGCGACCACATAGAACACACTAGCATCCACCCAGAACACACTAGCATCCACCCAGAACACACTAGCGTACACCTAGAACACACTAGCGTACACCCAGAACACACTAGCGTACACCCAGAACACACTAGCGTACACCCAGAACACGCTAGCGTACACCCAGAACACGCTAGCGTACACCTAGAACACACTAGCGTACACCTAGAACACACTAGCGTACACCTAGAACACACTAGCATCCACCCAGAACACACGAGCGACCACCTAGAAAACACGAGCGACCATCTAGGAGTCCTAGGCTAGGACACACGTGAGCGACCATCTAGGAGTCCTAGGCTAGGACACACGTGAGCGACCATCTAGGAGTGACTATCTAGGACACGCAAGCGACCACCTAGAACACATGAGCGCTAGCGACACTGGTGACCACCCAGAACACACAACGACCACCTAAACAGACTAGCGACCACCTAGAACACACTAGCGTACACCTAGAACACACTAGCGTACACCTAGAACACACGAGCGACCACCTAGAACACACCCAGAACACGCTGGCGAGCACCCAGAACACGCTGGCGAGCACCCAGAACACGCTGGCGAGCACACAGGACACACGAGCGACCACCCAGAACACACTAGCGACCACCCAGAACACGCAGCCGTTAACACAGGACACACTGATGACCACCCAGAACACGCTGGCGACCACACAGAACACACTGGCGACCACACAGAACACACTGGCGACCACACAGAACACACTGGCGACCACCTAGAACACACGAGCGACCACCTAGAACACACGAGCGACCACCCAGAACACACGAGCGACCACCCAGAACACGCAGCCGTTAACACAGGACACGCTGGCGACCACCCAGAACACGCAGCCGTTAACACAGGACACGCTGGTGACCACCCAGAACACGCTGGCGACCACCCAGAACACGCTGGCGACCACACAGAGCACGCTGGCGACCACCTAGAACACGCTAGCGACCGCCTAGAACACACTCTAGAACACACGAGCGACCGCCTGGAGCACACTAGCGACCACCTGGAACACACTCTGGAACACACTCTAGAACACACTAGCGACCACCTAGAACACACGAGCTACCACCTAGAACCACCTAGAACACACGAGCTACCGCCTAGAACACATGAGCTACCACCTAGAACCCTCTAGAACACACGAGCTACCACCTAGAACACACGAGCTACCACCTAGAACCATCTAGAACACACGAGCGACCACCTAGAACCATCTAGAACACACAAGCTACCACCTAGAACACACGAGCTACCACCTAGAACACATGAGCGACCACCTAGAACACACAAGCTACCACCTAGAACACACGAGCTACCACCTAGAACACACGAGCGACCACCTAGAACCATCTAGAACACACAAGCTACCACCTAGAACACACAAGCTACCACCTAGAACACACGAGCTACCACCTAGAACACACTAAAAACCACTCAGAACAAATGTATTTCAACATGATGGTATTGGAGTTAAATTTAGAAAAAAAAAGTCATTTTAAATCATCTTTAAGTTGAAGAATGTTGTATTGGGCAAGTTTTCACTGATTCAGTGTGTGTGATGTACAGTAACACTGAACTCTCTCTCTCTCTTTGTGTTTCAGGCCAAAACTCTTAGGAAACAGATCCAACAAACGTTTAAACAGTTCGCCAACCTGAACGACGAGCAAAGCATCCTGAAGTTTTTTGAAATCCTGGCACCTGTGTACAGATTCGACAAAGAGTGCTTTCGATGTGCTCTGGGGGTACGTCAGTTCATTGCTGTAATGACCGGCCTGCTGCTGCTCTCTACTGGCCATCGGAGGAATTACATTTACTGATGTATAACACTGAACTACAAAAATGAGCATTCTGGCATCATTTACGCTCACCGTCATGCTGTTCCAAACCCGTATGACTTTCTTGCCTCCGTGGCACACGGAAGGAAATGTTATCCTGTCATTGACACACTGTCTATCTCTGTCTCTTAGTCGAGTTGGGTGATATCAGTAGATCTTGCTATTGGACCAGAGGAGGGGATCAGTTACCTGACAGACAAGGGCTTAACGGTGAGAAATATTCAATATTTGACCTCTAGATCAGTCGACAACCTATTGAGCTGCCTTGCTGTACACTGCCTACATAGGCAGCTGACTTCTAAGGCAGCATTCTAACCAAATGGTACCAAATAGTGTCCACATGGGATGTGCACTGCAGACTTGACTCACAATTGATTCCAAAACGAGTTATGTGATTCATCACCCGCGGATCCGTCCTCTCTTTCAGCCCACACACCTGGCTAACTTCACACAGGTGCAGAGTATCCAGTACTCATGCGTGGAGGAGAAAGACAGGAAGGGTGTCTTACAGCTGGACGTGGCGGGAGCGGCTGAGGTAAACATCTTGTCCCAGTCAGGTAGATAAGGAGCTGTGCTTGTAATGTGAGTTATGACTCGGCAGGATGATGATACAGCTCAATACTGTTCTTACAGCGCTATCATCATTTTAGTCCGCCACTGTTATTATGGTTATTGGTTTTCCTGTCTGTCTCTCTTTCTGTCTCCTCTCTCGTTCTGTCCTTTCTGTCTCTTTCTGTAGAGCTATCCTTCTACCATAGATCTGCATTTCTCATTTTGTGATCTTAATGAATTAGACCTATATCAAATCAAAATCAATCAAATCACTTTATGGTCTCATATTGACAATAAAGACATAAACATTGACAATAAAAATATAAAACATACTTTATATTTAGAAGTCTTGATGTTTAAATGATTAGTTACTATTATTGTGTGTCTTCAGCTGTGTGTGTGTGTTTGTGTGTGTGTGTGTGTTTGTGTGTGTGTGTCAAAGTTCTTTGGGGGTGTGTCTTAACAGTATGTGGGTGTGTCTTGACAACTTTGGGGGCATGTCTTCAACAGTTGGAGGTGTGTCTTAAGCAGTTTGTGTGTGTGTGTGTGTCTCAAAGCATTTGGAGGTGTGTCTTAACAGAAGTTTGTGTGTATTTGTGTGTCAAAGTACTTTGGGGGTGTGTCTTAACAGTATGTGGGTGTGTCTGACAACATGGGGGCATGTCTTCAGCAGTTTGTGGGTGTGTCTGAAAGCACTTGGAGGTGTGTCTCCAGAAGTTTGTTTGTGCGTGTGTCAAATTTATTTGGGGGTGTGTCTTAACCATATGTGGGTGTGTCTTGACAACATTGGGGGCATGTCTTCAACAGTTGGAGGTGTGTCTTAAGCAGTTTGTGTGTGTGTCAAAGATATTTGGGGGTGTGTCTTAAGCAGTTTGTGTGTGTCAAAGTTCTTTGGAGGTGTGTCTTAAGCAGTGTGTGTGTGTGTGTGTGTGTGTCAAAGATCTTTGGGGGTGTGTCTAAACAGTATGTGGGTGTGTCTGACAACATTGGGGGGCATGTCTTCAACAGTTGGAGGTGTGTCTTAAGCAGTTTGTGTGTGTGTCAAAGTTCTTTGGGGGTGTGTCTTAAGCAGTGTGTGTGTGTCAAAGATCTTTGGAGGTGTGTCTTAAGCAGTGTGTGTGTGTGTGTGTGTGTGTGTCAAAGATCTTTGGGGGGGTGTCTTAACAGTATGTGGGTGTGTCTGACAACATTGGGGGCATGTCTTCAACAGTTGGAGGTGTGTCTTAAGCAGTTTGTGTGTGTGTCAAAGTTCTTTGGGGGTGTGTCTTAAGCAGTGTGTGTGTCAAAGATCTTTGGAGGTGTGTCTTAAGCAGTGTGTGTGTGTGTCAAAGATCTTTGGGGGTGTGTCTTAAGCAGTGTGTGTGTGTGTGTGTGTCAAAGATATTTGGGGGTGTGTCTTAAGCAGTTTGTGTGTGTGTGTCAAAGTTCTTTGGAGGTGTGTCTTAAGCTGTGTGTGTGTGTGTCAAAGATCTTTGGGGGGGTGTCTTAACAGTATGTGGGTGGGTCTGACAACATTGGGGGCATGTCTTCAACAGTTGGATGTGTGTCTTAAGCAGTTTGTGTGTGTGTCAAAGTATTTGGAGGTGTGTCTTAACAGAAGTTTGTGTGTATTTGTGTGTCAAAGTTATTTGGGGGTGTGTCTTAACAGTATGTGCGTGTGTGTCAAATATATTTGGGGGTGTGTCTTAACAGTATGTGCGTGTGTGTGTGTGTGTGTCTGACAACATTGGGGGGTATGTCTTCAGCAGTTTGTAGGTGTGTCTGAAAGCATTTGGAGATGTGTCTAAAGCAGTTTGTGTGTGTCAAAGTTCTTTGGGGGTGTGTCTTAACAGTATATGGTTCTGTCTGTCAACATTGGGGGGGGCATGTATTCAACATTGCGTAGGTGTGTCTGAAAGCATTTTTGGGTGTGTCGTCAGCTGTGTGTGTGTGTGTGTGTGTGTGTGTGTGTGTGTCATAGTTCTTTAGGGTGTGTCTTAAGCATCTGAAAACATTTAATAATAATATGTTTATTGTATAAAGCACCTTTCTTTAACCCAAGGTTGCTTTACATGACAGCAAATACATGAAATATAGCAAATGGACAAATAATACACACACACACACACACACACACACACACACAAAATGCCAGAGTACTTTGGGGATGTGTCTAAACCATTTGTGGGTGTGTCTGAAAAGAAGGGGGCGTGTCTTCCACAGTTTGTGGGTGTGTCTGAAAGCATTTAGAGGTGTGTTTTCAGCAGTGTGTGGGTGTGTCTTAAGCATCTGAAACCATTTGTGGGCGTGTCTGTAGTTGGTCAGTGCAGCTGGTTGCTGTTGTAGCTTAGCGTGAGGATATATCTGGTGTTGTTGACAGTGTTTCATTGTTAATCACTATTGGTCTCTCCTTCTGCTCAAAGCCTCTCACGATCAGCACATCATCTTTCTCTACCGCTGAGAACATGGCGGACCTTATCGACGGCTACTGTCGACTGCTCAATGCCGTCGCCCAGTCCTTCATCATCAGACCTCAGAAAGGTAGGCCCTTCCTCACATTGGTACATTATGGGATGCATTTAGTATAAAGCAACGTCTGTCTGCTGCAATGTACTTAATGAGACATGAATAGAAAGATGTTTCATTCAAATAAGCTCCCGTTGTGTGTTTTATCCAACAGAGGGCGAGAGAGCTCTTCCGTCCATTCCAAAGTAAGTCATTTACATCACTGCCATTCCTGGGTTATTGATCGCCTTTCCTCGATTAACAGAAGACAGAATATTAATCAGTGTTATATATCTTATGTATAGAAACATTATAACTATCATGTTATTTGTAAATGACATTGTTCCTCCACAGACTTGCCAACAATGAGAAACGCCTTGAGGGAATTCGAGCGGGAGTTCGTGCCATTTCTGTGTCAGGTAAGACCCCCGATTAGATTCGGCTCATGAATGTGTCCGGCTGTTTTTGAAGATCTCAGGATGACGGTTTGTGGAAGTTGAAGCGTCACGGATTATATTCGTTTTGTCGTTCATGAATCAAGCTGACTGTAAGATAAATATGTTTTGTTCCATGTCCATTTCTCTTGCCATATTCTCTTGCTTCTCTCTTTCTCTCCATCTGTCGTTCTTCACTGAAGACTCAGTGGTTCAGATGCCCACAAAAACCGCTAAAGCTCGCCGCTTTCTCCTTCCGTTTGTCCTCTGTTCACATGAGTCTCCTCCTAAGGGTACATGTTTCCCGTGTGTGTGTGTGTGTGTGTGTGTGAGTCTTACACTAACTTTACCTCAGATCATTTTTCTGCACAAATGTCTGACCATTCAGAACACGTCTGATGTCTATGTGGAGCTGAGTTTTGAACAAATGAGATCAGTGTTGGTGGAGATGCCCCACACACCAGAAATAAAAACATTGCAACAACAAAAAAGAAAATTAGGTATAATTGTGTAAGGAAATTAATCATATATTAGGAGGATTATGATCCTGCCACCAATCTTTGTTACTGTAATGCAGAAAAATCTGATTTTGTGATTAAAATTCAACCATTTAAATAAGATATATTTATATATGTGTGTAGATATATATTTATTTATTCACACACACATATATATATATTTTTTATTTATTTATTTACACACACACACACATATATATTTATATATATATATATTTATTTACACATAAATTTATTTATATATATTTATTTATTTAAACACATTTATTTACACACACTCAAATATATATATATATTATTTACACAGATATTTATTTATTTACACACATTTATTTATATATATATATATTTATTTATTTAGACATAAATTTATTTATTTATTTACACACACACACACACACACACATATATATATATATAATTTATTTACACAGATATTTATTTATTTACACATAAAAATATTTATTTACACACATACACATATATATATATATTTATTTACACACACACATATATATATATATTTATTTACACAGATATTTATTTATTTATTTACACATAAATATATTTATTTATTTACACACACACATATATATATATATATATATATATATATATATATATATATATTTACACATAAAAATATTTATTTACACACATACACATATATATATATATTTATTTACACACACACATATATATATATATTTATTTATTTATTAATATATGTAATACATAATTTCATGAATATATAATTAAATAATTATTGATAATTTTTATATTATTATTATCAATTATTTATATATATATATATAAATATATAAATACTGTATAAATACATTAGGGCTGTCAATCAGTTAAAAAATTTAATCGAATTTATACCATGGTATGCCGATTTAATTAGACGTATATATAAATATTTGCTGAGAAAGCCCCTCAAATAGCAATAATTCAATATAAATTGATTAAATAATTATAAGTAGTTTTAAATATTTATAATATTTTCACCCATATTTGTAACGCCCAATTCCCAACGCGCTCCAAGTCCCCATGGTGTCGTAGTGACTCGCCTCAATCCGGGTGGCGGAGGACGAATCTCAGTTACCTCCGCGTCTGAGACCGTCAACCCGCGTATCTTATCACATGGCTTGTTGAGCGTGTTACCACGGAGACGTAGCACGTGTGGAGGCTTCACGCTATTCTCCGCGCCACTCTCTCTGTACAGCTGGAGTTTCGTTTACTGCCGCACTGAATTAATGTGTTAAATCGACAGCCCTAATATATATATATATATATATTATAATAAAATAAAATAATTATATTGTTATGAAAATAGATAATTTCTTGATCAAAGATGCACCCTCATTTTTGCCGATTATGCTGAAATATATAAACCTGTAAAAAGATTTAACATTCGCACACGCAGTGATTCAGTCCAGAACAATACAGACTGATCTGTGTCCACGTCCACATTGAATCTGATCCCACACATTCCTGCTGCACGTCTAACCCGATATAACCCACACTAATGACTCCCAGCCTCAGAAACACAGCATGAACCCAAACACATTCAAATCAGGAGCTGCCAGGAGGATAAAAACCATTTTAACCGTTTAACATTCATGTTGACTCTCCCCCTGTCTCTTCTCATTCTCTCCTCTCTTTGCATGCTCTCATTGGACCGGCAGAAGATCTAAGTGGCGACGGTAATGTTTGACTAATAATAACTTTCACTTATTTCCTGTGATCTATAACTCCCTTTCTGCTGTGTGTTTGCACGCTTGAGAGATGTTTGGATGATTATTTGGATAGGCAGACTTGTGTTAGCCTTGTGTAGATGTGTGTGTTTCTACTTGAAGTGCGTGCTAACGCTGTATTACGCTACACAACCTCGTAACGTTTTATGACAATCCCCTCCAACTCGCGGTGCATTATGGAGGATACTGGCCACGTTATCCCACCAAGACCGCACCCAAAGGCACTTGGTTGGTTTCTTTCGCAACTCTGAACATTATAATAGCAATGTTTCATTTGTTTACATCTCTCATGCATTTTTGATTGGCGCGGATTGGAATTGATAATCGGTCGTTTGGTGTGTGACGCTCCGGTTTTAACGTCAGTAAACGTATGCTACATGTGTTTGTGTGGTGTAATCCAGCTGTCACTCTTTTATCTCTGTATTCTTTTAAAGGGAGGTGCAATTATTTAGAGAAGTCAGCACAACAGCAAGGGACTTCTCCCAAAACAGACAGTTGGGATAAATCTTTTTGTTTTTGTTTTGATGATGAAGACAAAGGAGTCACTTCCTTGTCTTTCTTGAGCACAACTGCTCTCTGATTGGCCAGTTAGATTGACAGCGGAGTTCTCTGATTGGCCAGTTAGATTGACAGCGGAGTTCTCTGATTGGCCAGTTAGATTGACAGCAGAGTTCTCTGATTGGCCAGTTAGATTGACAGCGGAGTTCTCTGATTGGCCAGTTAGATTGTCAGCGGAGTTCTCTGATTGGCCAGTTAGATTGACAGCGGAGTTCTCTGATTGGCCAGTTAGATTGACAGCGGAGTTCTCTGATTGGCCAGTTAGATTGACAGCGGAGTTCTCTGATTGGCCAGTTAGATTGACAGCGGAGTTCTCTGATTGGCCAGTTAGATTGACAGTGGAGTTCTCTGATTGGCCAGTTAGATTGACAGCGGAGTTCTCTGATTGGCCAGTTAGATTGACAGCTGAGTTCTCTGATTGGCCAGTTAGATTGACAGCTGAGTTCTCTGATTGGCCAGTTAAACAGATGCGCAGAGTTACGCAGAATGAGTTCAGAGAGTTTAAAAGAGAGAAGTGCGCTTACTTTTGTGTGTTTGTGTGTCTTCATAGAGGTCTTATTTTCGGCTCTAGTTTCTGTAGTGGAAGGTTACATGTGTTTAGTGTGTGTGTGGTGGCTGAGTGGGCGTTATTTGGCCTGTGTGTGTGTAAAACTGACCACTGCCTGCCTATCTTTCCTGCAGAAACAGACGACTACGCAGAAATCATAGATGAAGAAGACACCTACACCATGCCCTCTAGTAAGTACCCTTGACTCGTGCTGTATATGAAGTGTGCGTGACTGCCGTCTGCATGGGATCCAGATGTTGCCGTCCAGATTTAAATGCTTTCTGAGCCAAATCCTGACCTATTTTTTTCCCGTCTGGCTCGTTGTGTTTGTTGATGTGGCGGCAAATAAAATGTAAAGTATCCAGCTCTGAGATTCCAGAATATTCCTCTTAGAAACACGTACTCATACTGCACTTTCTATCAAACTGGACATTAAAGTACATGCTGAAAGTAAATACTTTTATTATAGGGGTAGATTTGGGTTAGTCCGTTGTATGTTTAATGAGCTAGAAAAATAACAGTCTATGTATCTCCTCATTTTGCTAGATAAACATGTGTGTGAGTCACTGTCTCACGAGTGTGTGATGCACTCATTCTGAACACAGACTGTAAATATGTGTTATGGTTGTGTCTTTAAAGGTATAGATAAACAGTGAATTAAAATTCTGGCATCATTTACTCACCCTCATGTCGTTCCAAATGTGTACAAATTCCTTTCTCCCGTGGAACACAACAGGAGAGGTTTTGAAGAATGTTCACATTGCTTTTATAATGCAAACGATTGGTGACCACAACAGTTTAGCTCCAAAAAGGACATAAAACACCATAAATGCATCCAAATAAGTAGTCAATAAGACTATATTCCAAGTGTTTAGAAGTCATGCGGAAGCTTTGTGTCTGACATTGACAGTATTTTCATTCATTATTTACTGAAAATCTTTCCCCTTTAAGCTTGTCGCAGGCCAGTGAAACAAATAGTCAATATATTAATAACTTCAGTCTTGATCGACACAAACTTGATATCGTTTGAAAGATTAGGAGCTCTGCTTTCCAATGCATGGAGACATTATGACCAAAACTGAACAAATGCTTTGAAATTTGCAGACAAATCAGAAGTGCTCCATTTTGATCATTTATAATATAGCGAGTAACAGCTAAGTATATGTTTTTGACAATTATTTTGGTGTTGCTTATATATATATATATATATAGAAGTTTTTGCTTGTAACTTCACGGAAAATTAACGGAACATAAAATATCACACATCATTACTTAGAGGAGGCGATCATCTTTCAATCGAGTCCACACACAAGATAATCAGATGTATAGATCATTAGATAATCCACATGAAGCACAATGTTACATATGACCACCAGGAGATGGCGCCAAATACATGACACAGACTCAATGATGACTCAAATGACACAGAATGAAACTCATTCTGTGAAATCTCATGACTAAAATCATGTCTGCATGCTATGCAAACCTTTAGTCGTTGTGTTTGCATGTGTAATTAGTTCTTATGGACAATTATTATCTTTTATTTGTTTGGAGATGTTTTTGGACACATTGAGATGTTTTTGAACGCTATTATAAATTATATTTGTAATGTTTAACTTATGATTGCTTTGTCGTATCAACACAAAATCGTTCTCAGATACAGTTGACATGATCGGGAACACAACAAAAGTAGATTTTCTGAGCCACCATATTTACACCCAGAGATATATAATGTCAAATAAGAAAAAATGTTTTGCGATTTTTCAGCCGTTTCTTAGGCTCAGTCTCCGAATGTATCGTAATCTATATCATAAAATGTGAAAAGTTTTCTATACAATGATACCAAACACTTTGTTTTTGTCGAGTTGTAAGTCTTTAATTTTGAGTATGCCACTGAAACTCGTTTTATACAAATGCGACTGTCTCCTGACCTCCTCACTCGCGCTCTTGACTTGTTGTTTTTACCTTCATCTTCTGATGTTTAGTGGTGATTACATCATCTTTTAGTGGTTCTTTGTGATCGCAATGGCTCATAATGTGAGTATCGCCACCTTGTGGACCCACTAATTAGTGCAAATAACTCCATGTGCGTTATGCAGGTTCAAAGACGAGAGGTTCGAAAAATCGGGACGAGATTTGTGTCATGCATCCTGTACGCAGACGCTCGGCGTTCATGTCTAAGCGAAGCACACTTTGGGCTTTACAAGCACAGTGCTATGTTATGATATCGAAACAGTTTTACTTGAACATATCGTTTGAAAACGGCACATTTTATGCCTTAAATTACAGACCCGCGTACATTTACACACTTAAACCAACTTGATTAGCTTGCGCGGTAGCTTACCTCATAGAGTGTTGAACTTTAGACTCGGTAGACCACAATTCGAGCCCAACCAAGCACGCACGCTCATAAGTGAGATGAAAATGACCCCGTTTCCACCTGTATTAAGAGGCGTTTCGGGTGATTCGATCACATGTGGTCAGCGCTAAATACAGGTCATAGCGGTGTCTAAAACGTTTTGTGATCGTGTCACAGAAACCACATACTAATGTGGTCAACAACACACGTGTCCAGAACACATTTGAGATGTAAATGCTAATCCATCCTGTATGTGTCCTAGTAGCAGTGAAGCACCGCCCCTCACCTGTCAATCAACCGTTGTGCTAAAACAGTTTAAACAGCGCGACGTTTCTTTCTCGATTTCTTCGTCTTTTCTGACTTTGATACGCTTTAATGTCATGCAGTAGCACTCAGATCACCGGAGACGAATCGTAATACCAGGTGGAAACGGGGTCACAGAAGCGACATGAAATGACAATTTTGATTTAGAAATTGTGCTTTAGGACACTATTGGTTAGCTTGAAGTTACATTTCAGGTTAAATTAATCTGGGGGGCCTCGTTAGCTCAGCGAGTATTGACGCTGACTATCACACCTGGAGTCGCGAGTTTGAATCCAGGGCGTGCTGAGTGACTCCAGCCAGGTCTCCTTAGCAACCAAATTGGCCTGGTTGCTAGGGAGGGTAGAGTCACATGGGGTAACCTCCTCGTGGTCACTATAATGTGGTTCGAGTTGAGCGTGGATGCCGCGGAGAATAGCGTGAAGCCTCCACATGCGCTAGGTCTCCATGGTAACGCTCTCAACAAGTCACGTGATAAGATGCGCGGATTGACGGTCTCAGACGCGGAGGCAACTGAGATTCATCCTCCGCCACCCGGATTGAGGTGAGTCACTACGCCACCACGAGAACTTAGAGCGCACTGGGAATTGGGCGTTCCAAATTGGGGAGAATCTCACACATTTCACTCGCTTTTGGCGCCCCCCGCTGGACATTTCACTGGGAAACTGCGGCCAAACGTGTAATACTGAACTTAATTTTGTTGACACGGTCACGTATTGTGCGTGAGATCGGTCTGATGTCGAGATTGTAAGTGAATAACGATTAACATTTTTACAAAGCTAT
>JAVLUX010000026.1:38257500-38315000 GCA_032164185.1 Moxostoma hubbsi | reverse complement strand
GACCTTTTTCCAATGGGTTTATAACTAATATGCTGCAATACGACAACTGTATGTATGTGTGTATGTACAGTAAACCGCACAAGTTGCAGCTGTTTGATATATTTTGTATTTTACAGCTTCTAAAGGGAAACTGCCGATCAAATGGATGGCTCCAGAATCGATAAACTTCCGTCGGTTTACCTCTGCCAGTGATGTCTGGATGTTCGGTGAGTTTTTAATGAGCAAATTAAAGCTGAAAATTAAGTCTTTTTAAGATGTTTCCCATAGTTTTATTTTTCTGTGAGTGATATGCTGTGATAACCATCTAATTTTCAGAAAAGTCTAATTTATTGACATGAAAGTGCACCTAAACGTGGCTAATTTTGTTTTAAAGGTCTCATACAGTAGATTTACATGCATCCAAGGTCAAAAAACACTTTCATTTGCTCATAATTTAACCTTTTATTCCCAGTGTCAAACACGACCCGTTCAATGATCCGTTCTAAAGCATTCATTCTAAACTCCTCCTTCCAGAGTGCATACTTTGCTCTGATTAGTCAGATGTCACAGTCTATCACAGTGTAGCATTTGAGGGTGGGTCAAAGCTGTTCACAAGCAGCCAATAAAGACCAGAGGCATGTTTTTTGTTACCAAATTACATGGGTTAGTACAGGAAGTAAATCTGGAATTACTAACAACTCGTTTCAAGTGTTCAGAATCGGTTCTTTATTTTGGGAGTCAATTACTCCATTTGTTTGATTTTTGAAACTTTGCAGACATTTTTACATTTGTAAACCTCATTTTCCTCCTGAGGCCCAGCGATTCAATTTTGTGTTGGACATTTGCTAAGTAAGTTTTTCTACAGTGGTAAATCTTGGGGTATTATCAGAGGACTCTCTGGACTTTTCAGAGATACCAAATATTTGAGTTTAACCATGACAACTTCCTCTCCTTGATCTATAAATATGGATTGAAACAGTTCAAATACGATATGAATAAAATATTTGTATAATATATATTTTTATGCACCAAACACTGTACTGACATTTAAAAAAGGGAAATTGTAAAACTTTTTTCACTGGGTCTCAGGAGCGTATGGTAAGATGACATCATAATAGCTTGTATGGTAAGATGACATCATAATAGCTTGTATGGTAAGATGACATCATAATAGCTTGTATGGTGAGATGACATCATAATAGTTTGTATGGTAAGATGACATCATAATAGTTTGTACGGTAAGATGACATCATAAGAGCATGTATGGTAAGATGACATCATAATAGTTTGTACGGTAAGATGACATCATAAGAGCTTGTACGGTAAGATGACACCATAATAGTTTGTACGGTAAGATGACATCATAATAGTTTGTACGGTAAGATGACATCATAATAGCTTGTATGGTAAGATGACATCATAATAGTTTGTACGGTAAGATGACATCATAATAGCTTGTACGGTAAGATGACATCATAATAGTTTGTACGGTAAGATGACATCATAAGAGCATGTATGGTAAGATGACATCATAATAGTTTGTACGGTAAGATGACATCATAATAGTTTGTATGGTAAGATGACATCATAATAGTTTGTACGGTAAGATGACATCATAATAGTTTGTACGGTAAGATGACATCATAATAGCTTGTAGGGTAAGATGACATCATAATAGCTTGTAGAGTAAGATGACATCATAATAGTTTGTACGGTAAGATGACATCATAATAGTTTGTACGGTAAGATGACATCATAATAGCTTGTAGGGTAAGATGACATCATAATAGCTTGTAGGGTAAGATGACATCATAGTTTGTAGGGTAAGATGACATCATCATAGTTTGTACGGTAAGATGACATCATAATAGCTTGTATGGTAAGATGACATCATAATAGCTTGTACGGTAAGATGACATCATAATAGTTTGTACGGTAAGATGACATCATAATAGTTTGTACGGTAAGATGACATCATAATAGCTTGTATGGTAAGATGACATCATAATAGTTTGTACGGTAAGATGACATCATAATAGCTTGTACGGTAAGATGACATCATAATAGCTTGTAGGGTAAGATGACATCATAATAGCTTGTAGGGTAAGATGACATCATAATAGCTTGTAGGGTAAGATGACATCATAATAGCTTGTATGGTAAGATGACATCATAATAGCTTGTATGGTAAGATGACATCATAATAGCTTGTAGGGTAAGATGACATCATAATAGCTTGTAGGGTAAGATGACATCATAATAGTTTGTACGGTAAGATGACATCATAATAGCTTGTAGGGTAAGATGACATCATAATAGTTTGTAGGGTAAGATGACATCATAATAGTTTGTAGGGTAAGATGACATCATAATAGCTTGTAGGGTAAGATGACATCATAATAGTTTGTAGGGTAAGATGACATCATAATAGTTTGTAGGGTAAGATGACATCATAATAGCTTGTAGGGTAAGATGACATCATAATAGTTTGTAGGGTAAGATGACATCATAATAGCTTGTAGGGTAAGATGACATCATAATAGCTTGTAGGGTAAGATGACATCATAATAGCTTGTAGGGTAAGATGACATCATAATAGCTTGTAGGGTAAGATGACATCATAATAGCTTGTAATGTAGAATAATGAGATCTTTATATGACAGAGCAGACTGCAGGTGTGCTATCGGTTATCGTTTTTATTCCTTAATTTTTTACTTCTAATAAAGACTTGATTAGCCTGATTAGGGGCTGGGTGTGTGGAATCACGGCCCCGGCCTCTGCCCTGCCACGCTGCCTTTTCCAACACCTTAGTTATCGTATCGGCAAAATCCACTATCGGTCGACCTCTATAGTCTTCCAATAACACCCTGCACATTTGTTTTTAATCATTGGGGTTGATTGTCATTTTTGATCGGTGTCTGTCGCCTCAGGTGTGTGTATGTGGGAAATCCTCATGTTCGGCATCAAGCCCTTCCAGGGCGTGAAGAATAATGATGTCATCGGGCGGATAGAAAACGGCGAGAGGTTAGCGATGCCCACCAACTGCCCCCCCACCCTCTACAGTCTCATGACCAAATGCTGGGCGTACGACCCCAGCAAACGCCCACGATTCACCGAACTCAAGACGCAACTCAGGTGTGTGTGTACTGATGCCCGCTGAACCGTGTGTATCACAGTCATGTTTGAGGAAGATTATGCAGATATTCTGCGCTTGTCTGTGGTTTTATTGTGCTCAAGTTCTAACCCTAGAGGTCACTGTTGAGCTTTCAAGGAATAAACAGACTTATCTGTTGCATGTGTACCCTGAGCAGTGTGTCAGATTTCTAGGCATTAAATAGTTTGACAGCCATTTGCCAGAATGTGCCGGATATACCGTTTGGAATAAAAATGTAAAATAATGCTCTCTGCCTCTCTACAGCACTATCTTAGAGGAGGAGAAGGCCCAACAGGAGGAGCGCTTCCGTATGGAGATGAGGAGACAGGTGACCGTGTCCTGGGACGCTGGGAATTCAGACGAGGCTCCTCCGAAGGTGAGATTTCCAATGATTCGAAACCCTTTTAAAATCACCTTGACTCCAGTCGATTAAGTCATTGTGAAAATGACTCGAGCAGCTTTGATATTTTTTGTTATGTTCATGTACAAGCTCATGTATTAAAATCACTCACCTTGAAGTGGATATCTGCAATTTAGTTCAACTCTTTCCGATCAACATCAGATTTATTTGAAGAGTTGTTGACAGGCGGTAGTTGATGCATCATGGCTGTTTGAGTGCGTATGTAACACTGACAGGAAGTTCCACGCACTCTTGACTGATGGACTTCCTGTGCAGTTCTGCCTCTGCAGCAGCACTTGAGCAGAACCGCCGTCACATATTTATTCAGATAAAATGATGTTTTCAACATGTGCCACTTGAAATTTGTCATCCAGGGAGGTTTTAGTCCATCAGACGAGGGCAGAGAGTTTTATGGAATGTGGAAAACTTTCCACTTAGAAAAAAAATGAAACATCTGTCACTTCCCATGCAGAGGACTCTAGTGTTTGAAAATCACGGGTTTGAGATCAGGTAACCTCTGACTTTGAGATCTTTAAGAGTATTGGACTTTTCTTTTTGATTTCCACAGCCCAGCAGACCGGGTTACCCGAGTCCTCGGTCCAGTGATGGATATTTCCCCAGTCCACAACATGCCGGTCCGCACAATCATTACCAGGTACGAGCACTTTCACTTGTACCATCATCTTCATGAAAACACTCATCACATACCCAACTGTCCTCTAAAAACACAACAGAGTGCAGCGATTTGTAACGGCCAATTCCGAATGCGCTCCAAGTCCTCGTGGTGGCGTAGTGACTCACCTCAGTCCGGGTGGCGGAGGACGAATCTCAGCTGAGACCGTCAATTGGTGCATCTTATCACGTGACTTGAGCGTGTTGCCGTGGAGATGTAGCGAGTGTGGAGGCTTCACGCTATTCTCTACGATCCACAGACAACTCACCACACACCCCACCGAGAGCAGGAACCACATTATAGCGACCACAGGGAGGTTACCCCATGTGACTCTACCCTCCCTAGCAACCGGGCCAATTTGGTTACCCCATGTGACTCTACCCTCCCTAGCAACCGGGCCAATTTGGTTACCTCATGTGACTCTACCCTCCCTAGCAACCGGGCCAATTTGGTTACCTCATGTGACTCTACCCTCCCTAGCAACCGGGCCAATTTGGTTGCTTAGGAGACCTGACTGGAGTCACTCAGCACACCCTGGATTACATTCCCATGAAGCATTGCAAATGATCATATAAAACTCTTGATTTAAAGTTGTTGATTTTAAGTATTGATATTATATACTGTATTTTCACAGCAGTGTAGTGCAAAAATATTCAGATATATGCAAATATATATATAAAGTGTTCCTGAAGCCCGAGTGTGTAACAGCAGGCATTTCCTGAGCACTCTTTAAAGACTCAAAATACATCCCATGAGCTGCAAAAATACTCACTCTTCAGCTCCTGTTGTTATCGCTGCAGGGTGACCTCCATTTTTATGCCTTAAAAGGCTTTTGTGCAGAACACTGCTGTTATTTTTGTATCAGATTGTTTATGAAATGATTTAAGAGGCACAAAAAGAGGTCAGAGGCATTCTCAGGGGTCTAAAGTTCAAAGGTCATGTTGGAAGTAACGTGTGTGTGTGTGTGTGTGTGTGTGTGTGTGTGTGTGTGTGTGTGTGTGTGTGTGAAACGTATTCTCTTCTCTCAAGGTGTCTGGATTTCCTGGCACACCCATGCCGGGCGCAGGATACCCACCTCAAGCCTCGGTTCTGGACGCTCATGAAACGTGGAACCATCACAGATCCGAGGCAGTGTGGTCTCCAAACATAGAGGTGAGTCGACCTGAACCCTTCTGATGACCGTAGGACGCTTGTTCAAGGAAAGTTTTTAGAAATGATGTGGTGGTGTTTGTGTCAGGATGGGGGCGCTCTCGGGCGGAGTCAGGGTCTGCCTGCCCACCTGATGGAGGAGACGCTGATGAAACAACAGCAGCAGATGGAGGAAGATCAGAGATGGTTGGAACAGGAGGAGAGTTTCCTGGTACAGACGCACACACACACACTCACTCATACACACACACACTGTCTTTATCTCTCTCGGGTGACATGAAAAGTAATAATCATCATGGGTGTGTGTGTATATGTATGTGTGTGTGTGTGTGTGTGTGTGTGTGTGTGTGTGTATATGTATGTGTGTGTGTGTGTGTGTGTGTATGAATGTGTATGAGTGTGTGTGTGTGTGTATGAGTGTGTGTGTGTATATGTATGTGTGTGTGTGTATGTGTGTGTGTGTATGTGTGTGTGTGTGTGTGTGTGTGTGTGTGTGTGTATGAATGTGTATGAGTGTGTGTGTGTGTGTGTGTGTGTGTGTATGAGTGTGTGTGTGTGTGAGTGTGTGTGTGAGTGTGTGTGTGTGTGTGTGTGTGTGTGTGTCATTCATCAACCATGTTGTTGTTGTTATTCAGAGTAAGAGATCAAATAAAGGTGTCACAGGATTTAATCTGTATCAGAGCTGTAAATCTGTTTGTGTACCTGTGACAGTAAAGCGTTCACCTCCTCCGAGAGACGTTCCCTCAGGAGCTGCAGCCGGAGGTGTTAACTATTATCCGACCCGTCTAAGTCCCTGCCAAACTTTCCGAACGCCCCAGAGTGGCTGTTCAAGACTGATCTGCTCATATGTGTGTGTGTTTCTCATGCTGTTTATTTTGAGCTTGAGGGCGCAGGAAAGTCATTTGTGGTAAATTGGTTGAAGTATTACGGAGAATAATGTCCCGTGAATCTGAAACAGATTTATTTGATGATTGCTGAAACATCGTCACTCACCGTTCTGTATCCAGAATCGGATGGACCGCGGGACGTTTCCGCGGATGAGCGGCTTTAGTGATATATAATTTGGCAGCAGAGGATTGTGGGATCGATGGAAATGTGTGTGGGTCATGCCGTCCTGAGGACCGTAATGCTCCCAGCTCAGCTTTGGCATCTCCCTGTATTATGTCATCATTGTTTGATTAAGGAAAACAGGAAATGCCTCTCTCCGAATGAAATATCTGGAATGGATGTGCGGGATATACTGTGTTCTCGCTGCTATTCTTTTACTGTCTTTTTAAGAGTAATTTATATCACAGTAATAACACTGTAGATAAAGTTATATGTATATTGGATTTTATCCCAATGCCCTATTCCCAATGCTCACTAGTCCACGTGGTGGTGTAGTTGTTCACCTCATTTCGGGTGACCCTGCAGTCAGCCCATACACCTTATCACATGGCTTGCTGGATGCTTTACTGCGGAGACTTGTGGAGGCTCCCGCTATTCCCCGCACAACTTACCATGTGCTGAGTGACTCCAGCCGGATCTCCTAAGCAACCAAATTGGCCCGGTTGCTAGGGAGGGTAGAGTCACATGGGGTAACCTCCTCGTGTTCGCTATAATGTGGTTCTCGCTCTCGGTGGGCTGTGGAGATTGAGGCCAGTCACTACATCACCATGAGGATTTAGAGCGCATTGAGAATTGGCCGTTACAAACTGGGAAGAAAAAAATTTATAAATAAGAAATTATTTAATTTTTAGATTTTATCTCTTGTTTTAAGGATAAAGTTGACTTAATTTTGTCAGATTACTCAGAAAACAAGACTTGCTATCTTATGCCATTTTGCTTGTAAAGTAATCGTTTTAGGAATATTTCGATATATTTTTTTACCGGAAAATGCAAATTTATTTTATATTTGTAATACATGTAATACATTATTTTTTGCTGTAATACAGAAAAGGATAACCGTTTTGTAATAAGCGACATCATTGCAAATAATGGGAATAGTAAAACTGCTACGTCAAGACATGTCACGGTAATGAGGGGAAAATAATGTCAAAAATGCAAAAAAAATCCGAAATGTCCGGTAGGCTTCATTTTCTTTATGCAAAATATAATTTCATATTTTTAGGAGTGATTTGGGGTTAAATATGAGCAGGTTTGCATTGATCACCCAATATAGAAAACTGTGTTCTGTTGTATTGTGCCCTTCAGTAAATGTGTTCCCTGTGCACAGTATACATACTACATACTACATACGGCATACCACATACCGCATACTGCATACTACATACTACATAAGGCATACCACATACTGCATACTACATACGGCATACCACATACTGCATACTACATACTGCATACCACATACTGCATACACCATGCTACAGTCTTCCTTTATAATATAGTGCATACTGCATACTACAGTCTTCCTTTATAATATAGTGCATACTGCATATTACAGTCTTCCTGTATACTACAGTCTTCCTTTATAATATAGTGCATACTGCATACTACAGTCTTCCTTTATAATATAGTGCATACTGCATACTACAGTCTTCCTTTATAATATAGTGCATACTGCATACTACAGTCTTCCTTTATAATATAGTGCATACTGTATACTACAGTCTTCCTTTATAATATAGTGCATACTGCATACTACAGTCTTCCTTTATAATATAGTGCATACTGCATACTACAGTCTTCCTTTATAATATAGTGCATACTGCATACTACAGTCTTCCTTTATAATATAGTGCATACTGCATACTACAGGCTTCCTTTATAATATAGTACATACTACAGTCTTCCTTTATAATATAGTGCATACTGCATACTACAGTCTTCCTTTATAATATAGTGCATACTGCATACTACAGTCTTCCTTTATAATATAGTGCATACTGTATACTACAGTCTTCCTTTATAATATAGTACATACTACAGTCTTCCTTTATAATATAGTACATACTGCATACTACAGTCTTCCTTTATAATATAGTGCATACTGCATACTACAGTCTTCCTTTATAATATAGTGCATACTGCATACTACAGTCTTCCTTTATAATATAGTGCATACTGCATACTACAGTCTTCCTTTATAATATAGTGCATACTGCATACTACAGTCTTCCTTTATAATATAGTGCATACTGTATACTACAGTCTTCCTTTATAATATAGTACATACTACAGTCTTCCTTTATAATATAGTACATACTGCATACTACAGTCTTCCTTTATAATATAGTGCATACTGCATACTACAGTCTTCCTTTATAATATAGTACATACTGTATACTACAGTCTTCCTTTATAATATAGTGCATACTGCATACTACAGTCTTCCTTTATAATATAGTACATACTGCATACTACAGTCTTCCTTTATAATATAGTGCATACTGCATACTACAGTCTTCCTTTATAATATAGTGCATACTGCATATTACAGTCTTCCTGTATACTACAGTCTTCCTTTATAATATAGTGCATACTGCATACTACAGTCTTCCTTTATAATATAGTGCATACTGCATACTACAGTCTTCCTTTATAATATAGTGCATACTGTATACTACAGTCTTCCTTTATAATATAGTGCATACTGCATACTACAGTCTTCCTTTATAATATAGTGCATACTGCATACTACAGTCTTCCTTTATAATATAGTGCATACTGCATACTACAGTCTTCCTTTATAATATAGTGCATACTGCATACTACAGGCTTCCTTTATAATATAGTACATACTACAGTCTTCCTTTATAATATAGTGCATACTGCATACTACAGTCTTCCTTTATAATATAGTGCATACTGCATACTACAGTCTTCCTTTATAATATAGTGCATACTGTATACTACAGTCTTCCTTTATAATATAGTGCATACTGCATACTACAGTCTTCCTTTATAATATAGTGCATACTGCATACTACAGTCTTCCTTTATAATATAGTACATACTGCATACTACAGTCTTCCTTTATAATATAGTGCATACTGCATACTACAGTCTTCCTTTATAATATAGTGCATACTGCATACTACAGTCTTCCTTTATAATATAGTGCATACTGCATACTACAGTCTTCCTTTATAATATAGTGCATACTGCATACTACAGTCTTCCTTTATAATATAGTGCATACTGTATACTACAGTCTTCCTTTATAATATAGTACATACTACAGTCTTCCTTTATAATATAGTACATACTGCATACTACAGTCTTCCTTTATAATATAGTGCATACTGCATACTACAGTCTTCCTTTATAATATAGTACATACTGTATACTACAGTCTTCCTTTATAATATAGTGCATACTGCATACTACAGTCTTCCTTTATAATATAGTACATACTGCATACTACAGTCTTCCTTTATAATATAGTGCATACTGCATACTACAGTCTTCCTTTATAATATAGTACATACTGTATACTACAGTCTTCCTTTATAATATAGTGCATACTGCATACTACAGTCTTCCTTTATAATATAGTACATACTGTATACTACAGTCTTCCTTTATAATATAGTGCATACTGCATACTACAGTCTTCCTTTATAATATAGTACATACTACAGTCTTCCTTTATAATATAGTACATACTGCATACTACAGTCTTCCTGTATACTACAGTCTTCCTTTATAATATAGTACATACTACAGTCTTCCTTTATAATATAGTACATACTGTATACTACAGTCTTCCTTTATAATATAGTACATACTACAGTCTTCCTTTATAATATAGTGCATACTGCATACTACAGTCTTCCTGTATACTACAGTCTTCCTTTATAATATAGTGCATACTGCATACTACAGTCTTCCTTTATAATATAGTACATACTACAGTCTTCCTTTATAATATAGTACATACTGCATACTACAGTCTTCCTGTATACTACAGTCTTCCTTTATAATATAGTACATACTACAGTCTTCCTTTATAATATAGTACATACTGTATACTACAGTCTTCCTTTATAATATAGTGCATACTGCATACTACAGTCTTCCTGTATACTACAGTCTTCCTTTATAATATAGTGCATACTGCATACTACAGTCTTCCTTTATAATATAGTACATACTACAGTCTTCCTTTATAATATAGTACATACTGCATACTACAGTCTTCCTGTATACTACAGTCTTCCTTTATAATATAGTACATACTACAGTCTTCCTTTATAATATAGTACATACTGTATACTACAGTCTTCCTTTATAATATAGTACATACTACAGTCTTCCTTTATAATATAGTACATACTGCATACTACAGTCTTCCTGTATACTACAGTCTTCCTTTATAATATAGTGCATACTGCATACTACAGTCTTCCTGTATACTACAGTCTTCCTTTATAATATAGTGCATACTGCATACTACAGTCTTCCTTTATAATATAGTGCATACTGCATACTACAGTCTTCCTGTATACTACAGTCTTCCTTTATAATATAGTGCATACTGCATACTACAGTCTTCCTTTATAATATAGTACATACTGCATACTACAGTCTTCCTGTATACTACAGTCTTCCTTTATAATATAGTACATACTACAGTCTTCCTTTATAATATAGTACATACTACAGTCTTCCTTTATAATATAGTTTCCATACGTTGTCCTCAGTGGTGTTGTGGATCATCAGATGACGATATTCGACAGCACATACCAGAAGCTCTTTTTTCAGTTTGTGTTGTAACAGTGGGAGGAAAAGACTGTGGGATGTGAAAGAGAGGGCAGACTGACAGGAAAACCAGTCAGAGAGGGAAAGTGGGTGAGGAGGTCCCGTTTTCTGCAGTCAGGCTCTTTCAAACGTCCTCTCGCTTGAATCTGGAGTTCATCGGCTGTTTGTATGTTACACACGGATCATGGAAACACACACACCGCCGCCTTCTTTCCTCAATGTAGCGCGGTCACGATCCATCGGACGCACCGTACGGAGGATGCACCTCTTCAAGTTCTGTTTCGGAAAGTCGGTAACTGAAGTTAAAGAATGAGGGGTTTCATTTGGGATGATGCGTTTGGATATTCACTGGTCAAAAGTGAGGCCTGATGTTCGAGGGGAGAACGGCTGTGAATAATCATAAGATCCTTATCGTGAGAGTCATGCATGATTTTGATCATATATGGAAATATATTTAATACCGGCTTGTGTTTGTGTTTAGAAGCTGGAGTCGAGGAATTCAAGGGGCAGTATTGACCGGGAGGACGGTGCTCTCCAAGGGCCGGTGAGTACCCAGAATTCCCTGTTTGTGGTGTTTTGTCCCAGAGGAATAGTCACAGTGTCATAGTGAGGACACAATCCCTCTCACTTCCTGTTTTGCCCTTTATATTGATCATATTAATTATAAGTCATTCAATAACTTTAAAAGTGAGTCCTGAACCTCACAAAAACTCATTTTAATTTTATTATTATATAATACATGTAATTATTTTTATTATTATTAATTATATTATTTATTATTAAATATATTATTTAAATAACAACAACAACAACAACAACAACAATAATAATAATAAATAAATATTTTTTAGGTTTCGTATAAAAAGTGCTTTAATTACCGAAATGCATCTGATGTGATTTTTGTTCTTTAAAGATGAACATTTTGACAATAAAGCACATTAATAATTATGCTTTAATTAATGACATTTACAGCACATTTCTCCCATTAACATAATGCGTCTGAATGCTTTTATTTTGTCTAAAATTATTTATTTTGTATTTTATTTAACACTAATTTTCCACATATTCTTATTATTGCGACACATCTGAATATTTGTTATTTTGTGCTTAAGTGTGCATTAATTTAATGTAATAAATTTAATTAATTTATATAATTTAATTTAAAGCATCTGAATGCTTTTATTTTGTAGTTCACATGCCTCTCAACGGTGTTTCTTATTAAACTCTTTGTTTGATTTTATTTGTATTATTATTCTTTAAATCAGCTTCAAATAAAGGTAGTATAACAACATAAATTCACATTTTAATTTTTACAATAGAGAGATGAGAATGAGATTATCATGTAACGTTAATGCACATTTTGGAGGGAAAGAGAAGCTTAATTGTCCTAAAAATGTCACAATACACATTAAAAGCCATTTTAAATAGGCTTAATGATTCTTATTCCTTTCTTTTGAATTTGTGGTGATTTTTGAGAGGTTTTGTGAGTTTGACCCTTCAAATGGAGGGAGAGATGTATGTTTGTGGTGACGGGGTAAATGAGAGGGGCACTTTGGGGTGTGACAGTGGCAGAAACGGCCACAGGCAGGAATTAAACCAGATAATGAGCCAAAAACAGGCGTCAACTCATAAGGGTGGAGATCACAAGGTAACGATATGAAATCGATATTTAGGTCACGATACGATATTATCACGATTCAAAACTACGATATATTGCGATATATCACACAACGTCTCTCATCCGTCTATATCGGACTTAAGAGAACTGTTTCCAAATCACCAAATGTTACTTTAACATATCGATATTTTCAGCCCGTAATTGCAGAACATCCGAACGCACGCAGGACGAGGCAGGACAGCTCTGCACGACGATGTGTTTGCTGAGATCTGATGGGTGAAACTCATTTTTGGATTTAGCCTGGAAGGAGCTGAACTATGTCTGGCTTCCCACAAACTACCCACAATTACACAGGCCCCCGGCGAGCAGCAGAACGTCCAGAGCAGAGCCGAGACTGTGTTTGTGTAAACATTTGTTTGTGATTGTGTCTTTCAGATGGGGAAACAGCACGTTTACCAGCCGGTGGGGAAAGCAGGTAAGAGACATTCAAAATAAAGGAAATTAAATGTATGAATATTAATCAGAATGATGAACTGTCCCGGCAAATAATATAGTTCATTAGTCTAACTGTAGATTGTTGATGTTTTCAATCTTCATCATAACGTCTGCTTGTAAAAGTAAAAATACCATTAACGTTTTTCATTGGGAAAGTGATTATCAATAACATATTAACCTTTAACCCTTTAAGCTCAGATTGGCCCACGAGAAGAACCCAAACTTGATATCGTTTGAAAGCTTAGAAGCTCTAGTTTACAATGTGTGTGTTCATTATGACCAAAACTGAACAAGCGCTTTGAAATTTGCAGATAAATCAGAAGTGCTCCATTTTGATAATTTATTAAAATAATTGCACTGCACATTTTATTGCAATGGAGTAAAATCATCAAACTCATCAAATATTCATGTGTCATATGTTGTTGGAAAGCTCTTAAAGAGTAGAATACAACCAGACTATTTGTTTTACTCACAGATGAAAATATTGTGAGTAACAGCTAAATATATGTCTTTGACAATTACGTTGGTATTGCTTTTATGCTGCGTTTTCACTTATAACTACACAGAATATAAAGGGAACATTAAGTATCGCACATCATTACTTAGAGGAGGCGATCATCTTTCAATCGAGTCCACACACAAGATAATCAGATGTATAGATCATTAGATAATCCACATGAAGCACAATGTTACATATGACCACCAGGAGATGGCGCCAAATACATGACACAGACTCAATGATGACTCAAATGACACAGAATGAAACTCATTCTGTGAAATCTCATGACTAAAATCATGTCTGCATGCTATGCAAACCTTTAGTCATTGTTGTGTTTGCATGTGTAATTAGTTCTTATGTACAATTATTATCTTTTATTTGTTTGGAGAGGCTTTTAGACACATTGAGATGTTTTTGGACACTATTATAAATTATATTTGTAATGTTATAACTTATTACTGCTTTGTCGTATCAACACAAAATTGTTCTCAGATACAGTTGACATGATCGGGAACACAACAAAAGCAGATTTTCTGAGCCACCTTATTTACACCCAGAGATATATAATGTCAAATCACAAAAATAAGAAAAAAGGACATTTATGCTCTAGTTTTTTTGTTTGGTTTTTCAGCAGTTTCTTAGGCTGAGAGTCTCAGAATGTATCATTATCTGTGTAGTTAATTTTTTTTTTTTTTTAAGTTTCTTTACAATGATACCAAACACTTGATCCTCCCTTTTTTATAAGCCTTTAATTTTGGCTATGCCACTAAAACAGGAAGTCTTTAAAAACCCCTTCAGATCTTAAAGGGTTAAAGACAGACCTAGCGTGATGATAAATGCTTCTGTTGAAGCCGTCGGTCTGCAGTATTTCAACTTCATAAAAAATAGTGGAAATCCTGGTTAAGAACTACACTACCCATAATCCTCAGGTGTCAAATCCACCAATTAGAGAATTGCGGCCAACAAAGTGCACCAAAAGTGCTCTGCAGCGACCGCCCTCCCTGCTCTCTTAAACCACTTAATATATTTGCATATACCGCAATATTTTGCAATATGCTTTAAATATATTGTTACAATACTTATAATAAACAACTATAAATCTATAGTTTTATACTTTTTAGATTGAATTTGATTACGTACACAGGTTGTTCCTTTGCCTTTGTTTATCCGTTTTGTAATGACTAATAAGATATTTGTAGGATACTGTTTTTAGGCTTGTAGCCGCGACTGGCTAACGCTGTTCCTCCCTGTGTTAGCAGAACATGTTGCACCTCCAAAGAAGCCGCCCCGTCCCGGAGCTCCGAGTCACCTGACCAACTTAAACCCAGTGGAAAGTTACAACGAGGGTGTCAAGGTACTTTTATCCAATCTAAATGAACCACACATGATGTTTTATTGTTTACGTGCATCAGAGGTGAATGCTGAGATATGTGACGCCTAAACTAGCGTGTGGCATGCACTGATTGGCTGTTGGGTTTTGCATGATGCTTTTATATGTTACTGATGAACAGCGCATATATAAATGGGAAAATATGTAACGCTTTTAACAGTTTAACCAAAGATTTATATAATTCATTTAATCATCCTCACGGAAGAAAGACATTTATACCGGTTAAGAATGACTTTAGGGTGAGTAAATGATGACAGAATTTCCATTTTCGGCTGAAATATGACTTTAAACACACTTTTGGTAGCACTGAACCCACAACTGTTCTGCACAAACACACACACAGGGTTCATACAGAGTTGTTCTTTGTCAGCAGAATCGTCTGAACGGATTTGCGCTGCTAAATTTGATCATTTTCCATCCAAACCTCAAAGACAAAAATGTGTTTAACTTCCCCTCAGAGACCACATACACACAACCTGATACACACTGAACTTTCCGTAGTGCTCGGAAGGTTCGCAGAATATAATGATTGTTGATATATATGATGATTGTCCTCTCTGGGAAAATCCACATTAATCGCAGTTATGTAAGAAGTACATTTTTTATCCAGGCGGTTCATTGCAGGATATGTACGAGACGGCTAATGCTCGGACAATAAACTTTATTTAACGTTTAACGTATATATCATGCGATCATGCACTTTCCAGTCCAAGTCTAACGTGGAATATTTGTGCTTGATCTTCAGTTAAACGTAAATAATTATTAGCAATGTTCATAATTATTTTTCTTCACTCTTATGTAAAATATTTATTTATTGTTTATTTGCTCGTTTTGTTCTTTTGGAGGGTTTCTGTGAGAAGTCTCGGTTAATCCGTTACGTCGTTTGACAGTTTAATTATACGTTAAATATAATTAATTATGCGTTAAATATAATTACATGTTAATCCGTTACGTCGTTTGACCATTTAATTATACGTTAAATATAATTACATGTTAATCCGTTACGTCGTTTGACCGTTTAATTATACGTTAAATATAATTAATTATACATTAAATATAATTACATATTAATCCGTTACATCGTTTGACTGTTTAATTATACGTTAAATATAATTAATTATACGTTAAATATAATTACATGTTAATCCGTTACGTCGTTTGACTGTTTAATTATACGTTAAATATAATTAATTATACGTTAAATATAATTACATGTTAATCCGTTACGTCATTGACCGTTTAATTATACGTTAAATATAATTAATTATACGTTAAATATAATTACATGTTAATCCGTTATGTCGTTTGACCGTTTAATTATACGTTAAATATAATTAATTATGCTTTAAATATAATTACATGTTAATCCGTTAAATATAATTACATGTTAATCCGTTACATCATTGACCGTTTAATTATACGCTAAATATAATTACATGTTAATCTCGTCGTTTTAATTACATCGTTTGACCGTTTAATTATACGTTAAATATAATTAATTATACGTTAAATATAATTACATGTTAATCCGTTACGTCGTTTGACCATTTAATTATACGTTAAATAGAATTACATGTTAATCCGTTACGTCGTTTGACCGTTTAATTATACGTTAAATATAATTAATTATACGTTAAATATAATTACATGTTAATCCGTTACGTTGTTTGACCGTTTAATTATACGTTAAATATAATTAATTATACGTTAAATATAATTACATGTTAATCCGTTACGTCATTGACCGTTTAATTATACGTTAAATATAATTAATTATACGTTAAATATAATTACATGTTAATCCGTTATGTCGTTTGACCGTTTAATTATACGTTAAATATAATTAATTATGCTTTAAATATAATTACATGTTAATCCGTTAAATATAATTACATGTTAATCCGTTACATCATTGACCGTTTAATTATACGCTAAATATAATTACATGTTAATCTCGTCGTTTTAATTACATCGTTTGACCATTTAATTATACGTTAAATATAATTAATTATACGTTAAATATAATTACATGTTAATCCGTTACATCGTTTGACCGTTTAATTATGCGTTAAATATAATTACGTTAATCCGTTAAATATAACTACATGTTAATCCGTTACGTCATTGACCGTTTAATTATGCGTTAAATATAATTACATGTTAATCCGTTAAATATAATTACATGTTAATCCGTTACATCATTGACCGTTTAATTATACGCTAAATATAATTACATGTTAATCTCGTCGTTTTAATTACGTCGTTTGACCATTTAATTATACGTTAAATATAATTACATGTTAATCCGTTACATCATTGACCGTTTAATTATACGCTAAATATAATTACATGTTAATCTGTTACGTCGTTTGACCGTTTAATTATACGTTAAATATAATTAATTATGCGTTAAATATAATTACATGTTAATCTGTTACGTCGTTTGACCGTTTAATTATACGTTAAATATAATTAATTATACGTTAAATATAATTACATGTTAATCTGTTACGTCGTTTGACCGTTTAATTATACGTTAAATATAATTAATTATACGTTAAATATAATTACATGTTAATCTGTTACGTCGTTTGACCGTTTAATTATACGTTAAATATAATTAATTATACGTTAAATATAATTACATGTTAATCCGTTACATCATTGACCGTTTAATTATACGCTAAATATAATTACATGTTAATCTCGTCATTTTAATTACGTTGTTTGACCGTTTAATTATACGTTAAATATAATTAATTATCCGTTAAATATAATTACATGTTAATCCGTTACGTCATTGACCGTTTAATTATGCGTTAAATATAATTACATGTTAATCTGTTACGTCGTTTGACCATTTAATTATACGTTAAATATAATTAATTATGCGTTAAATATAATTACATGTTAATCCGTTACATCGTTTGACCGTTTAATTATGCGTTAAATATAATTACGTTAATCTGTTACGTCGTTTGACCGTTTAATTATACGTTAAATATAATTAATTATACGTTAAATATAATTACATGTTAATCTGTTACGTCGTTTGACCGTTTAATTATACGTTAAATATAATTAATTATACGTTAAATATAATTACATGTTAATCTGTTACGTCGTTTGACCGTTTAATTATACGTTAAATATAATTAATTATACGTTAAATATAATTACATGTTAATCTGTTACGTCGTTTGACCGTTTAATTATACGTTAAATATAATTACATGTTAATCCGTTACATCGTTTGACCGTTTAATTATACGTTAAATATAATTAATTATACGTTAAATATAATTACATGTTAATCTGTTACGTCGTTTGACCGTTTAATTATACGTTAAATATAATTACATGTTAATCCGTTACATCGTTTGACCGTTTAATTATGCGTTAAATATAATTACGTTAATCCGTTAAATATAATTGCATGTTAATCCGTTACATCGTTTGACCGTTTAATTATACGTTAAATATAATTACATGTTAATCCGTTACATCGTTGACCGTTTAATTATACGTTAAATATAATTAATTATACGTTAAATATAATTGCATGTTAATCCGTTACGTCGTTTGACCGTTTAATTATACGTTAAATATAATTACATGTTAATCCGTTACATCGTTTGACCGTTTAATTATGCGTTAAATATAATTACGTTAATCCGTTAAATATAATTGCATGTTAATCCGTTACATCGTTTGACCGTTTAATTATGCGTTAAATATAATTAATTATACGTTAAATATAATTACATGTTAATCCGTTACGTCGTTTGACCGTTTAATTATACGTTAAATATAATTAATTATATGTTAAATATAATTACATGTTAATCTGTTACGTCGTTTGACCGTTTAATTATGCGTTAAATATAATTACGTTAATCCGTTAAATATAATTGCATGTTAATCCGTTACATCGTTTGACCGTTTAATTATGCGTTAAATATAATTACGTTAATCCGTTAAATATAATTGCATGTTAATCCGTTACATCGTTTGACCGTTTAATTATACGTTAAATATAATTAATTATACGTTAAATATAATTACATGTTAATCCGTTACGTCGTTTGACCGTTTAATTATACGTTAAATATAATTAATTATACGTTAAATATAATTACATGTTAATCCGTTACGTCGTTTGACCGTTTAATTATACGTTAAATATAATTAATTATACGTTAAATATAATTACATGTTAATCCGTTACATCATTTGACCGTTTAATTATGCGTTAAATATAATTACGTTAATCCGTTAAATATAATTGCATGTTAATCCGTTACATCGTTTGACCGTTTAATTATACGTTAAATATAATTAATTATACGTTAAATATAATTACATGTTAATCTGTTACGTCGTTTGACCGTTTAATTATACGTTAAATATAATTACATGTTAATCCGTTACATCGTTTGACCGTTTAATTATACGTTAAATATAATTAATTATACGTTAAATATAATTACATGTTAATCTGTTACGTCGTTTGACCGTTTAATTATACGTTAAATATAATTACATGTTAATCCGTTACATCGTTTGACCGTTTAATTATGTGTTAAATATAATTACGTTAATCCGTTAAATATAATTGCATGTTAATCCATTACATCGTTTGACCGTTTAATTATACGTTAAATATAATTACATGTTAATCCGTTACATCGTTGACCGTTTAATTATACGTTAAATATAATTAATTATATGTTAAATATAATTACATGTTAATCTGTTACGTCGTTTGACCGTTTAATTATACGTTAAATATAATTACATGTTAATCCGTTACATCGTTTGACAGTTTAATTATGCGTTAAATATAATTACGTTAATCCGTTAAATATAATTGCATGTTAATCCGTTACATCGTTTGACCGTTTAATTATGCGTTAAATATAATTACGTTAATCCGTTAAATATAATTGCATGTTAATCCGTTACATCGTTTGACCGTTTAATTATACGTTAAATATAATTAATTATACGTTAAATATAATTACATGTTAATCCGTTACGTCGTTTGACCGTTTAATTATACGTTAAATATAATTAATTATATGTTAAATATAATTACATGTTAATCTGTTACGTCGTTTGACCGTTTAATTATGCGTTAAATATAATTACGTTAATCCGTTAAATATAATTGCATGTTAATCCGTTACATCGTTTGACCGTTTAATTATGCGTTAAATATAATTACGTTAATCCGTTAAATATAATTGCATGTTAATCCGTTACATCGTTTGACCGTTTAATTATACGTTAAATATAATTAATTATACGTTAAATATAATTACATGTTAATCTGTTACATCGTTTGACCGTTTAATTATACGTTAAATATAATTAATTATACGTTAAATATAATTACATGTTAATCCGTTACGTCGTTTGACCGTTTAATTATACGTTAAATATAATTAATTATACGTTAAATATAATTACATGTTAATCCGTTACGTCGTTTGACCGTTTAATTATACGTTAAATATAATTAATTATACGTTAAATATAATTACATGTTAATCCGTTACGTTGTTTGACCGTTTAATTATACGTTAAATATAATTACGTTAATCCGTTAAATATAATTACATGTTAATCCGTTACATCATTTGACCGTTTAATTATGCGTTAAATATAATTACGTTAATCCGTTAAATATAATTGCATGTTAATCCGTTACATCGTTTGACCGTTTAATTATATGTTAATCCGTTAACGAAAATGTCCATGGTCGTATTTCACCTCGAAATCAAATACATAAATATTATATAATGTATTACTAAAACATATGTTGTATTATTTAAAATATATTAACATATAATGAGATATTAAAACATCATATATTCATATATAATGCGTGTTCCAGTTCAATTCGGATGTGGAATATTCCTGTCCGACTTCTATCCATGTGGCGTTCAACTTTGCCAACTTTTTCCCGTAAACAACGTTTCTTTTCCGTAGCTCTTATGTGAGGCGTACATTACCCCTTTTATTCGTTGTGCTTGTCTTGTTCATTAAAGGATTCTCGTGAGAACATCACAGAAAGCAGAAGCTGAAGTAATAAATCATGATATTTCAGGTGTCTCGTATAAGCACATGTATAATCTGCTCGTGTCACACACAACTCAGCAATGTTTTCTCTTTATTTGGTTTAAGCTGCATGCATTGATTTGTTTTGCATTAATAATGCTTTGTTCTGTTCTCTCACCCTCACGCTCGTACTGTACTGTAGCCCTGGAGGGTAAGATGTGTGTGTTATTCATCATGTGTCCACTAGTGGCCGCTGTTCTCACACTCATCGGCAACCCTTTGGACCTCCATAATCTGAGTAAAACTTTATTCAGTGAAAGAAATGTAAAGTGCGACTAAAACAGGTGTTACATAACACGAAGCAAGTTATTACATTATTAAGATTTGAGTATTGTTGCACTAGAGTTATGAGTGTGAGACGGCATGTGCTTAAGCGGACACAAATGTACTAACCGTAACTAGTCAAACTCACTTTTAGTGACGTTTCATGGCAGGAACATGCCTGATTTCTGTCTGTAATGTGTTTCATTCTCCGCCGTGAGTTATCAGATGGTCAAATCAGGTTTTATTTATTTTCTTCTGTGTAATTCCACAAAATGTTCTCAGGATGACACGTCAATAACAAACAAAGACCGACATGTTTATTACATTTAATCTCATTTATAATCTATATGAGTGAATTGCACATAGACATGCACAGGTCTCATTTCACCCCACATTCAAATCAACGAATAAATAAATAAAATGTGTTATATAATGTTAATACATACATATACATTTCTATCAAATATTATATATTATATGATATTTGCACACACAAACAATTAAGCCTATTTTAAACCTATTATGCACCCGAAAAAATAGACAAATTTCACCTTATTTATAATCTATATGAGTGAATACCACAAAGGTCTCATTTGACCTCAAATAAAAATGTCTATAATTAAATAAATGTTATATTCTATTAAATTTATATTATGTTGTATTATATTACATAGAGTATCAAATATATTATATTTTGCACAAAGAAATTTAAGCCTGTTTTAGCCTATTTTTGCACCCTAAAATATATGAATTTATTTCAATTTTTGGGGTGAAATCTGATCTGGAAATATAAAAAGTTTACACATGATTCACTCATATAACATGTTTTTTAACTGTGATAAAGTGATTTGTTGTAGAGTTCAATATTACCGTTTTTTATTTATTAATTGTATTGATAAAGCGGCTTAATTCTGCATAATCTTCTGATTTTGACCACCGCATAAAAGCAATATATCATTCACTTTCACCTCATTTATGAGCTATATGGGTGATATGCCTCATTTGAACCCAAAGCTAAATAAATCACATTTTTCAGAAATATTAATTTCTATAAAATATTGTATTATGTAGAATATAATAATTATTGTTCTATTTTGCACAATGAAAATTAAGCCTATTTTTAGGACCATGACCTTATTAAATAAATGTAATTTTCTTTAAGCAAAGTATAACTTTGCATGAATTTCTTCCCATATTTGATGTGCAATATGATCTGTAAATGTTCTTTATAGCTTTCGTGAGATTCACCCATATACACCATCTGTTTTAACTGTGGTTCATTAGATGTAGTGTATTAGAGCCGTTTCTAACATGAATGGAAAATGCTGCCACCTGTGGTTCAAACGGTGTACTGACACGGCCACTTTGAGTTGATACCCTATAGTAGCACAATTGGAAGTCTGTGTCAGCATTGTCCATATTGTGCATGGTACCATCATGTCACCATGTGTGGTGTTTCAGATCCAGCCGCAGGAGATCAGTCCACCACCAACAGCAAACCTGGACCGCTCCAACGACAAAGTTTACGAGAATGTGACGGGGCTTGTGAAGGCGGTTATTGAGATGTCCAGCAGAATCCAACCAGCACCTCCTGAAGAATATGTTCGCATGGTGAAGGTCAGTAATGTTGGAAGAAACGGTACATGTGGCTCCTTCTGAACTGTTTTAATGGTTTTACTCTGTTTACCCACAGGATGTGGGACTGGCCCTCAGGACTTTACTGGCCACAGTGGACGAGACGATACCCGTGTTACCAGCCAGCACACACAGAGAGGTGAAGACTTCAGCTTTTACAACTTTAGTTTAGTTTAATTTGGAGAGTCTTTGCATTACTTGCAATGTCAAGGTCATGAGATCGATTCAAAGGAATACACAAACTAATGCAAAACTGCATAAATGTCAATGTAAAGTATTAAACCAAGTGCCATTTATGTTTTAAAGGAAGATGGCACAAACACACTCTTCAAGAAGCTTGTTGTGTTTGAAGTGGTAAAACAATAGATATAGTGTTACATTATAACAGTGTTTCGATGTTTAATTCAGGAAGCTCCTTATAGCTATAAACTTGAAAATAAAACCGTTGTTTTGCCTTTTCAATTCTATCTAAAGAAATATATTTTGGCAATAATGATGAGTTAGAAAGGAGATGCTGAAAACTGAATAAATTAATACATCTTAATTTATAGAAAAATCATGAAAATAAATTACATCTAAAAATTTATATAAAAGTCATGGAAAATAATACAATCTTAAAATTTTAGAAAATTAAAGGAAATTAATAAAATCTAAAAATGTATATAAATGTCATGGAAATTAATGCAATCTTACAAATCCTGAAAGTTACGAAAATTAATAAACTTTTACAATTTATAGAAAATCTTTCAAATGTATAAAATCTAAAAGAATTATAAAAAAATTATGGAAATTATTAAAATCTAAAAATGTGTATAAAAGTCAAGGAAATTAATGAACTTTAATAATGTATAGAAAAATCATTCAAATGAATAAAATCTTAAAATTCCTGAAAATATTAAAATCTAAAAAAAATAAATAAATAAAATAATGGGAAATATTAAAATCTAAAAATGTATATTAAATTAATGGAAATTAATAAAATATTTAAATTCCTGAAAAAGTCATGGACATTAATAAAATCTAAATATTAATATAAAAGTCAAGGAAAATAATAAAATCTTACATTTTTAGAAAAATCATGGACATTAATGAAATCTTAACATTCATGGAAAATTCATAAAATTAAATCTAAAAATGTATATAAAATCATGGAAAATTATCCCATTTTAAAATTTATAAAACAGTCATGGAATTTATTAAAATCTACAAATGTATATAAAAGTCATGGTAATTAATCAAATCTTTAAAATTATTGAAAAATATTTAAATTAATAAAATTTTAAAATTCATGAAATATATATATAGTTAATATTGATTTTTGTGCTCTGCTCTAAAATACTTAAGCAGCTTGTTTTTGTTTAAGTGTGTTTCATTGACGGTAATTCCTAAATGACTTTGTACTCCATCACGTGTCTCCTCAGATCGAGATGGCGCAGAAACTCCTGAACTCTGACCTCGCGGAGCTCATCAGTAAGATGCGTCTCGCGCAGCAGTACGTGCTGACGAGTTTACAGCAGGACTACAAGAAACAGATGCTCACCGCAGCTCACGCGCTCGCCGTGGACGCCAAGAACCTGCTGGACGTGATCGACCAAGCGCGGCTGAAGATGTCACACAACCGGCCGCACTAGTTTCTCCACGATGGCTGGATCATTACGGAGGGACCGGCACAGGAGTCCCAATACCATCGATGGGACCTTAAACGCACTCCTCACCGGCGTTACAGAAATCACCAGATCTTTAATACATGGAGACGAGACACTTTATTCTACGGCTTTTGCAGTGTCGTGATTGACTTATTTAGTATCCAGAGATGAAGTTGGTCATCAGGTCTCGTTTGGGGTTCTACATTATTCCAAAGGCTTATAAACATCACAAACGCTTCCTTTGTTCATTTGTCGATATGCTGATGTCAAAATGATCACTTATCCCAAATGGTGCATTTTGATTTATCTAGGTGCTTCTACAATGCCCAAAAATGCTGTTAGATGATATCCTCTCATGTATATAACTCCAGTGATATTTAACATATTTTTTAAGGAATCACAGCTACTTATATGGAAATGCTCAGCAGAGTTATATTAAAATTATGGGAAATCAAGTCACCCTGATGTGAGCGTTAGATCAGGGACAAAAGCTAATGTAGTCACATATCAGCCACTTGAAGCACAGCGGCCTTCCACGTTCATTATAAAGGATCTTATTGACTCTTTTCACCACATTTCCACACAACGCTTTAGACTTGTGTACAGAACAATCGTGAATCCATTTTCTCATTGCTATAAATTATTCTCAGGAAGAAACAACTGTACAGAACTAATAAAATAGTATCTTTACTCTGGCTTTTTTCTTCTGGGGTGCATCAAGGAGGGGCTGAACGCACCAATATATAGTTTGGCAACACTGATGTTGAGCTGGTTTATACCTAATGCGCTAACGTCAACATTAAAGCTCAATGCTAGAAGCTAGAAATGCCATTTTGGACCCACAATGCAATGCAATGACAAACGGCATATACCATTTTTTTCAGTTTTTATTAAAAACAACTGTTTTAGTCAAAAAGACCAAAGCCCATGTCGTCATCGGACTCCTCGGACTCTTCTTTCTTCTCCTCTTTCTTCTCCTCCTCCTTGGCTGTAACGCAAACATGAAACTAGTTTAGAACAACGGTGAGTATATTCGGGACAGCTGAGTCGTTGTGCAGATTATACGGAATTAAAATGGATGGCAAGTCTGATGCAAGCAATTTACAAACGTGAACACGGGTGGTTACCTGGAGCGTCTCCACCTGCTGGAGCGGCAGCGGCGGCGGCCGCCGGAGCGGCTCCACCACCTGCGCCAACGTTACAGATCAGACTGCCGATGTCAACGCTGGACAGGGCCTGAACAGACAGGACAGGACAGTTCAACACACTCCATCATACACATTTACATTATAGTTCAGCCATACATTGAATAAAAACCCACGAGACAAAGTTCAAATAGAGCTTGAGGTATAAGTGGCCACTTGGGGCCTCCAAGCCACCACCATTTTTTTTTTTTTTAATGGCTTATGGCTCTATTAGACAGTTATATGGCGCCCCCTTGTGGCCCGTGAGGGAAGAGAAAATGTAACAGCAAGGAGAGTTGTCGCTAGATGTGGCGTGTACACTTAAATGGTTTTTCATCATGATGAAGCAGACCTACATGTTAATTCAGAAAACAAATCACCTCAATCTGGGTGGCGGAGGACAAGTGTCAGTCACCTCCGCTTCTGAGACCGCCAAACCGCGCATCTGATCACGTGACCCGTTGTGCATGACACCGCGGAGACTCACAGCATGTGGAGACTCATGCTACTCTCCACGATCCACACACAACTCACCACACGCCCCATTGAGAGAACCACTAATCACCACCACGAGGAGGTTACCCCATGTGACTCTACCCTCCCTAGCAACCGGGACAATTTGGTTACCCCATGCGACTCTACCCTCCCTAGCAACCGAGACAATTTGGTTGCTTAGGAGACCTGGCTGGAGTCACTCAGCACACTGTTAAAACTCATATTATTTGAGCTGTAAAAATGTTTAAATTGTGATTTTTACGGTCGTTTTAGGATTTATGGTGTCATGTCGTCATGGCAACAAAGTTGTAATACTGGATAGAACTTCACACAAATAACGCAAGCCATTTTATCACACTAAAATCATGTTAACACACACATTGTTTACAACATGTCTATATTTTACAAACGGTGAGTATTTTAATGTTTACGGATTGGCCACATTCACTTCCAATCCTTGTGCCTCACTGTAATGCAGATTTTTGCTTTAAGGAGCGGAGGGGTGGCGTGCTGAGTTACTCCAGTCAGGTCACCTAAGCAACCAATTGGCCCGGTTGCTAGGGAGGGTAGAGTCACATGGGGCAACCAATTGGCCCGGTTGCTAGGGAGGGTAGAGTCACATAGGGTAATCAAATTGGCCCGGTTGCTAGGGAGGGTAGTCACATGGGGTAATCAAATTGGCCCAGTTGCTAGGGAGGGTAGAGTCACATGGGGTAACCAAATTGAACCGGTTGCTAGGGAGGGTAGTCACATGGGGTAACCAAATTGTCCGGTTGCTAGGGAGGGTAGTCACATGGGGTAACCAAATTGGCCCGGTTGCTAGGGAGGGTAGAGTCACATGGGGTAACCAAATTGTCCCGGTTGCTAGGGAGGGTAGAGTCACATGGGGTAACCTTGTATAAAAGTGCTTCTCTTTAGAAATTATGGACATCTGATTTACAGTTAAATTGTATTATGTAGCCTTTATCTTCATTTACGTCGGCCATCGTGCCCTTTAGAAATCATATTGGCCATTGAAACCCATATGGGACAATCATTACTATACATCTATATATTGTTCCAAACCCATATGACAATATTCGATTGAACACAAAAGGAGATGAGGCTGAATGACATTCTCAGTCACCACTGGAAAAAGATGCAATTAAAGTGAATGGTGACTGACCAACATACACAACATTTCCTTTTGTGTTCCACTGAAAAAGTCAGATGGGTTTGGAACAACATGAAGGTGAATAAATGACAATCTTCATTTTTGGCTAAACTATGCCTTTAATTTAAAATGAGAGAACCAAGTCCGCCATACATTTCAAGTTGTAATTTGTGGGTTTATGGCAAAGTTTGCATCAAGCTGATAAATTGCCATTTAACACTAATAGGAGCTTCAATGAGCCCATGTCGACCAAACATTAATGATTCAAACAAACCTTGGCGAAGAGACCGGGCCAAAAAGGCTCAATGGTCACACCAGCAGCTTTGATCAGAGCGTTGAGCTTGTCCTCCTGAAAAACATCAAAATAAATGTCTTAACAGAACTGTTTAATGATGGAAACTGATGCAGGTACACCAGAAATAGTAACAAATATGTGTTAAATTTAAAGCTCATATGTGATCTATAGTAAACATTCCTCAGTAGTAGTTAACTTTCAGAATTAAAAGGTGTCGCAAGACATTTCTTTTAATGAAATGACAAGCAGAAAATGTCCATGTTCCCTGAAGGAAATCAATTAAATACTTTTCCATTGGAAAAAAAAAAAAAATAGGGATTACTCAATTTTTCAGTAATTTTAATAGGTTAATTCTTATGTAAGGTATGTGTCAAATATGGAGTACAATATTTTATATATATATATATATATATATATATATATATATATATATATATATATATAAAAAAAGTGATTGAAATTTTACCGTCTAATGTTAAAATATGTTTTCTAATTTAGCGCCACACCCTTAAATTCTTTGGCCAGCTCATGAATAATTTATTTAATTTTATATGATTTATTTTAAAGAATTAAATGTGCTAATTACTGTCTGAAAAGTAATTGCTTTACTTATTACTTTCTAAAACTCACGACCAGATGAAAAATAAAAGGATAGACATGAAACTGCTCTTAATTCTTTCAAATAAATCATATAAAATCAAATAAATTATTCATGAGCTGTCAAAATAATTTAAGCGGGCAGCGTTAAATTAAAAAAATATACATTTTAACATAAGACCTGAAATTTCGATCATATATTTATATATATATAGAATTGTACTTAGTACTTAACACTGACACCAGAAGTAACTAATTAAATTACTTAAATTAAGAGTAATCCCTTACTTTACTTTTTGTGAATGAAAAATTACAATAATTGCTTGGTAATGCATTACACCCAACACTACATATGAATGACAAATCAAAGATTTCATGAATCAATAAACTGGTATTTACTCAAATACAACACTTTTAACATGAAAACACACCAGACCTGGTTTAAAACCATATTAATACACACAAAAAAGTCACTTATAAACATTGTAGTATGAGAGAATGCGGGTCTAGTGTCCCGGATGTCAATGGCGCGACTCATCGCTTCACACTCACAGTGACGGTCACTTCATCATCATGGAGGATGAGAGCGGAGTAAATACAGGCCAGCTCGGACACAGATGCCATTGTTCTGTCAGTAGGTTAAGGTTTCAGACGTGGATGCCTAAATTTGATAGTGCTAGTCGCCGGATACAGGCCTTAGCTTCGTGAGAAGAACTGAGCACTTCAGGCACAACGATGCGAGTGAACGGAAAGGGCCGGCAGGGGGCGGAGTAATCGCTTATATTGTCTGTGCGTCACTTCAGTGGGCGGGATCATCGCAGAGAAAATGGAATGTGATTGGCTTGTGTGTTCTGTCGGTTTTCTCTCACTCATGTACTGGAGAGCGGGATATTCGAACTCACTTGAGAGCAGCATTGAGAGAATATATCAATGATAGCTGCAATAGAATTAACTTCCTGTTTGTATTGAATTAGGCTACTCTTGTTTTAAAATCTCCCCGCTCTGCTTCCAGTTGTTATGACATACCCTGAACACTTTAAAATACTCTTGTTAGCTTTTGACAACTCTGTAACCTGTATAACCATTTAGCTAGCTAATTACACTTTGACATAAACACCAGCGATATTCTATATAGGAAATGCTAGAACGGAAGTTCAGAGACAACTTTCAAGATGGCTGCGCGCTAGTTTCTCTGGCGTATAAGCTGAAAACAGGAGAAACATATTACATTTGACTATAATATAATTTATTCTGAAAGCAACTGGTCAATACAAATAATTTTTCATTGTTAATATATATATAGCTTAAGTCAAACTTTAGGTTTAATCACGTATTTAGTTCAAAATTATGTCTTGCACTGATATATATATATATATATATATATATATATATATATATATATATATATATATATATTATATATATATATATATATAATATTATTTAAATTAAAAAATCTATCAATTTAGCCTGTTCTGACAGTCGATATTCTATCACTGCTGGGAAAGAGTGGACAAGCCCAAGAAAACGGTCAGCAATATAATCTTATTGGTTTGCAAAAAGAGGGTCACATATTTACATAAATGAATGAAGGAAGTGAAAGGCATAGACTGTTTAATAAAGTCTCTGTAATTAAGCAGTTGAGTCACAGAAACACTTTTAATGGAATAAAGAACACAAAAACAAACATATGCATCATTCTCTCTGAGCACAGTCGTGTAGCTCAAATTAATCTATTCATATTCAACAAAAAAAAACATAATCTGAAACTCTGGTCTTTTGGCACCCTTGTGATATGGTCTTAATTTCAAAACACTTTTTGAGATGGAATTAAAAGGTCCCATCAAAATACATTCTGTAAAATTACACCAAGCATTAGTTTTGTCTTCTTTCCAATAACTCGACAAAATATAGTAAAAGTTTAAACAGTGTCTCAGTCAAGTTATCCGTGAGCTGGTCAACTTTCTCCTAGACACACATCATTGTCTGACTCCAGATACTGCGTTTGCATGTTATTGAATCCCACTGCTGTTTCCATGGCAACGCCATGCTGTTGTGATGATGTTAATCTTTATGGGACTTTCCTTTTGGCTTCTCATCGTAAGACACACCGTACTCGTTCACTCTTGTTCTGTCCACCGGGTACAGCCTAAAATAATATAAACACCTCACATATCATTCATACGTAGTTAAAACTTAGTTCAATAGGAACGTTAGATTAGGAAAGAGGTTCCTCACCATCTTTGATACAGGTATACGAGGAACACGACATCATCCCTGAAGCAGGCTAATCGATGTGATGTCGGCATGGTGATGATGAAAGCAAAGACGTCGTCGATAAACGTATTAAAAGCCTGTTGAGAAATACAAGTGTCAGTAGTTATTAAATAAATGGCAAAAACAAGCAAACTAGGAATGCACTATTATAAAACGTTTGCTAAATATTATTTCTGTTATGAATGATAACCAATAGCCAGTATATATGAAAAAGCGTATTATATGCGCAATTAATCGCATAATTTGTTGTAGTTAATCGTGATTAATCGCAGATTTTGAAAGTGCTGAAATTTAACACTAAATATACTTATTTTATTGTCAAAATTAATTTATTTCCTTCTTAGGAAAGAACACAAAACAATATGTAACAATATAACGCTTTATTAACATTCTCCAAACAAAGCTTCCACAGTATTAAGATAGAAATGCTCTAAAATTGCACCAATTCAAGCGACATTAAACGTTCCCAAAGTCTAAGTGGGAGTTTGACAAATTGAAAGAATTAGTCTCCACATAGGATGCATATTCATTGCAATGTGCATTAAATCTCTTAAACTCTCGTCCTCCACAATATTGATCAGCCGGTAGACTGTGACTATCCGCTTGGTTACAGCAATCGTGAAGCTGCGTTCATGATTCAGAGCCTCAACGACAGCGGCAATCTTTGAACTCCACATGAAAAGCGCTTCCTTACAAACAACATCTTATTCTGCATTTGGGGACAGTTAAGACTTGACTTGCTTCTGTGGTAATTAAAATGCACCTTACAAGGGGGGCCTGGGTAGCTCAGTGGGAGAGACGCTAGTTCGAATGACTTTGAGTGACTCCAGCCGGGTCTCCTAAGCAACCAAATTGGCCCGGTTGGAGTCACGCGGGGGCAGCTGATATTCGTACTCCGTCACCCGAATTGAGGCGAGTCACCATGCCACCACAAGGACTTAGAGCACATTGGGAATTGGGCGTTCCAAATTGGGAGAAAAAGTGGGGGGAAAATGCACCTCACAAGTCCCATCTGGGCTTGTTTTGTGCATCAAATTGCGCTAAAATCTTCTTTCTCCATAATTTTATCACTGACAGGGAAGCGCTCTCAGAGATTCTTTTATTTACTGAGATAAAAACCTCCGGGGCTCTATCATAGGAGAGTATTACGACAGTACCGCCCACATAATATTAATGGGACCGCCGTGTTATGCTATTTTATGCTAAGCTTGCAGGATCATCTTGGTAGAAGGGCTCTGGCGCGGTCGTGTCAAGAAGGGATCTCTCTCTCGCAAACTTTGAAAACGGTGTAGGTATTTCGTCTAACATAATTTGCACTTAATTCAAAGATGTTGCTTTTTTAACTTAGTGCAAATACCCTCTGCTTCTTTATTATTATACAGCATCCCATGTTTCTTGGATACAGTAATAGTTTGACATAAGTTTATGTTAAGCAATATATTACTTTAAAAGTTACCACCAGATCACCCAGTCAAACTCTTAACAGCTGAGCTGATTGATGTCCTTCTCCAGTGACCAACAATATCTCATGACCAAAAGTAGCAGTCGTACAGCTAAAGTTATCAAATTTATTATGTGTAATACTTATTTTAGAGCTTGATCATCAAAACTGACTGTTCATCAAAACCGACAATTTAAAATGATCTTTTACGATCGCTCCTCATTGCTGTATAACTTCAAATTAATTCCTAGTAAGGAGCATATGGCTCTAGGACGCATTCTGTCTCCTAGAGATGAATGTAGTTTGGTGCGAAAAGTGCAAATCAATCCCAGAACAACAGCAAAGGACCTTGTGAAGATGCTGGAGGAAACAGGTAGACGAGTATCTAGATCCACAGCAAAACGAGTCCTATATGGACATCACCTGAAAGGCTGCTCAGCAAGGAAGAAGCCGCTGCTCCAAAACCACCATAAAAAAGCCAGACTACAGTTTGCAAGTGCACATGGGGACAAAGATCTTACTTTTTGGAGAAATGTCCTCTGATCAGATAAAACAAAATTGAACTGTTTGGCCATAATGACCATTGTTATGTTTGGAGGAAAAAGGGTGAGTCTTGCAAGCTGAAGAACACCATCCCAACTGTGAAGCATGGGGGGGTGCAGCATCATGTTGTGGGGGTGTTTGCTGCAGGAGGGACTGGTGCACTTCACAAAATAGATGCATCATGAGGAAGGAAATGTATGTGGATATATTGACGCAACATCTCAATACATCAGCCATGAAGTTAAAGCTTGGTCCCAAATGGGTCTTCCAGATGGACAATGACCCAAACAGACCTCCAAAGATGTGGCAAAATGGATTAAGATCAACAAAGTCAAGATATTGGAGTGGCATCACAAAGCCCTGACCTCAATCTGACAGAACATTTGTGGACAGAACTGAAAAAGTGTGCGAGGATGGATGGATGGATGGATGGATGGATGGATGGATGGATGGATGGATGGATGGATGGATGGATGGATGGATGGATGGATGGATGGATGGATGGATGGATGGATGGATGGATGGATGGATGGATGGATGGATGGATGGATGGATGGATGGATGGATATAATGATAGACACACAGACAGAGCAATAGAATGACAGATGGTAAACTTTTGAATTTTTGAAACCCGTCTATAAAAAAAATAAAATAAAAAAAGGTTTTGTAGTTTAATGTTTGAATTTAAAAATAAGCCCTTACATTAACCGTTTCCTATATCGCCAATTCAAATGAACAACTCCGATCTACAAACTGAAATATCATCCATACGTTATGCATAAACCATCAAAACATTTCAATACCTAAAGCCTCCTCTCTTACCTTGTACATAAAGGCTTTCCAGGGCAGATGAGCCACAGATTTCAGCTGTTGAAACAAACGCAGCGATTAGAAACCGGACGTGAAGCATTAAGGTCAATATTCTGAATGCAAGAGCTGTTTTTTGACTGAACAAACCTTGAAATTTACAAAGAGTTGAGGGAGCATAAAGAGGAATCCGAAGGCATACACCCCTGATCATATGAGAACAACAATAAAATCCCCATTATTAATGTTTCAAAACGAATAAATCAATAAGAAAGTTACAAAATGACACTTACCATTGACTAAACTGTTAATAATCCAGGAGTACCAGCTGTTAAAACATCAAATATTGATAATGTAACACATAAGTTAACATCAGATAATGAATGTGTTTAGTACTCTATGATGTCATAATTAAAGTGACAGTTCACCTTTTGTACTTCACAAACACAAGCGCGTAGCCTGCGCCACTGACACACAGCGGGTACAGCAGGTACGAAAGGTACTTCATTGCCTGATCGGAAGGAACATTTCGTTTTTAAAGAATTATAATAGCAATATACATGTCAAATGATTGGTTTGGATAGAAGCAACAACTCACCAGTGTGTCATATTCCTCTGTGCGTTTCTCCAACTCGTCAGATTTCCCAAACTGAAGGACGGATCGGGAATATTTCACAATTAGAGAATTATCACCATTAACCAGTTTAACCAGAGCACTAAAGAGAAACCTAAACGGTTTACCAGGAACACGGGAGTAAAGCCCCTCCAGACGATGTGAATCTTAAAGGCTTTTTTCACTTTCCACACCTGAAACGACAAGAGCAAAGACGCTCAAATACACAGAGACAACAGCTGGAGGTGTAAACATGCTTGTTGTCGTCTCCGCTGTAAAACACACGAGTTGTACCTCAATTAATGACCCGACTCCAGCCGGAACAAGAACCAGAAGACTGGTCTGCTCGTCCAGAAGATAGAGGAAGATCACGATTGTGCTGAAACATCTCCACAACACTGACACAACACAAACACAACATTAACGCTGAGGTCACACTGAAAGCTGACATGTAACATATGCAGACAAATACATTCCAAATGCTTTTGTTTCAATGTTTCATTATTAATTGATACATTTAAATGTTGCACCTCATTCTATGATATAAAGACAACATTGGGTCAATCTATGACAAACAGTAAGTGTCATTAAATCAAAATGTACAATTATTGAGCGGTCAGCAGGTGCTCCAGGAGGATATTTTCAGTGATTTGTTTGGTGTATTTAAAGCTTGTTTAAGTGTTTAAGCTCAAGGTACGCATTTCAAGTTATTGCCAAACAATTTGGACATATTCGCTTAACTAAAGGTGACTTTAGCCGAAAAGTGAGTAGTATCAAAACACTGATGCAGGTATATTTGACTGCTTCTTTTAAATGGGCCAATAGGACAAATATGTATTAAGATTTTCATGTAAAACAAATTTTGAAAAAAAAAAAATATATTCACAACTTAAAATAAATGTGCATTTTTAAAGGACTTTTTTCCCCAAAATAAAATTTATATAAAATTAACTAACATCAAATATTTTTTTTTAATAAATATATTTATATATATATATATATATATATATATATATATATATATATATATGAAAATTATTTTGCATTTCATTCTTAGCATAAACATGGCATATATTTATATATAAATATATATATATATATTTTTTTTTTTTATGACATTGTTGCTCATTTGAATATACAATTTTATACATCTCAAAATAGCAAATAATTGTTTTCTTCAGCAAAGTTGTTTTGCATGAAATACAGACCTGCTTTGCTGGACATCCCGACCATACTCTTCTTCTCTTTCCAGAAACTGATGTCATTTTTGAACGCCAGGAAATCAAACAAAAGCTGAAAAACACAGCGATGCTTCAATACAGTGAAATCCAGGAAGCCTCAAGACGTTTATAATGAACACAATATCATGATGTTGTATATGCATATTCATGTATATTCATATGATGTTTAAAACACACAAACTTACATGAAAAGCAGCCACAAAGAAGGTGAGAGCCAGGAAATACAGATTAGTGTCCACAAAAATTCCCTTAATTTCATCTGTATCTTTTTCAGTGAAGCCTGAATGTGCAAAATGAACATTTACAACATTTATTTTATATATATACACATAAAATAAAACAGTGAATATCATGAAACATGAATATGCCATATTTCACCCCAAAATAAAAATAAAATATTATATATTGCATTGCAAGACCATGATGTATATTATATTAATCCTCATATCACATACAATATTTTCTTTATGCGATTATGTGACACAATGCAAATTTGTGGGGAAGCATACAAAATCATATTTACCCTGAAGCAGGTCTGAATAATATATTATATAATATAAAATATAGATTATAATTGTTTTCTTTGAGTTTGTGGTCATATATATATATATAGTTTATTGTGATTATTATTATTAACTAATGTAATTTGTTATTGATCGCTGGCATCAATATTTCTGTTGCTGCGGTTTCATTAACCCCTTAAACTCTGGTGCATTTTTGGGCCGCCCGCAATTTTTCACACCCAAATTTAAAAGCTCACCATTCACACTTGTGGACTAAATGCAAAAAATATGTCTAATTTTTCACAGAACCACCCAAATAAAAAAAAAGAGACTCCAATTATTCATGAATAATATTGTGTGTGTTTATAATCTTATTATAAATGGATGAGCATAAATGTGCGCACACCAAGCTCCACCCCCCCCCCCCCCCCCCCCCGCAGTCCGACAATATAAAAATGCTGCCCAAACATTTCTGTGCCACCACAGACTGATCGCTTGCCCCTGCCTGGCCATCCCTTTGAAAAACCCCTGCTTTCTATGCCATGCTTTACAGTGCTTCGACCAAGGTAAAGGGATTTCCCAGCATGTTAACCATGGTAAAATCACTTAAATCCTCTTATAGCTTTAATTACCCACATGTCATCATATTCTTACCAAACAGCTGCAGTGAATAAACAGCGTCCTGCATGTGGATCCAGAATCGCAGTTTTCCCAGAGCGATGGAGTCATACGAGATGGTCAGGGGCAGTTCAGTTGAGCTGCTGTTGATCTCCTGTAAAAGATGTTTTAAATTAAACACATTATCACTCATTCTGTGTAGCTCTCGTTATATATAAAGTAAATGCAAGAAAAGTACTGTTCAAATAAAGACAGAATTAAAGGTACAGAACCATTAAATCCTTCACTCGGTTGCTGAGTTCATCTACAAACAGCAGCGGCAGATAAACCATCTTCTTCCCATTCTGATATCTGAAAAATATTTAACCATGAACTGCATTATAAGGGCTTACAGCACATCTAGGACTGGCTAAAACGATAAATCTTGACGTTTCTCGGCTTCTTAACAATATTCAATGTCATGATATTTATGTATTTTGCACTGAAATAGCAATTTTTCACACTCAAATGTAAAAGTTCACCATTCACACATCCTTTGGACTAAGTGCCAAAATTAGTCTCATTTTATTTCAGGACACAACTATACAGTCACATTCCTGACAGTGAGAGCTTTCATTTGATATATGACATGACCATTTAAGTGCTATTTTAAAGAAATTTAAATATTCATATTTTTATTTCTACCACATCACCACTAGGTGGCACTTACTTGCGACGCAAATCATTTGAGGCCTTATTTTGTTATTTTAAGTAACATAAATGCAGAAGTGTTGGTTATCTATGAACAGTTCATATTCTAAGCTTTTAAACGATACCTCATATGCCTGACTGGCGTATACGGAGACTTTAACGTTTAAAGCGTAAACATCTTTCTCGATATAGCGCCCATAGAGTTAATCAATATAAGAACAAAATACAGTACAAATCTAGTTAAATCAACTAATCAACTATTTTTTACTAAATACACACAAAAAAAAAATGACATTTAAATTAATCAATTTAATTATAAAAAAAAAAATGTACTATACAAATTAATTTAATTATATAAAATTATATTTATATGCACCAATATAACAATACGCAGTAATAAACAGCCATATTTGCCAATATATTTGTTGTAACTAAAACATTTATACATGAAAATTGGCAAACAGAGACCATGAACATTTTTGGACAAGGACGGAAACAAATCTTTCAATCTGATTTTTAAATTGATTTAATTGAAATGGCCAGTTTCAAATGATTCGTGGGAATGAACCGAACTCCGACGACAAACTTTCAACTCTAACATCGCCACTCAGATATTTTCCCAAATGCTGAGAAACAACTGTATGAACACTCACAAATAGGCAAGTCAAGAACAAGGAAGGGTCGAGAAACTAGTCGTGGGATGATGCGATCTTTAGGACACTTAAACCAAAGGTCAAAGGTCACTGCAGGGAGCAGGTGCATTATAAACCCGACACTGAAACTCACACTTTCATGTAGCGATGAACGTCGCCAGGCAGTGCCTCGCGATCAAACAGGAAGTTCTCAGAGACCACGTTTAGAGTCAGGCGGGAACGCCAGTGAGAAACGGGCCGGTCCAGCTCGGAGTCAGAACCTGGTTTTTGCTGATCTTTTTTCTGGGAAATAATCACAATAACACCAGTGAGATGAGATTTGTTTTTCCATCCCCTTTTCTCCCAATTTGGAATGCCCAATTCCCACTACTTAGTAGGTCCTCGTGGTGGCACATCAATCCGGGTGGTGGAGGACGAGTCTCAGTTGCCGCCGCTTCTGGGATGTCAATCCGTGCATCTTATCACGTGACTCGTTGTGCATGACACGGCGGAGACTCTCAGCATGTGGAGACTCATGCTACTCTCCACGATCCACACACAACTCACCACACGCCCCATTGAGAGAACCACTAATCACCACCACGAGGAGGTTACCCCATGTGACTCTACCCTCCCTAGCAACCGGGCCAATTTGGTTGCTAAGGAGACCTGACTGGAGTCACTCAGCACGCCCAGGATTCAAACTCGCACCTCCAGTGAGACCTCCCATTTGACCACCATCACATCATGTAAACAGGAAGTGAACGTCCCCTCACCTGCGGGTCATCCTGGCCTGTGATCAGACTGATCTCTGGAGGTTTCGGCAGCATGTACGTTGTCAGTTGTGTGACCAAATGCACCTGATGTGGATCCTGCCACGGATTCACCCCCACCTGATGCAGGAACACCATGGCGTACAGCGTCCCATTCTTGCGTGTCTTTTTAGGCAGAGACACATTTACTAACCTGAAAAAGAGTGGCAATTACATCTGTTAGAGTGCGGGACAAATCTGGTGTGTCAGGTGCCTAAATAAACATAGTGCAAAATAAACCATACAGAGAAACATTTTAGAGTAACAGTGAAATATTGAGTGTCATTTAAGTGCGATGACCATGCATAGACGACCTTTCAAATCTGGTATTCACATCAAACTCTTCTTCTCTGTGAATCAGACTGTGTCCACCATCAGCATTCGGTTTCACTGTGGTGTAGACGCTCAGCTAATAACAGACATAATCATGGTTAAAACATATTAAAACAGAATCACCTTGTTCAATCTATATCATTATAGTTAGATTTTAAGGTTGACGGAGACGATAGAAATCTTCTAAAAATCTAGCTTAAAATGGGCGTGTCAAGTCTGCCATCTTTGTGACCTTTCAGACATTTTTGATAAACATTTATACCATTTTCTACCAAAAATGTTTTATTAATTGCTTTAAACATGTCAAGTGGTGTAACAATCAAGAAAAAGGTATTCAAGATGCAAGGAAAGTATTTGAATACGTTTCACCAGAAATTATCGTTGACTTTTGGCGATAACAGATAGCTTCAAAAAGCAACTATCGGCACAGATGAACCGATATATCGGTCTGAAAAAGTTAAATATTTGAATAATTCAAAAATACATGATGCTTGTGAAAAATGTTTTTTACTTAATCATTTTAACTAAAAAAAACATTTTCACAAACATCATGTATTTTTGAATTATTCAAATATTTAACTTTTTCAGACCGATATATCGGTTCATCTGTGCCGATAGTTGCTTTTTGAAGCTATCTGTTATCGCCAAAAGTCAACGATGATTTCTGGTGAATAAATAGCCCATAAATGGCTTAATTTGGTAAATACTTTGAGCATTATAACGGAGCAAAGTCTCCGTCGAGTGACTGTCTATGGACTAATGCACGATTATTAAAACGAGATGTTATTAAAAAGACACAAATGAAGCATGGACATTATATAATGTTAATTTATATCTATAACCTTCATTTTTAATGAGTTAAAGTTGATTTATAGTTTTTCTTTAATTATTTATACCTATATACAGTGTATACACATATAAAGTAATACTGGTAGACAATTATGACTGATATTGATCAAATTATCATCTACTTTTGGTGAATTATTGCTCATATAGTTTTTATCAACTCATACAACAAAGTTTGTTTTATAGTGGTTATATTGTAATACATTGTAGTTGTATCAGTGCATGTTTTGTTTCTCTTATGTGTTTGTGTGAACTTGAAGGACAGACATTTCAAAATAAGGGTCCCAGGTGTATTTTGGGCTTTTTTATAGTTAAAAGTCACACGTTATGCACCAAATCATATTTATTGTATTTTTTTCTGGTAATTATTTGGATTTTGAATGCACAACGTACTGGATTTCATTCATTTTGGACTCTTGTAGCCTGTATGTATGTGCTTGTCACGGCAAGGAAAGACTAAGAAAATGTTTTAATATTTAATAAATCGATTTTGAAAACTTGAAAAAAAAATGCTTTTGCCTTTCCCACCACCTTAGTTATCGGTATCGGCAAAATCCACTATCGGTCGACATCTACTGCATATACAATCTTCAATTGTCCCGGTTGCTAGGGAGGGTAGAGTCACATGGGGTAACCAAATTGGCCTGGTTGCTAGGGAGGGTAGAGTCACATGGGGTAACTTCCTCGTGGTCACTATAATGTGGTTCTCGCTCTCGGTGGGGCGTGTGGTGAGTTGTGTGTGGATGCCGCGGAGAATAGCATGAAGCCTCCACACGTGCTACGTCTCTGCGGTAACACACTCAACAAGTCACATGATCAGATGCGCGGATTGACGGTCTCAGACGCGGAGGCAACTAAGATTCGTCCTCACCACCCGGATTGAGGCGAGTCACTACACCACCACGAGGACTTGGAGCGCATTGGGAATTGGGCGTTACAAATTAGGGAGAAAAAAAAATACATTATTTGTTCACCACTTGATTTTTAATAAAAATAATAATATTATATTATTCTGCACTTCTCATGCAAACATCTCTTTTGTCAAAAATGTCAGCATTTAAATAGATTTATTATTATTATTATTATTATTATTATTATTTTACCGTCTCGGGACAGTTGCACCACATTCATTTTTTTAACTTTAAGATCCAGAAAAAATATAAAAATGACTCAGAACTCAATTAAAAACACATTCATCAGAGTAGAGCTGTTTCAAGTAATTGTCTGGTATGAATTGCATTATTTATGTATTTTGAAAGACCCAAAAAATGAGCATCAGGTCAGTGACCTAGCAATTCTCGACCTCTCTTTTAGTTTACACGTGTTTTGAGCATATAAGGAGTGCATCTGAATACTATCAGTGCTAGAGGACGGCCGATAACCGATTAATCAGCCGATAGTTTTTAAAATCGACTTATAAAATGACCAAAAAAAAATGTACTGATTCTTTCTTTACTATGGTGGGCAAAACAAAGAGTACAAAATTAATAAAATCCCAGATGCAGTTTTTTGTTCAACCAAAATCCCAATAATAACCAGAACAAAAGAAGATTTGGTGCATATTGTTGGACATTTAAGAATAAACAAGCCCGAAACACACTCCTATTCTTATAGGAAGCATATTATTATTCTTACTTTTATTTTGAAAATGACATAAAAACTATTGGCAACTATAGATATAGATTTTTGCCAAATACCGAAACTATCGGCACCGATTAATCGGTAAAACCGATATATCGGTCTCCCTCTAATCAATGCAACTAGTATATTATCTGTACAATCACTAACAAACCAATTATCCATAATGATAAAACATGACAATCTTACCTGCAGTCGAGGTTTTCCAGCCATGTGTGGTGTGATACAGCTGTCACTTTTTTGATTTTCGCAGGGTTTCGTGTAAACTATCCCATACATAACCCAACATGTGTGCAGCACATACAGCAGGAACACCCCCACTATGAGACTCGTGAAAGAGGTTTTAGGAAACATCTTCCTGTATTATTTACAGTAAACAACTTCAGAGGAAAGACGTGGTGAAATACTGCACATGTTTAAACATGCCGTTTGGACGCTTTATGCGGAATAAATGAAAGAAAGCAGAAAAAACAGGATGTGATCAGCTGTCAATCTGCGCTGATGTACAGCCACTAACACACGTCACGTTAAATCCGCACATCAGCATCATTTATACCATCTCCAGTCTGTTTTTCTGATATTTTATCCGGTTTTCACTCCAACATCCTCAGATGTCCCGTTTAAAGTCATTGGCGAGTCCTCATGGTGAAAAATATTGTTGAATCCTTGTAATGTATCTCTCAATTCACTTTACGCGTAATGTTTCAATGAGCGCTCACTTCCGGGATTTACTTCCTGCTGTCGGGATGCCAGATTAACCCTTGAGAGACCTTCGGGACATTTGTTTTTGTTTCCCCCGATCATTTTGGCTGTGTTAATGCCAACGGTATATCTTTTGCTAAATGTGTGTATTTTGGGTGAATTTTAATATTTCAATCTCAGTTCCTAAAATACATCTATAATACACAAAATAAACACAAAATAGTCACACTCAGGACCTTCAGGACATAAATGCCCCCATTGAAACCCATTCAATCTGCAGTATTTGATCCCAGTGCCATTAAAGCATAAAATCACGAATGTTATGCTGTTATGCTTTCATTCCTGAGCCCTGGCTTCAAAATTTACATTTGTAATAATTTCCACCTGATGGCGCCATTTTTCTCATGTTTAGCATGTGGAGCAAATACAAACTTTTCCCCTATTCTCTGTTTGCTGTATTATAGAGACCTGCAGGACAACTGAATAAAGTGTGTGTGTGTGTGTGTGTGTGTGTGTGTGTGTGTGTGTGTGTGTGTGTGTGTGTGTGTGTGTGTGTGGGTGTGTGTGTGTGTGTGTGTGTGTGTGTGTATTCTCTGTTTCCTGTATTATGGAGACCTGCAGGACAACTGAATAAATGATGCAGCTAAAATTGTGTGAGTGTGTTGGTATGGATGTCTGAGTGTGTGTGTCTGAGTGTGTGTGTGTGTGTGTGTATCAACAGTGGCATTTAAAGGGTTAAAGTCCTGAAAATGAATGAATATTTGGTAGTTATGATCAGGACTGATGTTACTTAAAACATCAAAGTCAGACATGTTTGTCCTCTAAGGTCCTGCGTGTGTTTGTTTGTTTTTTATCTGACACTGCACAAAAAATAATAATGCATCAAAATCAATGTTGTTGCTAATCATTGACATGTCCCAGACTGTGATAATAATTTTAAAAAAAAATTTAAAAAAAAATCCCCTTAGCATTTACCATTTGGAAAATAATTCATTTTTGTGTTTTTGATTTTTTTCATCAAAAACTACAGAGTACAGTGGCATTATGTAAACAAACAAGCATTTAAAGGGTTAAAATAAAAAAAATAAAAAAATATTTGGTGGTTATGATCAGGACTGATGTTGGTTAAAAAATTAACTCACTGAAAGTGGTAAATAATATTAATATATTAATAAAATTAATATTAATATATAATATTATGGCATATTTTTTGACGTATTTTTTTTATCATCTAAGGAGCTCACTGGATCATATATCCTATATTCCAAATAAATTCCACATCTGCATTTTCATTCATTTTTAGAAAATGTATTTCAGTGATTTTGTTGTGTAGAGGCAACCCGCGACGATGATTGTGATTCCGGTCGAACCGGAAATAATATCCAGCATCACTCCGGTAGCGACTGACGCTTCTTTGTCGTTTAGCGCTACAGATTTTTCTCTTTCAGGTGGAGGATTTACCCTTAAAATCCACCGCAATCATGAAACTCGTCAGGTAGTTTTATTTAAACATGCAATATATAAAAAATGCATTAATAATATGCCGATAAATATAATACATTTTGATAGATGACGTTAGATTGTATGTAGCTGTTGGCTAGATTTTAGCTGCAGCGGGCGGGAATGAATGTGAATGAATGATTATTTATTACAATTTCACTTAGTTAATGCAGCATTTTAATGGAAATTGTGCGTTTTACTTGATATGGTCATTTGAGGGTTATCTTAAGTTTATAGAGTTGTGCATTTAGGCCACTAGTTTGTAGATGTTTGGCCTCAAACCAACAAAAGCACAACAAAAACTTGACTGTAAAAGAGGTCTGTACTAAAACTTTGAATAACTTAATGATTGCATCAGTGAAATGTACTGTAAATGTAATGTGTAGCTTAATATTGTTTAAACGATTCTTAAATGTGTGTGTTGTTATTGTGATGTGTACTTGTAAGTGGTTCCACTGTCTCTTTGTCTCCATCCTGCAGGTTTTTGATGAAATTGAGTCATGAAACAGTGACTATTGAACTGAAGAATGGCACTCAGGTCCATGGCACGATTACTGGTAATTATTATTTTCTTCATGAGCATCTGACCTGGGTTATATTGTTAAATTTTCTGTTTATAACGAATTCTTGAACTGATTGGCGAATACATCTTTCATTCGTATAAATGACAGGTGTGGACGTCAGTATGAACACTCACCTCAAAGCTGTGAAGATGACACTTAAAAACAGAGAGCCGACTCAACTTGAGTCCCTTAGTATCCGTGGAAACAACATCCGCTATTTCATCCTGCCCGACAGTCTTCCTCTGGACACACTGCTGGTTGACATTGAACCCAAGGTTAAGTCAAAGAAGAGAGAGGCTGGTGAGTGTTGTCATTGAGATGTAGTGATGACAGGCTGCTGTTGCTGTACCTGTTGCCATGGGAATGGATGTACATGAATGCACTGAACGTGTATTGCTGCCAATGTTAAAGGAATAGTTCACCCAAAAATGAATATTTGCTGATAATTTACTCACCCTCAGGCCATCCAAGATGTATGACCTTCTTTCTTCATCTGAACAGGATTTAAGATATTTAGGAAAGTTTCTGATGGTTTTAGCTTCGTCCGATGCAAGTGAACGGACACCAATTTTTAACGGTCCAAAAAGCATATTTATGCAGCACCGATGTAATCCACACAGCTCCAGCCGATCAAGTAATGTCTTCTGAAGTGAATCAATACGTTTGTGTGAAAATCGAATCGCTAATACATTTTTTTTAACTTGATAAAACCAGATCTCTGTAGCTGATTGAATTGACCTCTTGCGTGAAGTACGTTCCTCTGTGGTAAATGGGGCGGAACTTCTGAATACTCGTGTGAGTGTGCCAATGTGATGTCACGCATCAGCGGCGTGAGGCATCGAGTGTTTACAGGAAGCTATTTTTTTTACGTTTTGGGGGCCTTGGTAGCTCGGCGAGTAAAGACGCTGGCTATCACCCCTGGAGTCGTGAGTTTGAATCCAGGGTGTGCTGAGTGACTCCAGTCAGGTCTCCTAGGCAACCAAATTGGCCCGGTTGCTAGGGAGGGTAGAGTCTCATGGGGTAACCTCCTTGTGGTCGCTATAATGTGGTTCTCGGTCTTGGTGGGGCGCGTGATGAGTTGTGCGTGGATGCTGCAGAGAATTGCTTGAAGACTCCACACATGCTAGGTCTCCACGGTAACACACTCAACAAGTCACGTGATAAGATGCGCAGATTGATGGTGTCGGACACGGAGGCAACTGAGATTCGTCTTCCGCCACCCGGATTGAGGCGAGTCACTACGCCACCACGAGGACTTAGAGCGCATTGGGAATTGGGCGTTACAAATTGGGGAGAAAAGGGGGGGAAAAAGTTAAAGTTTTAATTGGCGATTAGTTTTCGGTGCTGCGTAAATTGGACCATCAGACATTCATGTCCATTCACTTGCATTGGATGAAGCTGAAAACACTGGAAACTTTCCTAAAAATCTTAAATCCTATTCTGAAGAAAGAAGGTCATACATCTTGGATGGCCTGAGGGTGAGTAAATTATAGGCAAATTTTCATTTTTGGGAGAACTGTTCCTTTAAGAAACAATGGACCCGTTTACTGCTGTTCAAAGCAACTACATGCATTGCTGCCGAATCGTCTACCATTCTGTACTTTTTAACAGTTTTATCTCAAAAGCTGTCACAAATGAATGATTGGGTTTGAAGCAAGTGTTAATCATTTTTTTACCTTTCCTACAGTGGCTGCTCGTGGCCGAGGAAGAGGGCGGGGTCGTGGCAGAGGAAGAGGGCGTGGCCGGGGAGGGCCTAGGAGATAAATCTCTGGAGCCACTGTACATTTTTTCACTTTGTACAGCATTTTTGTTTTTTTGTTTGTTCTTGCTTTAGAAAGTACTTTCCAATTTAAGTTTTTTTTTTTTTTTCCACCATTTTGTACATTTAAAAATGCCTTCATTTTGAAAACAGTTTTGAGACTTTTGTTTGTAAGTGCTGAAATGTATGTGGCAAATTATGCAGAACTGTGTGTCTGTTTATTTTTCTAGATTGTTTCAATAAAGCGATCCTTCAAAATCTCCACTTGAGTGTTGAAGGAATATTCCCTCTTATTTAAAGTGGGTCCTGTGTTGGACATGACTAAATAATAATGTAATATGATTGCTTTTAGAAGTAGCAAATTTACACCCTAGTCCCACAGTCACTTTGTGTTTATTCAGTTTAAGTCTAAAGGCACCTTTGCTTTCCAGAAAAAGTAACATTCTTAAGAAACTATTTTTTGTTAAGATAAGCAAAACGATTTTAAGAAGTCATGTTCCCCAATAACGTTAGCGTTTGGTTCTCGTTTGTTTTTGTTTGAGGACTGTGGCACGGTGGAGGGCGGGACCGGCGCGTGATTACGCACGCCCGGTCCCGTATTAGGCTAATTACGCCGTCAAGAGGGATAAAGGCCACTCGCGGACGGTGATCGGAAGAGAGAGCTCAATTACGGACGTCCGTCTTATTATGTGTTTGTTTTTTGAGTTCTCCATTAAACCTTTAGTTTATATGTTAAGCCGGTTTCTCGCCTCTTCCTTGCCCATGATTATGATTGTTTTACAAGGACCAATTACTAACATCCTGGGAACCTTTTCTTTGTTTTATTTTTATAACCATAAACTTAAACATAAACATTTTTATAAACATAAACTTAAGTTCTCATAACGTTGCAGTGGCGTTTATGTATTTTAAGGTACTATTTTTTTGTTTACATTTTTCATAATTTTATTATTTTTCATAAATGTTGCAGAGAGGTTGATGGGACAACAATGACTGACATTAGTGAAGTACATTATTTAATTAAATATCAGTGTATGGGTCTTGACACACTTGTCTGCCTGGTCTTCCAGCAAGTGAGACTTTGTGGGACTTTTATTTTGAAAATGACAGGTCAGCTCTCCTAGGTCTGATCTATTTTGAGCTAATCGGTTCAAATTGACTTTTCGTTTCAAAGAACTGAATCTTGTGAGGCATCACTGAAAAATGTTATTCTTTTTTTTTATTGCAATTAGTCACTTTTGTAGCTTGTGTCAAACATTGTTTATTTTTTTAATGTTATTATTAACAACATAATCCACTTTCTTAATATTACTCCCTCTTTTGATTTGAATGATGTACGAACGCTTTATGAATTGGTTCAACCAAGTCGATTCAAATGAACAATTAATTTACAAAATCGGATTCCTCTGAGCAGACTGGGCATCTTATGGCCATCTCACGGGCTGGATCCGGCCCGCGACCATCCCGATCTCATGAATAGTCGTACATGATATACGAATTGGCTATTTCATATGGTCTCGCACGATGTTGTTCACATACACTCATATGACTTCATCAAGAGCATATTCCCAGATGTCTAATGTGGACGTAAGCGCAAGTTCGGCGCACGAGGCGTTAAGGACACACTTATTAATATTATCCCAAACCCCTTATCTAAACTAAACCAACTAGTAGAGTGTGTAAATATGATAGGAAGCTGTGTGTGTGATAGAAGCAAGTAATTGTCTTGTATTAGATGTCCAGCGATGTCATTGGCTGTAGTGAAAGTCGTAGGAATTCAAACGAGTGCAGTCGCATGATATCGTACGAATTAGCCAAATATAGAAAAGTCGTACAAATCCTGACGATTCCGCCATGAGAGTGTGTAGCCCGCGGCTCATTTATCCTAAAAGCTTGGATATTTCATTTATCTTGCATTGGGACCTAATGCACCTCCACAAGCATTTAACATGCTCAAGGTTGCCAGATAAGAGCCCCAACACCCCCAATTTAAGATTTGTACTTGCGCAAATTGGAAATACACAGCAAACACTTGTTCCAGAGCGGTATATTCCCGCCTTCATGTGCTATTGGAATTTTCCTACTTCCCACTTCTGAAGTGGTAATTACGAGTACGTCGTGTTCACGTGCTTTGTTGTCGGAAAGAACAGGGTAGGGTTGCACCAGCTGTGCGTAAGTTACAACTTAGGCTAGTTGTGGCGTAAATGGGCACGAAGTCACGATTTACGCATACTAAATATTTGAGCGTTACACCAATAAACTTATGTAGAGCGTAACTCTACGTATGAACGAAATATTTGCGGAAGACTCTGGCCAGGAGTGATATTTTTGACATCAATGAGTTCATGTCGTTTCGACATACAGTATGATGAAAAATCATACTTTTAAGCGGCTCTTCAGCATGAAACCGTTCAAACGGTGCAGTTCTCACTTTCAACAATAGGATATTAAAATGAATAAATGTCTATTTTTCTATTTACCAGCCTGTTGTATTAGTATTTATTCATCACCCCTTATTTATTTTAGATACAGTTCCTATATATTGTTATTTATTTATCAAATCTACTTTTTTTACTTATCGTATTTTAATGGGGATGTAATTTATTACAGCTGAGAGTTACGTTAGCAAACAACCGTAACAAGCTCAAATTGAAATGCATGGCTTTTAACACTACTGTGTACAAATATGAAGGCTGTTTATTGGATCAATACAGGTAAACATTATGTTACTGTGCATTACTTTACAGAGAGCTAACGGCATACTAGCTAAGTCTTGCTTGAGTAAAGGTGGTGCACCCAAATTAAGCTCTGACTTACAAACTAACTAGTTAATGTGTAGCTAGTAGTTAGTGCAAACTGTACCTCCCAACTTACGTGAGACCTTATCCAAAGCTGGTGGGACCCTACCCAGGAAACATGGACGACGCCAAGTTCATTCATACGTATTGTTGCGGGACTTTTATTTTGACACCATAATACATACCACTGAGCTTGCTGAAGATAACGGACTTTTGGTCAAATACAAGCTATTTTCACGAAGTAAAAATGTACAACATGCATATGGTTGCTGATATACATAAATGAGTATGATCAAAACGGAAAACGCTAACAATTAGCTGTATTTAGAAAAATGAACAAGACCTGTCATTCACTGCAGAAACTGTACTCTCGTCCGCCATGTTGAAAGTTTAGGACTCTTTCCATCAACTCGACTTCCCTCGGTCATACATGTTCTCCGGTCCACATGAAGGGCACACATTTTTAATCACTTCTCTGTGTTATACCCTTCGTTCTGAATGCTTTAAGCGAACAGTTTGAGATAATGTCATCCAGCGCTTGTTTCTTGTATTTTGCCTATGGCAGTAATTTACTGAAAGAGAGACTGCACATGAAAAACCCATCAGCGGTGTTTCACTGCATCGGCACAATACAGGTAAACAATGTGTATTACTAGATTATTCATAAATCAATTAAGAAAAAATAATTGACCAAAATGCAGCTCTTTGAAGTCAAACCTACTATCTATCTATCTATCTATCTATATATATATATATATATATATATATATATATATATATATATATATATATATATCGGACATGATGTATCAAGCATTTGGTATTAGTCATCAAAAATTAAATAAAAGTGACAGAAATATTATGAAAGCTTTTTACATTAAACATAGACGTTAACATTGTGATACCTTGGTATTCAAGTTAAGTACCAAAATGCACGAGTATGATAATTATTCAGTGCCATGGTATACAGTTGAAGTCAGTTTACATACACTTAGGTTTAAGTTATTAAAGGTAATTTTTTTTAACCACTCTACAGATTTCATATTAGCAAACTATAGTTTTGGTAAGTCGTTTAGGACATCTTTTTCCAACAATCATTTACAGACTGATTGTTTCACTTTTAATTGACTATATCACAATTCCAGTGGGTCAGAAGTTACATACATTAAGTTAACTGTGCCTTTAAGCAGCTTGGAAAATTCCAGAAAATGATGTCAAGCCTTTAGACAATTAGCCAGTTAGCTTCTGATAGGAGGTGTACTGAATTGGAGGTGTACCTGTGGATGTATTATAAGGCCTACCTTCAGACTTAGTGCCTCTTTGCTTGACATCATGGGAAAATCAAAAGAAATCAACCAAGACCTCAGAAATAAATGGTGGACCTCCACAAGTCTGGTTTATCCTTGGGAGCAATTTCCAAATGCCTGAAGGTACCACATTCATCTGTACCAACAATAGTACACAAGTATGAAAACCATGAGACCACACAGCCATCATCCCGCTCAGGAAGGAGACTCACTCTAACTCCTAGAGATGAACAGGTTCGACTAGCTGAAGAACACCATCCCAACCGTGAAGCATGGGGGGGTGCAGCATCATGTTGTGGGGGTGCTTTGCTGCAGGAGGGACGGGTGCACTTCACAAAATAGATGCATCATGAGGAAGGAAAATTAGGTGGATATATTGAAGCAACATCTCAAGACATCAGACAGGAAGTTAAAGATCATTCGCAAATGGGTCTTCCAGATGGACAATGACCCCAAGCACACCTCCAAAATTGTGGCAAAATGGCTTAAGGAGAACAAAGTCAAGGTATTGGAGTGGCCATCACAAAGCCCTGACCTCAATCTGACAGAAAATGTGCGTGTGCGAGCAAGGAGGTCTACAACCTGACTCAGTTACACCAGTTCTGTCTGGAGGAACGGGACAAAATTCCAGCAACTTATTGTGAGAAGCTTCTGGAAGGATTCCCAAAATGTTTGACCCAAGTTAAACAATGTAAAGGCAATGTTACCTAATACTAACAAATGTATGTAAACTTCTGACCCAATGGGAATGTGATGAAATCTTTCTCTCTACTATTATTGCGACATTTCACATTCTTAAAATAAAGTAGTGATCCGAACTGACCCAAGACAGGGAATGTTTTCTACCATTAAATGTCAGGAATTGTGAAAAACTTAATATAAATGTATTTGGCTAAGGTGTATGTGAACTTCTGACTTCAACTGTATATTAGAGCACTATGGTATTACGGTATTATGATACCACCAAAGTATATTTAAAAGGATTATTATGAGTTTACAGTTGTAACAATAACTAGTAACTGTGATTGCATTATTGGAAAGACTGGTTTGACTAAACATCACTTTAAGAGATTAGCAAGGTTTATTACTGTACAGAATAAATGTATGTTATAATGTATATCTTCTCAGGACTACCGGCTGAATTTTGGTCTTTGGGGAGACTGCACTGACTGCGGTTGGCATGGTGGAGTGGCCACAATACAGGAGAGTGATGGAGAGGAGGTGTGGGGGGTTGTGTGGAAGATAGACAATGCACACCTGAACAGTTTAGACAGGTGAGATCACCTGTAACCCAGAATAATGATGCTCAGAGCTTTAATGTGTCCCAAACATGAGGTGGTCTAGCCTAGTAGTTAAAGATCTGAGCTGCTCACTGAAAGGTTGTGGGTTCAAACTCTTCAAGATTTGGAGATGTGATGTCTGTTAATATATACAATATAATATATAATCTTCTGTTTTCATGTATATCTCATACTAAATTGTTTAAAAAATTCTAACAATAGCCTATCTAACAAAGGCAACCTGAGTAAACACAGAATGCAGTTTTTAAATGATGATGTTAGTTATTGAAACAAAAAATGTGTCCAGTACCAACTGGGCCTGTGTGAAAAAAGTATTTGCCCCCTTAGTTACTAAATCCCCAAATCTATGAAACTGCATTCATAATGGGGTTCAGCTGGACTAGACACATCCAGGCCTGATTACTGACAGCCCTGTTCAATCAAATCAACACCTAAATTGAACTTTTTCAGCAACACACCTTGATGATCCTCAAACCTTTTGGGAGAATGTTCTGGGCCACAATTCCACCACAGCATTGTGAAAGACTGCTCTCCAGATATTGGAAGCATTTGGTTGCAGTTGTTGCTGTTAAAAGCACAACCAGCTATTTAATTTAAGGGGGCAGTTCGTTTTTCACATGGGTGGTATAGGTGTTGGATAACGTTTTAGCTTTAATAAAAATAAATACATTTGTAAACTCTATTTTGTGTTTACTACGGTTGCCTTTGTTTTATGTTATCTCATTTGAAGATCTAAAACAATTTAGTATGAAAAATACACAAAAAATAGAAGAAATCAGGAAGGGGGCAAACACTTTTTCACAGCACTGTACAATGCAAGTACAAGCTCCAAAAAGTACATAAAAACAGCATAAAGGTCCATATATATTCGTGTATATATTTAATTGTTTCTTTCTTTTGATATTGGGGTAAAATATGATCCAGAACACAAGTCAGTTAGTAAAATCTCTTTTCAGTACCTAAACTTTTATGTGTGCCATTACTTTTTTTCAGACAGGAACAGGTACATGAAGGTGTCTACAGTCCGTTAGAGGTAAGAGTGGACACAGAGGAGGGGTCACTTCTTTGCCGGACGTATAAGATGAACAATTTCAGACCTTGTACCCCTTCACCACAGTATAAACAGGTACAGTTTACTGTCCACCATCAGCATGAATGAACAAACCAAAGCATAAAGTTCAGTTACAGGGCACAAAATGGACAGACTATTGATTCTGGCCATCACCTAGTAACACCTTAGCAACCATCCACAACACCCTTGCATCATACATATGAATTTTGCACAGTCAAGCACCTCACATTTACTTCAGAAGATATAAAAAAAGACTGTAAACATTACCAAAGTTTGTTCAACTGAAACATCATGAAAAGTGTAAGCAAAGAGTCTCTGATTCATTTGAATGTTTATCTCATCAAATTCTTTATCTAGGTTGTATGTTTAGGGGCACAACAGAACGGATTACCTCAAAACTACATACAAAAGCTTCAGTCACTGGAAACAAACAAATACAGCGGCACTTCCATATTGGATCAGATTACTGACATCAAGAAATGACCTGCAGGAAACACCAGTTTGGCACTTGATATGAAAATTTTTTGTATCAGGATCTATAGTTACTTAAAGATACATCAAATATGCCATTCACACATATTTTATGATGAACATTTTACATTTCAGAAGTCATTTGTAAATATGTTTGTGGGGCTTTAATTTAGAAAAATGTCTAAGTGGTATAACTGTCCGGAGATTTAAAAAAGAAAATAGTCTTCAAAGGTTGAAATGTTGGTTTAAGTAGTTTTATTTTTTTATTATTATTTTAAAAAAAATTGAAGCTCAAAAATGTAAAAAATCAACATGAATACAAAGATTAAATTTCTACCATGTATTTTAAACTAGAGTTAAGAAAAATTCCATTTTATCATCTTTATTTTTCATTGACCCATAAAAGTCACTTGAGGAAGAAACAAAAGGTTTAATTGTTTCACAGTCAGAATAATTATATAAAGTTGCACACATAAGTGTGTTTATATCTGTTGACTGTGACGTCTCTGTATTCTTCAAAATAATTACGGTTCACAATCGGTTCTCTTAGTCAAAGTAAAATGTGCTGTAAGGGACATTACTGCATTATCTATTAAAAAACTTCTAGCACTATCAGTGAAAGATATTAATTTAATACTCAAATATTTGCATTACAACTCCGCTTTATAGTAATCAATAAAAAAACAACTCAAATCTGTTTATCACATACACAGAGACACTGAAATATCTGAAAATATCATTCATATACACACAGATTAGTCAAATTACTATTAAACAAACTGTATTAAACAGAGTTAAATACATTTATAGTACATTGGTAACCATTCAACTTAGGAAAAAAAAAAAAAAAAATTTACGAAATCAATTTGAATATAATTATATTAATTATAAATACTCATCGTCCTTTAGATCAGAGAGCAGCTTCGCTCCTGAATCTCCTTCATTATTCCATACCTATTCAGCTCTTTCAGGTGTGAGGGGTTTGATTTCAGAGTTGAAGTCAGAGCAGCACAACCTTTATCTGTGACATCACAATCACTAAATTTGCAGAGAACAATGACACACTCTTCACTCTCTCAGTTCAACAGGAACATATTACTTCTTATATATATATTATATTCTATATTATATATATATAATATATATATTATATATAATATATATATTATATATATATATATATATATATATATATATATATATATATATATAATACATTATATATAAAAATCAGCCACAACATTAAAACCACCTGCCTAATACTGGTTAGGTCCCCCTCGTGCCACCAAAACAGCACCAACCCGCTTCTAAGAATAGCATTCTGAGATTATATTCTTCTCATCACAGTTGTACAGAGCAGTTATCGGAGTTACCGTAGACTTTGTCAGTTTGAACCAGTCTGGCCATTCTCTGTTGACCTCCCTCATCAACAAGGCATTTCAGTCCACAGAACTGCTGCTCACTTGATGTTTTTGGCACCATTCGGAGTAAATTCTAGAGACTGTTGTGTGTGAAAATCCCAGAAATACTCAAACCAGCCCGTCTGGCACCAACAATCATGCCACGGTCCAAATCACTGAGATCACATTTTTTTCCCCATTCTGATGATTAATATGAACAATAAATGAAGCTCCTGACCCATATCTGAATGATTTTATGCACTGCAGCCACACGATTGGCTGATTAGATAATCGCATGGATGATTGTTGGTGCCAGAAGTGCTGGTTTGAGTATTTCTGTAACTACTGATCTCCTGGGATTTTCACACATCCAGTGAGCGTCAGTTCTGTGGATGGAAACGCCTTGTTGATGAGAGAGATCAACAGAGAATGACCAGACTGTACAGAGTGGTTATCTGAGTTACCGTAGACTGTGTCAGTTTGAAACAGTTGCGTTGAAGAATATCATCTCAGAATGCTGTTCCATACAAATAGATGCAAGATAAGAGCTGCTGTGGATGACCCCTCATAACCAAGCAGCACACAAAAATGAGACAGGCAATATCCCCAAGAGAGCGCCTATCTTTGACCATGCAGAATTTGGCAACAGGTGGGTCTTGCCAGAGCAATATAAAAATAATATCTAATCGATTTAGCTATTGTTCATTTTAAGGGTCTATTACTATATATTTTGTAATTACTTTTATTTCTAAACATTCAGTTCCATCAGCTTCCAGTACAGGATTGGGACCGGCACTATATTTCACAGATAGTTAAAACACATTTCACACTGCAGGACTTGGAGTCACAGACAGGTCTAGATATTTAACCTGCTAGATATCTCTCGGGAGGCTGCGATGCATTGGCGCATCTCTCAGATTGCGTCTTTAAAAATTCACACACAGCGAGCACCGATTTGCCTCCGATTACGGGTTTTTGGCGGCGATCTCCATTAAAAGTCGGCAAGTGGAAAATCAGGGCTAAAATTATTGAATTGTTGCATGAATGAAATTTAAGCTATACCCCTTGATTGCTTGTAATATTGTACTTTTTGTCATGAAATTAGTAATATGATTTTGTACATAATATCTATGCTCTTATGGTGGACAATGTCTATTTTACTGGTAATATTCATTCGTGCCTTTGTGTGTATTTGGACCCCCTGTATTTTAGAGGACCAACAATAGCAACAACCACTCAGTCGTCTGCACCATTTGGAGTCATTTCTATGTACTGGCATTGATTATAAAATAAATATTGCAAAAGGATCCATCTTTTATAATTTTAATTGACACCCCATTGCAGTAGGTCTACTCCTCCTATGATTTACAATTCCTACACCCATCAATGTCAGGGATGGATTACTGACCGGGCCAATGGGGCCAGTGCCCAGGGGCCCTTGACTGCCTGGGGGTGCCCTGGGCTTTAAGGCTGCACAATCTAGTTTCCACCCCCACTTGAAAACCCTTTTGGGTATGAACAATGAACACCACGCTCCCCCCACCCCCTGCTCAACAATTTATGGGTGGAGGCGGGCCTTTGGAAATAATTGTCCCCAGGGCCTTTGAAAGTCATAATCCATCTCTGATCAATGTTACACACAAAATAACAAATACAAAACTTTAAAAAAAAAGACAATGGTTTGGCATGGCATGGTATGGCACCATATAATCTACCTAACATGTCAGTACTTTGTAAACGTCAACGGCTAAAAATATTCCAGAATGTCAAAAGTCTGTTTATCTGTCTATATATGTCTGTCTATCTTTTTACAGTATAATGTTGTACTTCAGACCAGTTGACTATATTCTGTAGAATTCTGTAGAATATAGTATGCATTCATCTAGAATAGGACCAACAGAATCACAACACAGTATCTAAACAAGGTACTTGTTAAACTCTATACACTCTATAAAGTGCATTGCTTGTCCATAGACTGGTGAGGTGTGTCTGATATCTACTTCAATAGAAAAGAGTCAGGAGTTAACATATGTGCTTTTTACATGCACTGCATTGAAAGCTCACAATAAAATGCACAAATAGACACATGGCATTAGCTGTCTATTTACAATAAGATTAATAATAAATGCACAATTAAATGCCAAACTGCTGTATATTTGTATTGAACGCTGTATCGAAAGTAAATGTGAATTTACTTTTAAAGTTGTAATGATTTTGGTGTTGTATGTCAATGCTTCGAACAAACGCTTTTCTGTAAAAACGTTGCAAACAAACATTTCTGAGGTGACCACTGGTAGCAATCAACCTAGGGTTGCCACCCGTCCTGTAAACGGGATCATCCCGTATTTAAAGACACAATGATGTTTGTATACAGGACGCAATTTGTCCTCAATTTAACATTGATTTGCATATGGTGGGTAAGGGACCTTCGGAAAAGTCCACACATTGTGCTAAAATGTGGTAATACTGTGGAGGGTGTGGTAAGGAACTGTCTGAAAAGTGCACAAATGGTGTTTTTTTCTATATAAATGTTCAATAAGATCAAACAATGTATGAACAATCATAAAGACGAGTACAGGTGAAGGAAAAAAATAAAATAAATAGAAATTATAAAAAATAAATAAAAATATGTATAAACCATCCAAAATGTATACATAAATAAGATAAAGACAAAAAAATAAGAATTTTTTAATAAATATATTTTTTATCATATAAATGATGTATTTTTCTTTTTTTAAGTCATGGGTCAGGAAAGTTCTCATTTTAGCATATAAGAAAGGATATACAAATACACACAACCACTCATTACAGCTCATGCGACCCAAAACACCCCAATATCATGGAGGCAAATTTGCACGGAAAAGCTGTTCTCCGTGAATTTATCTAATAACACTTAAGTTACTTTTTTAAATAAGCAACCTCTGGGCGACATCGTATTGTGCCACATGTAAAATGGTAACAGGTAAAACTCGGACAATATTCTTACTTTCACTTTCGTTCTCGCTGCGCAAAAATAGGGTTGTCCATCCTGATTGGAGGGGAAATTCCGAGAGGATTTAGTTGCCGGAAATATGAAGTTATAAATATGCCACAATTCTGCACACGCAAAATTATATTTTGAGCACACAAAACTTTTTTCTACATGTGCAAAATTGTATTTTGAGCACACACGTTTTTTTCT
>JAVLUX010000026.1:38240000-38252500 GCA_032164185.1 Moxostoma hubbsi | reverse complement strand
AAGGTGCTGTTTTTTATATTTCAAAAACATAACTACAACTACAGTAGTCACTATGAAGGCTACTATTTGTTAGCAACATACATTTTAAAAGCACTAGGGCTGTCAAACGCTTAAAATATGTCATTGCGATTAATCACATAATTTTTCTAGTAGTTAATCGCAATTAATCGCAATATCTTTATAAACATGAGTGGATTAAAATATTTTGTTGCGATTAATCGTATAATTTTATAGGTATTTAATTGCTATTAATTGCAATATCTTTATAAACATGAGTGGAGCAAGATATGTAAATGTGATTAATCGCATAATTATTGGCAGTTAATCGCGATTAATCGCAACATCTTTATAAACCCGAGTGGAGTAAGATATTTCATCGTTATTAACCGCATAATTTTATTGGTGGTTAACCGCAATATCTTTATAAACACGAGTGAATCAAGATATTTCATTGGGATTAACCGCAATATCTTTATAAGAATGAGTGGATTAAAATATTTAGTTGCAATTAATCGTATAATTTTATTGGTATTTAATTGCGATTAATTGCAATATCTTTATAAACTTGAGTGGGGCAAAATATTTCATTGCGATTAATCGCATAATTCTTGATAGTCAATCTTGATTAATCGCAACATCTTTATAAACCCGAGTGGAGTAAGATATTTCATTGCGATTAAGCGCAATGTTTTCTGGGTAGTCAATCGCGATTAATCGCATTATCTTTATAAACAAGAGTGGACTAAAATATTTAATTGCGATTAATCTCATAATTTTATTGGTATTTAATTGCGATTAATCGCAATATCTTTATAAACAAGAGTGGACTAAAATATTTAATTGCGATTAATCGCATAATTTTATTGGTATTTAATTGCGATTAATCGCAATATCTTTATAAACAAGAGTGGACTAAAATATTTCATTGAGATTAATCGGATAATTTTCTCGGTAGTTGATCGAGATTAATCGCAATATCTTTATAAACACGAGTGGAGTAAAATATTTAATTGCGATTAATCGCAATATCTTTATAAACACAAATGGATTAAGATATTTCATTGCGATTAATCGCATAATTTTCTTGGTGGTTAATCGCAATATCTTTATAAAAATAAGTGATTTAACAAACACTATCCTCTACATGGAGGGAAGGAACTGTTCTTACCATTATAAGTAAGTCTGGGTTTGGAGAAACACATCAGCAAATGAACTTCGATTTCATCCGAGCAGACAAACTTTGAGCAGACGAGACAGTGAAATCCAGCTGAAACAGACAAAAAGTAATCAAAAGCAGTCTCATTTTTATATATTTTTACTTGAATTATGCAGGTCCGTTTAGAGATAACACTCTTACAGTAATTATAAATTACTTGGCTATAAAATCATTGACCTCACACACCCCGCAGGATTAAGTCTTTATCAGTTCTCCTGAAAAGTTATTTTGGACATTTTCCACAAGTAATCTCCTCTGTGACTGTAACACGTCCTCAAGTGTGCATTACTGGGTTATCTAAAGCACACTATGAATGTCTAATACATCAAATCCACAGCACGTGGTAACGTCTCATTTTGAAAAGCATTTTATGAAATTCATCTTACACTGCTACACTATACGTGTGTACAGTATATACTGTATTTAAAGGGTTTTCGGTGCATCGTTTTCTACTGCAATTGACGGGAACGACAATAACAGACTGTATTATGAGGTACACGAAAGGCCAGATTTACATACCAATGCTGTTAAAAAACAAGCTTATGCAACATACTACAATGCTGATGAAGAGGTTGAAAACAACTGGATTACGTTATAGGCTGATTTACAGGATATATTTCAAATTAAGCAACTTTCTGATGTGTATATACAGTAAAGACTGTACACCAAACAAAAGAAATGGTTTGTCCTTTACTCTTTGAAGTACCTTGGAGTCCCAGAGTCTCATTAATGTAACTTATTTATTGAACTGGACATTTCCTGTTCTTCGCAATGCATCCCCAAGATTTACATGACATGCATGAATTTAATAAAACTCATTCTCCTCTTTAATACTACTTATTATTTACCTGTCAATTACTAACTAGATAAGTAGGGCAGATGTGATTACTTGAAGTTATTGCTGAGATGCACATACACAACTGTGTCTATCAGTGTCAGCCTGTACTCACTTAACATTAACAGGACACACGGCAGACTTATAATGTCCAAACCGATCACTGACAGGACCAGCAATGACTTAAGACAACAAACCTGTGTGTGTGTGTGTGTGTGTGTGTGTGAGAACAGGTGGCATTTTGAGGATGTTTTTGTGACACACCTAACAGGTGGTGAACAGGGGTTAAAGGTCAGTGAACCACATGCTCGGGTGATAATGGGAGAGGTTGGTCAAGGGTCACTGTACACACTGTACACACCATCTAGTGTGCATTTATTCACATACACTACATAAAGATGATGTGCAATATGTCGAATGAACTGTTGTTATCCAGATCAAGCAATTGAATTCCTTTCATTAAGATTGAGTCTGTTTAATTCATCCAAAATAAGTTGGTTTAGGTAAAATCAATTGTACTATAGTAGTTTTAACTCTATAAGCAAACAGTGAAACTGTTGCACTGTCAATTTGATAGCAACTGCTTATACACTTATGAGCCAAAACATTATGACCACCTGCCTAATGTGCTGTTGGTCCTTTTCATGCTGGCAAAACACAGCCGAACCGCCGAGGCATGGACTCTCCAAGTCCCCTGAGGGTGTCCTGTGGTATCTAGCACCAAGACATTAGCAGCAGATCCTTCAAGTCCTGTAAGTTGTGAGGTGGAGCCGCTGTGGATCGGACATATTGGTCCTGCACATCCCACAGATGCTCAATCGGATTCAGATCTGGGGAATTTGGAGGCCAGGGCAACACCTTGAACTCATCATCATGTTCCTCTAATCATTCCCGAACAATGTGTGCAGTGTAGCAGGGTGCATTATCCTGCTGAAAGAGGCCACTGCCATCAGGGAATACCGTTGCCATGGAGGGGTGTACCTGGTCTGCAATGATGTTTAGGTAGGTGGCACGTGCCAAAGTGACGTCTGCATAAATGGCCGGACGCAGTGTTTCCCAGCAGAACATTGCCCAAAACATCACACTCCCTCCATTGGCTCATCATCTTCCCAAAGTGCATCCTGGTGCCATCACTTCCCCTGGTAAATGGTGCACATGTACACGGCCGTCCATTTGATGCAAAAAAAAAAACTGACCAGGCGTCCAATTCCGATGCTCGTGTGCCCCTTGTAGGCGCTTTCGACAGTGGACAGGGGTCATCATGGGCACTCTGACTGGTCTGCGGATACGCAGCCCCATACACAGCCGGGTGCGGTGCACTGTGTGTTGTGACACATAACCATCATTAAACATTTTCTATGACTTGAGCCACTGACGAGACGGGATAGCCTTCGTTGCCCTCAAGTATCAATGAGCCTTGGGTGCCAATTTGTGGTTTGTGCCTCCTCGGACCACTGTCGGTAGGTTATCACTGCTGACCGGGAGCATCCCACAAGTCTTGCCGTTTACCATCTAATCTACCCAGACCATGACACGTGGCCTTGTTAGGAGATGATCAACATGAGTGGTCATAATGTTTTGGCTCATCGGTGTAGCACTAAACAGCACTCGAGTGTGAAAGTCCATCTTCAACTAAAGCACAAGTACCCTTCTTTACCACAAATATAACCCCCAAAACTCCAGCCTAACAGATACTCTTTTTTCCCCTGCCCAGTTTCATCAATGCTACAAGAAGTATTAATGTAGTCCAAACTCAAATCGATTAAGTAAACTTAAATTTTACTAATTAAATTGGCGAGAACGCAATTAAATGAAGTTGTGATAAAGTGTTGGAGAATTGTGTTGCTTTGGTTCATTTTGCTTCATTTGAGCTGTGAATTGCTCAGTTGCAGATGAACACAAGCGCTTATCAACAAGGCCAATGGTCAAAAGGAAATATTACTGATGGAAAGCAACTTTTCACTATTGATTTTACTGATCACAGCGCGTCTGGAGGACCTCACATGACAAGTAAAGAGCAGAATGTCCCTTCAATCTTTGCAGCGTTTTGTTCTATATTGTTTCACATGAATTTCACCAAAAGAGAAACACAATGACTGTGTGGTGCTATCAAAACATTATTTGTTTACAGCAACATTGGCTACAACAATAGTGGAGGTTTGGAGCGGGACGATCTGGTTTCTGACCAATGGAAGACAGGAAGCAATTCTGATTGATGATGCTACTCACACACACTCTCACTCACACACACACACACTCTCACTCACACCCACACACACTCTCACTCACTCACTCGCGCACTCTCACTCACACACTCCCACACACACACACTCACTCACACACACACACTCAGTCACACACTCACTCGCGCACTCTCACTCACACACTCACACACACACACACACTCTCACTCACACACACTCACTCACTCTCACACCCACACACACACACACTCACTCACTCTCTCACACACACACACACACACTCTCACACACACTCAGTCACACACTCACTCGCGCACACACACACACTCTCACTCACTCACTCTCACACCCACACACACACTCACACACTCTCACACCCACACACACACACCCACACACACACTCTCACACACACTCACTCACTCTCACACCCACACACACACACACACACACACTCACTCACTCACTCTCACACACACTCAGTCACACACTCACTCGCGCACACACACACTCACTCTCACACACACACTCACTCACTCTCTCACACACACTCACTCTCACACACACACTCAGTCACACACGCACGCACACACACTCGCAATGCCTGTCACAGAATGAAAGCGATGCATTATATATGACTGATATAGAAGCCGCTTGCATGTGTTCACGTGTATCTCCGAGTTCCCCAACAGCACATTTCCGCAAGTTTCTTATCAATCTGACCCACTATATGCGATCCAATTAAGCAATAAAGTGCAATGGGTCATAATATGTGCAGATAACAATGGCTAAAGGGCACGGCAACCAGTTCAGCCAAGATGACATTATTCACACACAAATGATATTTCAAACTTACAAAAAACTAAAAGTGCGGTCATTCTGCTAGAACTCACTTATTTCATAAAGTCCGCAAGTAACTGATGATCAAATCTGTAATCTTTCACACTTACATAAACTTTGATCTTTATTGCCACTCAAAGGTTATGATAATACAACACTGTATATATGACCTTGAAAAATGCAGTGAGACTTTCCCTGGATTTGTAAGGGCCGAATCTGTGGATGGTTATCTGAGAGTCATCACGAATATATCTGTCACAGTGCTCCGATTCCACGCTCACGTATTACTGGATGAGGACGTCCCACTCACAGTCTCTGTCCAGTTCATCCAGACACACACTGATATACTTGGATCATTCAGTACAAGCCATGAAATACAATTGAATAATGTGGCAGGTTGACTTATAACTCTATAATCATGCATTCATAATCCCCCTGTACTCATAAACCATACATTATAAACTACATGACCTTATTTTTATAATATGTTCATATAAGATCAATTATCATGTGATAAGATCAGAAAGTTGAATTATGAAATATCTTATGATTATAAGGTCAAATAATAATGTAAATAACCAACATTATATTGCATATACGACATTATGATAAGGTCAAGAAGTTCCACTATAATAAAATATATATATATATATATAAATAAGCCTTATTTTAATGTATATGCATTGCAATTTCATGCCTAATTTCCATGAAATTAAATTGTGAAATCTTTCACAAAATTAATATAAATATAAAATTTATGAATTTAATGTAGTAATAATTTTTTATTAATTTATGTAGATTAATAAATTAAATATGATGTAAAATTTAAATGCCTAAATTATTTTTTTAAACATTTTATACATTAAAATTAAAATAAATTGAATTAAACAGAAAATTTAATTGAGTAGCACGTGCGCACACACACTCACACACACACTCACTCACTCTCTCACACACACACTCACTCACTCTCTCACACACACACACACACACACACACACTCTCACTCACTCACAAACACACACACACACACGCACTCTCACACACTCACACTCACTCACTCACACACTCTCTCACTCACACACACACACACACTCTCACTCACTCTCACACACTCACAAACACACTCACACACACACACTCTCACTCACTCTCACACACTCACACACTCACACACACACACTCTCACTCACTCACTCACTCATACACACACACTCACACACTCTCTCACTCACACACACACACTCTCACACACACACACTCACTCTCACACACACACACTCACACACTCTCTCACTCACACACACACACACACACTCTCACACACACACACACTTTTAAATATTACACATTTGATATGGAATTGAAAGGTGTAACTCATAAAGATAGGTTAAATATTTGTTTTTTGTCTGTGTATGTTTAAGTTGTAAAATAATCATGTGGCAAGATCGATAAGATTCATAATAATATAATGCACAAGCCTTTTTATTACACGGTCATGAGGTGAACAATATCCATAAAATATGCTCATTAAACTACATTAGACATTACATTCAAAATATGTTATGATGATGAGCACATCACTTGTGTAAGTATTTTGTTTTTGCATAATTGTGAAATACTGCTAAAGGTGCACCTGTGAGGGGTCATGTGAGGTCACGTGAGGTTTGAGACGCTCTTACCGCCCAGCAGGTGAGGTGACAGGTGCGCAGGTAAAGATCCGGTCAGCAGTGCGCTTTCCCCGTCGGTCTCATCTCTCCGGCCGCTGGTCGGTATGATCGCGCTCTGGGTGAATGAACCGGGTCGTTCTAATGAATACTGGACCCGTTCACCGATTTGCCCCGCCGAGCCGCCCGCGTAATACCGGAGAACCGCCGCCGAACCGGAGCCGCTCGGCACATCAGAACTGGAGTAAGCCCGGACTCGGACACCCGCGGATGCCGGACTGCTCTGCTTCGGTCCCATCTCACTTCAGACCAGGCTTCAAAACGCTTAATCGAAAAATGTTCCGCAGTATTTACTTTTATAAAGCAGTTATGTGCAGAATAATGCTGACTAATGTACAAAGCTCAACACTTGGACATCCAAAAGTTAAAACCAGAAGAACTCAGTCTCTTAAAAACACAAACACTTCCAATGACACACACCCAAACAACGCATAAGATCACATGTGCTGTGTTAGGTAAGATTAAAGCTTATTGGTGAGTAGAAAAAACAGGGATTGACTCTGGTGACGTCACAGCAGACGAGAACGCGCAGCGGGCTGTGACGCGCACAGGTGACTTCACCTGGACGAGACCGTGACATTGAAACACTTCAGTTTTATAACTAATATGAGACAAGGAATACAGTCATACGGGTAAAATTTAATTATTGAATTTGAGGTTACAGTACATGCTGACCCAAACAAGTTTTACGTCAAATTAATTATTAATGAGTCTGGACAACAGGCTGTTTAATATTCAACTAAAATCAATTACAATATTTTCAATTACCACATTTGAAGATTTTAACATTCTTCTTATAAATTAAACTATTAGTTAGAAAGGCGACTGACACATCCACATTTCATGGATTTACACACAAATATATCAATAAATAAATAAATAGAATATATATTTATTAAATATAATAAATATATAATAAATAATATAATTTACACACAGAGAGAAAGAAAAATAATTAAATTAATAAATAATATAAAATATATTTCACACATGGATTAACACACAAAGAAAAATAATTAAATAATTATATTAATAAATAATATTAAATATATTTCACACATGGATGTACACACAAATAAAAATAATTAAATAATTATATTAATAAATAATATTAAATATATTTCACACATGGATGTACACACAAATAAAAATAATTAAATAATTATATTAATAAATAATATTAAATATATTTCACACATGGATGTACACACAAATAAAAATAATTAAATAATTATATTAATAAATAATATTAAATATATTTCACACATGGATTAACACACAAAGAAAAATAATTAAATAAATAAATAAATAAATAATATAAATATATTTCACACATGGATATACACACAAATAAAAAGAAAAATAATTAAATTAATAAATAATATAAAATGTATTTAACACATGGATATACACACAAAGAGAATAGATAACTAACAAACAAACAAACAAATAAATAAAATAATGCTACAGAAACGTACACAGTTTAGATAAATATATAATTAAAACTGCTAGTGCCAAAAGTGAGCGCTATCACTGAAAAACATTAGACAAACAAAACGCATTAAATTAAAATAAAATTAGAAATACAATAAAAAACAGAAATCAAATCACAGAACATTAAGAAAAAACAGCAGCTTTGATCTCAGTGACACACTTCCACATAATGTTGATAACATCATCTCTACACTTCACGTAAGACTGAGCGTGTGCAGGAAGACACTACAGAAGCAGACAGTGGAAGTTTAACAGCCACATGTGAACCATCAGCAAACTCACACACAGTATGTGGTTTAGAGACATATTCGGCATCTGCGGACCTCCTGTGGCACATGTGACGTTTTCATTGCATGAAATCTGAAATGTGTGCACTGATAAGAGTGAAGCATATAATTACATGATGATTTAAAGAGGTCACAGTAACGTTACATCAACAACTAGTTTTTAATATCAAAAGAACCTTATGAAGCCAACATGGACCTTAGAGGAGAGGTTCTGTTTGCTAAAGCAAATAACCATTGAAGAAGCTTTATTTTAGGAATATGAACTTCTTTAGATTAGGCTACTTCATGACATTCAGACATGTTACCAGTCAGAAGACAGAGATGAATAAAGAATAGATCAACCAGCTCTTACATGTAGAATAATCCTATCAAAAGACAATAAGGCATCAAATACAATGATCAAGGTCAAATACATCTCTCTGTTTACAGTTCTGACCCGCTCACTGATACTGAGACTTCAGCTTCTGATCTGAGTCGACCCTTATTGACATGACTTTGTATGCACTTGCAAGCAGTTTTATTATTATTATTATTATTATTATCATTTCTTTGTCTTTTAGCACATACTTTGGAGCCATTTGCAATCACCCCCCTAGGTCAAGTTCCCTCATCAGTCACAATACTTCCATAATAGACTTTAAGGACCTTAACTAAGAACTACTACAACAATGACTTTCTGGTTTCCTATTATGATGTCACTTTGGGTTCTCCGTGATGCTATCTTTGATTACTCTGCTGCAAGATAACAATGGCTCTGCTCGGAATAGCATACTGCCATACTACTCACACTATTTCTGCAATATATTGCAAAGTATACAACCAAAGCAACAATGCAAAGAATACTGTATCTCACAATGCAATGTGCACAACTTGACCGTTCATTCCCGGAGTGACGAATGAACCGGGATTAATATCACGCACGACATGTTTAACATCTCTTTTGTCTCGCTATTTGATCAGCCTGCCGAGAGTTAAGACATTTTTACACATAATAAGATTTAAAAAATGCTAAATATTCATTTTCAAGATGATGGACGCCACTTAAACATGCAGGTAATAAGTGACAGCGTAGCATAGTACTGTATGAAACCTTAATCGTTACTGGATACTGTTTCACATTGTATTGTTGAGCAATCGTAGGCGGCATACTTTATATCCGGCGCGGTTAGTAGTACTCTAGTATTCCACTCCGAACGTGGCAAAATCGCATACTAGCATACTACTCTCACTATTTCTGCAATAGAGTTAGTAAGATTCATATTGGTGTATGCGATTGTGAATTTAACCATGGTTTCTGGTCTGCTACTGTTTGATGTTATATCCTGTCACAGGTTTATGAGAGTAGAGTAGACTTAGTGATATAAAATAATTTAGAGCAAAAAGCTAGAACCATGATGCAGGAAAAGCTGTACAGATACCAAAGGGTGTAATGATGCAGTGTGTGTGTGTGTGTGTGTGTGTGTGTGTGTGTGTGTGTGTGTGTGTGTGTGTGTGTGTGTGTGAGCCTGTGTGTGTGTGTGTGTGTGTGAGCCCGTGTGTAAGCCCGTGTGTATATAAGAAGAGAAGCCAGGTAAACAAGGTTCAGAGAGAGGGGGCTGAAGTTGAGACTGTGGCCCAGCGTGGAGCCTCTCTGCTGGGCATTATTGCTGGCTCACACCCATCTGCTGGTGGTCTGGCTCTGGTTCCTCCTCCACATCTGCATGATACTGGTCGAATGTGTCATCATCAATGTCTGGAAGACCCAGGAGCTGCAGGAGAAATTCACAATTTTTTAATGTACAATAGAACATTAAAGAATAGACTAAAATAGAATAGAAAAACTAAATTGAACAGAATGAATATAATAGAATAAAATATATAGAAAAGATGCAAATAGTCTATAAAAGAACAGAACAACAAAGAATAGAACAGAATCAAATTATCTTAGAACAGAATAAAAGAATAGAGTTATATGTAGTGGTATATACAGAATTGAGTAGTCTCAGATAGACTACAATAGAACATAACTAAAGAGAATAAAATAGAATATACTAGAACAGAATAGAAGATGGAATTGAAAAGACTGAGACAGACGAGAACAGAACAACTAAAATTAATAGAATGGAACAGAACAGAATTAACAGAATCAAATTGTTATAAAAATGGAATGGTATGAACGGAACTCAATAAACATAAATAGACTTAAACAAAACGGATAAAATGAACCTAACAAAACTGTATGAACAGAATCGAATCATCTCAAATAGACTAGAACAACTAAACTGAATAGAATAGAATTTAATAAACTCACATAGACTAGAACAACTAAATGGAATAGAATAGAATTTAATAAACTCACATAGACCAGAACAACTAAACGGAATAGAATAGAATTGAATAAACTCACATATACCAGAACAACTAAACAGAATAGAATTGAATAAACTCACATAGACTAGAACAATTAAATGGAATAGAATAGAATTGAATAAGCTCACATAGACTAGAACAAATAAATGGAATAGAATAGAATTGAATAAACTCACATGGACCAGAACTACTAAACTGAATATAATAGAATAAACTCACATAGACCAGAACAACTAAACAGAATAGAATAGAATTGAATAAACTCACATAGACTAGAACAACTAAACGGAATAGAATAGAATTGAATAAACTCACATAGACCAGAACAACTAAATGGAATAGAATAGAATTGAATAAACTCACATAGACCAGAACCACTAAACTGAATAGAACAGAATAAACTCACATATACCAGAACAACTCAACAGAATAGAATTGAATAAACTCACATAGACTAGAACAATTAAACAGAATAGAATAGAATTGAATAAGCTCACATAGACTAGAACAACTAAATGGAATAGAATAGAATTGAATAAACTCACATAGACCAGAACAACTAAGCAGAATAGAATTGAATAAACTCACATAGACTAGAACAACTAAACGGAATAGAATAGAATTTAATAAACTCACATAGACCAGAACAACTAAACTAAATAGAATAGAATTTAATAAACTCACATAGACTAGAACAACTAAACGGAATAGAATTGAATAAACTCACATAGACTAGAACAATTAAATGGAATAGAATAGAATTGAATAAGCTCACATAGACTAGAACAAATAAATGGAATAGAATAGAATTGAATAAACTCACATGGACCAGAACTACTAAACTGAATATAATAGAATAAACTCACATAGACCAGAACAACTAAACAGAATAGAATAGAATTGAATAAACTCACATAGACTAGAACAACTAAACGGAATAGAATAGAATTGAATAAACTCACATAGACCAGAACAACTAAATGGAATAGAATAGAATTGAATAAACTCACATAGACCAGAACCACTAAACTGAATAGAACAGAATAAACTCACATATACCAGAACAACTCAACAGAATAGAATTGAATAAACTCACATAGACTAGAACAATTAAACAGAATAGAATAGAATTGAATAAGCTCACATAGACTAGAACAACTAAATGGAATAGAATAGAATTGAATAAACTCACATAGACCAGAACAACTAAGCAGAATAGAATTGAATAAACTCACATAGACTAGAACAACTAAACGGAATAGAATAGAATTTAATAAACTCACATAGACCAGAACAACTAAACTAAATAGAATAGAATTTAATAAACTCACATAGACTAGAACAACTAAACGGAATAGAATAGAATTGAATAAACTCACATAGACCAGAACTACTAAACGGAATAGAATAGAATTGAATAAACTCACATAGACCAGAACAACTAAACAGAATAGAATAGAATTTAATAAACTCACATAGACCAGAACTACTAAACTGAATATAATAGAATAAACTCACATAGACCAGAACAACTAAACAGAATAGAAT
>JAVLUX010000026.1:37962500-38235000 GCA_032164185.1 Moxostoma hubbsi | reverse complement strand
TCTCTCTGATGTGTGATCTCACTGGCTCATAGCGGCCTGTATTTAAGCTCTGAGTCTATCTGAACTGGACCTGACGTACTGGACCCGGCTCAGTCCTCTTGTGCGAAGAACAACGCCTGTCCTCCAGTAGAATGACGTCACATGACAACACATGCGCGCATCGTCACCATTATCATAAGGGACCATCTCAAAAGAGACATCTGCTTTCTGAGCCAGATACATTAAAGGCCTACAAAATAATTATTTTCATCATACACGTATCAATCATGATAATTCAAAATAATAATAATAATTAATAATAATGATCAAAATGAAAATGTTTTTAAAGGGTGACTATAGCTAAACGTGGACACACTTTTGGAAATGTTACATTTCCTGTTACTTTTAAGGATGATCTAAATGTCATAAAACCCTGCATTATACTTTTCTAGAAGGCTCAGGATGTCTCCTACATTAGTCAAAAATAAAAATACTGGGAACAAAAACCTTTAATGCCCTCTTTTGGCCAAATCCCAGATTTTTTTTGGATTGTTTGTTTTCAGGAAATATTGGTAAAGTTGGACACTACAGACAGGGTCCTGAACATAAATATCGATTGCAACATAGGCTTACATAAAGATTAAAATATCCACTTGTTAAATCAACTTAAATGAACTGATTCAATGTGTTAATTTGTCTATAAATATCCATTAAGAAGATGGATTCAAAGATTCACATAAAACTTCACAAAGCATGCACATGCACAACAGGTGTATGTGATCAACTAAACCAAGTCATCAAAAAAAGGATAGAACATGACCAAGAGAACAAACTGAAATAATTTTGCTTTCATTGCATGTGAATATAAATGCTTGCACTGCACCACACACATGTGAATATAAATGCATGCACTGCACTACACACATGTGAATATAAATGCGTGCACTGCACTACACACATGTGAATATAAATGCGTGCACTGCACTGCACACATGTGAATATAAATGCGTGCACTGCACTACACACGTGTGAATATAAATGCACTCACTGCACTGCACACATGTGAATATAAATGCATGCACTGCACTACACACATGTGAATATAAATGCATGCACTGCACTACACACATGTGAATATAAATGCGTGCACTGCACTGCACACACGTGAATATAAATGCGTGCACTGCACTGCACACGTGTGAATATAAATGCGTGCACTGCACTACACACGTGTGAATATAAATGCGTGCACTGCACTGCACACATGTGAATATAAATGCATGCACTGCACTACACACATGTGAATATAAATGCGTGCACTGCACTGCACACATGTGAATATAAATGCGTGCACTGCACTACACACGTGTGAATATAAATGCACTCACTGCACTGCACACATGTGAATATAAATGCATGCACTGCACTACACACATGTGAATATAAATGCACGCACTGCACTACACACATGTGAATATAAATGCGTGCACTGCACCACACACATGTGAATATAAATGCGTGCACTGCACTACACACATGTGAATATAAATGCGTGCACTGCACTACACACATGTGAATATAAATGCGTGCACTGCACTGCACACATGTGAATATAAATGCGTGCACTGCACTACACACGTGTGAATATAAATGCGTGCACTGCACTGCACACATGTGAATATAAATGCATGCACTGCACTACACACATGTGAATATAAATGCGTGCACTGCACTACACACGTGTGAATATAAATGCACTCACTGCACTGCACACATGTGAATATAAATGCATGCACTGCACTACACACATGTGAATATAAATGCACGCACTGCACTACACACATGTGAATATAAATGCGTGCACTGCACTACACACATGTGAATATAAATGCACGCACTGCACTACACACATGTGAATATAAATGCGTGCACTGCACCACACACATGTGAATATAAATGCACGCACTGCACTACACACATGTGAATATAAATGCACGCACTGCACTACACACATGTGAATATAAATGCACGCACTGCACTACACACATGTGAATATAAATGCACGCACTGCACTACACACATGTGAATATAAATGCACGCACTGCACTACACACATGTGAATATAAATGCGTGCACTGCACCACACACATGTGAATATAAATGCGTGCACTGCACCACACACATGTGAATATAAATGCGTGCACTGCACCACACACATGTGAATATAAATGCTCGCACTGCACTACACACATGTGAATATAAATGCGTGCACTGAACTACACACATGTGAATATAAATGCGTGCACTGCACTACACACGTGTGAATATAAATGCACACACTGCACTGCACACATGTGAATATAAATGCATGCACTGCACTACACACATGTGAATATAAATGCGTGCACTGCACTACACACATGTGAATATAAATGCATGCACTGCACAACACACATGTGAATATAAATGCGTGCACTGCACTAAACACATGTGAATATAAATGCATGCACTGCACTGCACACATGTGAATATAAATGCACGCACTGCACCACACACATGTGAACATGCACGCACTGCACCACACACATGTGAATATAAATGCACTGCACTACACACATGTGAATATAAATGCGCGCACTGCACTACACACATGTGAATATAAATGCGCGCACTGCACTGCACACATGTGAATATAAATGCGCGCACTGCACTACACACATGTGAATATAAATGTGCGCACTGCACTGCACACATGTCAATATAAATGCACGCACTGCACTGCACACATGTGAATATAAATGCACGCACTGCACCGCACACATGTGAATATAAATTCACCCACTGCACTGCACACATGTGAATATAAATGTACGCACTGAACTACACACATGTGAATATAAATGCACGCACTGCACACATGTGAATATAAATGCATGCACTGCACTGCACACATGTGAATATAAATGCACGCACTGCACTGCACACATGTGAATATAAATGTACGCACTGAACTACACACATGTGAATATAAATGCACGCACTGCACACATGTGAATATAAATGCGCGCACTGCACCGCACACATGTGAATATAAATGCGCGCACTGCACCACACACATGTGAATATAAATGCACGCACTGCACCACACACATGTGAATATAAATGCACGCACTGCACTACAAACATGTGAATATAAATGCACGCACTGCACTACACACATGTGAATATAAATGCACGCACTGCACTACACACATGTGAATATAAATGCACGCACTGCACCACACACACGTGAATATAAATGCGCGCACTGCACCACACACATGTGAATATAAATGCACGCACTGCACCACACACATGTGAATATAAATGCACGCACTGCACTACACACATGTGAATATAAATGCACGCACTGCACTACAAACATGTGAATATAAATGCACGCACTGCACTACACACATGTGAATATAAATGCGCGCACTGCACAACACACGTGAATATAAATGCACGCACTGAACTACACACATGTCAATATAAATGCACGTACTGCACAACACACGTGAATATAAATGCACCCACTGCACTACACACGTGTGAATATAAATGCACGCACTGCACTAAACACGTGTGAATATAAATGCACGCACTGCACTACAAACATGTGAATATAAATGCACGCACTGCACTACACACATGTGAATATAAATGCACGCACTGCACTACACATGTGAATTTAAATGCACGCACTGCACTACACATGTGAATATAAATGCACGCACTGCACTACAAACATGTGAATATAAATGCACGCACTGCACTACAAACATGTGAATATAAATGCACGCACTGCACTACACACATGTGAATATAAATGCACGCACTGCACTACACATGTGAATATAAATGCACGCACTGCACTACACATGTGAATTTAAATGCACGCACTGCACTACACACACGTGAATATAAATGCACGCACTGCACTACACACATGTGAATATAAATGCACGCACTGCACTACACACACGTGAATATAAATGCACGCACTGCACTACACACACGTGAATATAAATGCACGCACTGCACTACACACACGTGAATATAAATGCACGCACTGCACTACACACATGTGAATATAAATGCACGCACTGCACTACACACATGTGAATATAAATGCACGCACTGCACCACACACATGTGAATAAACTAGGCTTTTATGCACTGAACTGCTCTACACTGCCATTGAATTATTATTAACCATTATTACTACAATACAAGTTAATAATAAATGCATGACTCCTCATTTAATGACTTGATATGCCGTCCGTGCGGGACATAGGAGCAATTTTTATACAGAAAATGCCTACAAATAGATTGAAATTATTTTCTGCATTTTTTTATATACTCTTACATCATAAATCATTATGTGACATTTACAAAATATTAAGTAAACTTGTACTTTTTTATAAAGAACAAGATTTACCTCAGATGTCATTACTATTGCATACTCAGATACCGATATAACATCAACAACAGAAACACAAAATGATCGAAAAAACAAAAATAAAAGACAAAAAAATGTCCAAGAGGTTGCACAAGTGTTGTCACACTTTAACCATATTCAACCTAGTACAAATACTAAAAATATAAAGCTTTGCTCAGTTTCACACTGACTTTTCATAAAACTAATTTTCACATGGCAGAAGGGCCTTCAGTTGTATGTCTGTTCTGTCGCACTAGAGGGCGCAATCAGTCATATTTTGGGCATTTTAACCCCTGACAAAAGCAGGTTAAAGGTGCAGTCAGTCATTTTTTGTGTCATCTTGGAATTATACTAATCTAGGGGCTTGAATCAACATCATCCAAACACAGAAGTCTTCAGTTACTGATGCCATTATAGAAATGAACGATGTCAGCCATGGTTAATTTAATCCAGTGAAAGTGTCCAATAACAGAGCGTCCAGTGAGATTAAGTGGTCATGTGATCCTAACATGGCTGCCCCCATGAGGGGACCCTCTCCATGTAGAATAAAACTACTTTTATAAGTTTCCTGTTATGACTGGAGTCTTCATTTCATATGAGTGCTCATGATTTTATACATATGTTTCAAAATTACAATTCAATTCTTCAGGAGCAAAACTTTTTTTAATGAGGAAAAAATGACTGAGTGCAACATTAAACCTGTTCAATATTACGTCACAATATATAAAAAACAAATATGTTTGTCATTGTCCTCCTATTATGGGCTATTATAGTCCTGTTTGCACGTCCCTTTTAAAAAGGACACTGAAAGTCAGCGTGTTTATGTTTGACACATTTTGGAAATAGTTCTGTCTGTCTGTCTGTCTGTCTGTCTGTCTGTCTGTCTGTCTGTCTGTCTGTCTGTCTATCTATCTGTCTGTCTATCTATCTATCTATCTATCTATCTATCTGTCTGTCTACCTATCTGTCTGTCTGTCTGTCTGTCTACCTATCTATCTATCTATCTGTCTGTCTGTCTATCTATCTGTCTGTCTGTCTATATATCTATCTATCTATCTATCTATCTATCTGTCTGTCTACCTATCTGTCTGTCTGTCTACCTATCTATCTATCTATCTGTTTGTCTGTCTACCTGTCTATCTATCTATCTGTCTGTCTGTCTATCTATCTATCTATCTATCTATCTATCTATCTATCTATCTATCTATCTATCTATCTATCTACCTACCTATCTGTCTGTCTGTCTGTCTGTCTACCTATCTATCTATCTATCTATCTGTCTGTCTACCTATCTGTCTGTCTACCTATCTATCTATCTATCTGTCTGTCTGTCTACCTATCTGTCTATCTATCTGTCTGTCTGTGTCTAATGGCCCTTATGCTGTAGGACAGCTAATGTTTCTGTCGGAGGGGGCGGGACAGACCTCACAGCTCAATCTCAGGACATGACCGGTTCACATTCCCGTCTCCGCCGGTCTGTATTTCTAGAACATTTTTGGGATCTACGGGAAATGTCTATCTGTCACGGAAAACCGCGTTATTTTCTTTTAATCGCCGTCGATTGTATGAAATGATGGAGTGACCGGCAGATTGTGGACGGAGGTTCGGATCATCTGAACCCGTTAGATCCGGAGAGAGAGAGAGAGAGAGAGAGAGAGACGCTTTGTTCGGCCAATAAAGAAAATAAAAAAGAATTAAAAACCGAAACACGGTTACTATCAAAATGAACAACACAGAGCAGGAAAACAGACCAGATGAAGACTCAGAGTCTCTAGAGGAAGAGGATGTTGACCCGAGGATTCAGGTACAACAACAATATCTGTTTAAACAGGATCAATCGGACAATCCACATGCAAAGCGATTTAAACCAGATTACAATTGAATCGGAAAATGTACGTTATTTTTCTACATTGTAATTTAGGTTACATTTTTGTCTAAATGTGTATTTTTCTGAATGAGACACCTACAGTCCGATACAATCCCGAACCCAGAAAGAAAGTTCAACTGGGCCATCAAAACTTGATTAAAGTCCAGATCGTATCATATAAAATCATCATAATCCGATCAGATAATGTTGTGGTTGATCAGATTGCTCTTCTGCTCAGGGGAACAACAATGTGACATCAGTGATTGTTTTGAGTTTGTTACATTATTTCATTGTTACATTTTAGAACCCCTTTCACAATCAGAACGCAGCAGAAGACGTTTACTTTGACGTCATAATTAGAATGCATTGTCTCTTTAAATGCAACAGCTCAGCGCAGTTGCTCTGCACGTGACACATTATTGTCTTTAAGGTTCCAATTAGAACTTCAAAAGATTTTCATGTGGAATCTAAATCAATTTTAAATTTCATATAAAGAACTTTATTATTTTTTTAAAGACACAGCTACAGTGCTTCCCCAAGCAGCACTAATAACTGTGAGAATGACATTACATTTGATATATATATATATATAAACATAAAAGCAAGTTGCGCTTTAAAGAAAGTCAGCGCATGCACACATTTCAAGCAAAACATTAAGCAAAATATTTTTTTTTTAGGTTCAAATTACAAATCATTAGTTATAATGTTCAAAATGGTGATACATTTGGCATTAAGTTGATTAAAAGTCATTGTGTATGTGTAAAAGTTAATTCTGAGAAAAGCTCAAGCAGCATTTGAGCACAGGTGCCACTTACTTTGACATTTCGCTGTCTACTGCAATGGTTCATTTCTATTTGCGTCCATAAGTGTCCAAATACTTTGTCTTAACTTTGAAAAGTTTGTCTTTTTTTACAGTTTCAAACCTAACAACTTTTTGTTTATGAAATGTTTTGCTTGAAATGTGTCTTGAGCCAATTTCCTATAAAATAAATGCCATAAACATTCAGACAGATTTGAAGTGTGGCTTATGAGGTCATTGTAGGTAGTGGTGCTATGAAAATCCAAAAAACCAATATGCTGATCCGAAGAACCTTAAATAAAAAAAAACCCAGCCAATATTCCCAACACAGGCAAAAATGGTTCTAAGAACCTGTATTTTAAGGGTGTTCTAGTTGAAGAACTGGTTTTTCATACTCGACCCATCCAAGACATTAAAAACTGATCTGTTAATAAAAACATCTGTGACCTCGGCATTAGCTAACATGGGTGTTGAGTTACCTGGATAACACATTCCAGATGTTGTTTTGTTGCTAAGCTCGTAGAAGACATGTTACTGCAATCGTAACCCTCATGTCTCACTCTGTCTCGCTACAGGGTGAGCTGGAGAAACTGAATCAGTCTACAGATCACATCAACAGATGGGAGACAGAACTGGAGGTAAGAAGCGCATGCTTGTTTAGTGCCGTCACTGTTTGTGCTGGAATGGTTGCAGGCAGAAATCCAAAGTGGGAAATGTCTCAAAGCTCTCCGTCCCTCCCCCTTTCTTTTACCAACCAATAGGAAGTATCTAATGTGACTGACATCCTTTTCATATCTGTTGAGCGGCCAGAGGAAATCTCCTCTATCAAGTAGTGATGGTGCTGTTTCACATCAGTAATGTCCTGATCAGATACGTTGTGATCAGTTGAACGCCACTTTGGTGATTTAAAGGACCTATTTCCTTCCGAAACAGCAAAATCTGTCCATTATCCCAAACATTTGGCCGCAAGTGTATATATGTTTTCTTTGTGTCCTCTTATTCTAATTTCTTACTATTTGTTCCTCATTTGAAGTTCTCTGTTTTATAAATAATATTACAAAACACGAACCGACAGTTCTCTGTATTTTCACTGTATTTAGTCTCCGATTAATCACCAGTGTGAAGCAGGAAGCATCCTGTCAGAGGAAGTTTTAAGCTCTCTGACGTCTCTTTTGTGACTGAGTTTGTGCATGTCAGTGTTTTTAAAAATGTGCCATATGTGAGGGAACCCACCCGATGAGAGATTCATCACAGGCCAAACTCATCCCAATAACATGCTGTACAGGACGGGTTTCAGTATAGGTAGCAGCGAGTTGATTCCTGGTGAACTGTGTTACATGTTGCATTGAGTTTGCTGAAGCAGCACTTTTCAGGGAGCAACTATAGGCTGATTATTGAAGTATTTCATAGTTGTGAGAACAAGTATTAAGCTGTGTGACTCGAGTTTGGCATCTGTAAGATTTTCACAGGTGACTAAATGCAAAAGTATACTTCGGTTGTCTGCTTTGCGGATTGCTCTGTGCACAGTATATGTGTCGCAAATAGCCTCATCAACACAGTTTGACCGTGCACCACCTAGATTTTCTTGGCCCGCTCATGCAGTCCTCAGATAGCTATTGATTGTGCTAAAAGAGTATCACAAAGGAGTTGTAATGGGCATAGACACAAGAGTATACTCACAAAGGCAACACGGTCGACCAGGCGTGAGTCGATCCAGAACGTGCAGAACTAAGTATACCTTAGCCTTAAGTCACAGTGTCTCTGTTCTTTAGGACTCCCGGCAGACGTTTCGCGCTGTCTTAATGGAGGCAACCGTCAAGTTGGACGAGCAGGTGAAGAAGATCGGCAAAGCTGTAGAAGACTCGAAACCATACTGGGAAGCCAGACGGGTGGCCCGCCAGGTGAGCTTCATTAACGCCCAGAAATCAATTCTCAGTTTGTTTAATAATAGTAACATTTAACCATGATTTTCTTAGTGGTTGAATTTTAATTTGCACACTATCCATCCAAAATAGTAAGCAAAATTAGGATTCGTGCATTCCAAATCTTACTATGTTCAAAAGGTGCCTAGATTGTAGTATGCATCAACTCATACATTTTTGGCTAATATTACCCACAACTTTGACTGTTGTTATAGTAACATAACATAACATAACATAACATATAGTTCATTAAAGTATGTATTTCCCCATTACCAGTGAAGTACATACTTACAGTTTATAGTGAAAGTATGCAACATTTTAACATTTTCTTGATTGTTTTCAAGTGCTCATAAAACAGTGTAAGATGAGTTTTGTGAAGTGTGTAATGGACGGTTTAACCATGACTAACAGGCTTAAAATCAGTGTTTCCTGATGTTATGCATGAGTCTTGGCATTATGTCACTTCACATGGAATCTTTTCAAATCTTGTCCTGGGAATGAACACATAGGAAAGCATATTTAGACCCTCTTAAACTATATGAAATATATCGGCCTCTCCCATTTGGAAGGACATGACAGCACTACAGTTATGCAATGATGGTTTGGCTGTTGCCATGGAGGCCTGTTGAACACTGGGAAGCAGCTGATGGCCCAATGATCATTGTGTCCAATTCGATTATTTTTATTTATTTATTTATTTAATTTTAAAGAAAAGAACAAAAATACCACATACTTCAAACAAACAACTAACTAGTTCACTATACTATAAAACTCAGTATACATTAAAATACATAACAGCAGTTTAACCGTTATAAAAGTACTGTGAGGGTACCATGGGTTAGTAATGGATTCAGATGGTGTTACCTATACAGGTAGGCCGATATATAGGTTAATCAGTGGCGATAGTGGCTTTTTGGATCTAAGTTGGCCATTATGGATTGTTTGAAAAATGCATGCCCTGGAATATGAAATACTCCTCCTAGGACAAGGGTCAGCATCCTTTTTGACATGGAGTGCCATTTTATATACATCCTGGTCAATGGGTGTGCTGATGCCCCACATTTTTGTTGAATCGCATCTGAAACTTTATTTTCAAGTTTAATTTATATTTTGAATAGACTCCATGTGAACCACACGATATGGGTTTATGTTTTCTCCTTTAATCGTTTCATGTAATTTCTAGTGTGACGATGGTTTAAGGGGAGTGTACCTGTATTCTGGGTTTGAAATCTCAAGGATTAATTAGTGGTGTTTTCCTTGTTACATGACGTGTTGATCTGAAAGCAAAATGAAACAAAAGAAACATGAAATGTAGGCTGTCATCCGCGCAGCCTGACCGAAGCAAAGCAAGCGTGTTTTCTTGCTCAAAACGCTGCTAGCTTATGACTAATGGCTTAGTGTTTAGACTCCCATTCAGCTGATGAAAACACACCGTAATCATGAGGATTACATCAGAATGTAGAGACGAATGCAGGTGCGGAATTGATATATATATATATATATATGTATGCTTTATTAATTTCCTTTTGTTAATCATTACACAATTTAATTTGATGGAATTTTTTTAATGAAATTTAAATTCGTAAATCTTAAAAATAGGCTAAAATATTTTTTGGAGTGAATGAAAGCTAAAATAATGCACAACATGACATGATAAAGCAAGTTTGCACGATTGATGTACCGCGCTGTGTGGCAGAACAGAATAAAATATTGTTAAATAACACAATTTCTGTTTGTTCAGTATTCTCAAGTTCTCAGAGCTGTTGTTGATGGACACATTTGCCTCATTTTAACTCCTCAAAAATCACATGACCCCTTCACACACCCCTGAGCACAGCCTGTGCTGTCAGAGACTTTATATTAAATGACCTGCTTATGAGTGCAGACGTGATGGTAATTTACTTGCAAACAGGCTTTGGCAGTTTACATGGATGGAAACAGCTTTAGAGAGCAGATGAAACTTGACTTGCTCCTGATGTGTGTGTGTGTGTGTGTGCAATCCTCTTTCCTCAGGCCCATGGCTAAACTGGAGACTTATTAAGTGTTTGTTAAGGCGAGCATCACTGTTACTATTGCTCATATGGTTAGTGATGTGAACAAACCCCTAAACCTACAGTAAATATTAAACTTGTGTGTGTAACTGGTCCCGCATCGTTGGTACTACAGTCATAAATGATACCTTGAATCACGTGGCTTGTAGAGTAGAGCTGTGCTCACACTTTTCAAATTGATCGGGCTGAAAATGTTCACCTGACAGGTGATAAAACTAATGAAAAAGTCACATAGAGGTGAGAGGTAGCAGAGTGTGTGTGTGTGTGTGTGTGTGTGTGTGTGTGTGTGTGTGTGTGGAGACCAGTCTGGAGTGTTGTGTGTTGTGGTTCATTAGTCCGTCATCTGCAAGGATGAATTTGAGGTCGCTGGTGCTTTCAGCCATGAAATTCTCATTAGTATCACCTTGCGACAGTAATAAATCAGCACATAACAGAAAGCACACTCTTACCGTTTCTCTTAAACAGTCATAAAAGAGCCGTTTATATCCACGGTGACCTTGGTGAGAGTTTGTCTCACTTTCTGGTTATAACTCAATTATAAACAGCAGTGTGGTGTAATAACGACAAATGCCACTAATTTAGTCCACATTTCACTTCCGTTAGAAGTGCCATGACAAACACCCAGCAAAACTGAATATACCACATCGACATACGACATCAACAACACACAAAATGAAAACTCCTGTGTATTAGATATATTCCTTTATGCAAGCTGCAGACAAAACCGGCTGTACAAAACTCCCCCATCGTTAATGAGACCTATTCACGTCTGGGTGTTGCATGTGGGTGAGACAGATTACAAGAGATAAACTGGATTATTTGTTTAACAGTTAAAATGATTTACTGTCATTAGTGAGATGTGAGAAGCAGTTGGACACACACAGAAGCTTTATTCACCCGCTTACATTCAGAGTCTATTTTGACACGCCATAAAACAAAATTATGTGAGATTAGTCACGGAGTGAGTTAAGCGGCAGCCAGGAAATGACGACCTCATCAAATCTTTTAAAAGCACCTGGTTAAACCTGATTTATTATAGCAGAAGTAAAAACATAGAAAAAAAAGTTTGTCTTTGGAAGTGTCATGTTTGCAGCATCAGATATGCAGAAATCCTTGGATGGAAATGTAGTTATTGGCAATAGAAAAAAATATTAGTTTTTAACTGAGTTTTAAAAGACTCAGTTGTGCCACAGGATCTAATATGGAGAGGCAGCCTGAAACTATTCTACAAGGCGAGGGGCCACAACAGAGAAGAACACAATCACCTTTAGATTTCAAACGGGACAAAAGCAGACTCTGTGAAGACCTTAATGGTCTAGCGGTTTGATATTAATGGAGAAGGTCAGAAATGTAATCAGGTGCAAGAACCATGCAGAGCCTTAAAAACAGTTAAGAGACCTTACATTGAACTCTAGTATATTTAACTGGAAGCCAGTGCAAAGAGGTATGGATGGAATAAACAAATAACCGATCCATAGAACAAACAAACAAGCAAACTATAAATTGAACAAACAAATGATAGATAGAATGAAAAAAAACAATGGATAGATATAATTTACAAACAAATGATAGAGAATGATCAGACAAAGGATAGATAGAAAAAGTGAACAAACAATAGTAAGAACAAACAAACAAGAGATGAAACAAACAAATGATAGAATGAACGAACAAATGATAAACAGAATGAACAAACGATAGAACGAAGAACGAACAAACAATAGATAGAACAAGCAAACAAGAGAAAAAAACAAAACGATAGATAGATAGATAGATAGATAGATAGATAGATAGATAGATAGATAGATAGATAGATAAAATGAACAAACCAACGATAGACAGATGGAACAAATGATATAAACGATAGAACAAATGATATAACAAACGATAGATTGAACAAACAAGCGATAGAATGAACGAACAAATTATGTAACAAATGATAGAATTAACAAACAAACGATAGATAGATTGAATAAACAAGTGATAGAATGAATGATCAAATTATATTACAAATGATAGCATGAACGAACAAACGATCAATTGATCGATTGATTGACAGATTGACAGATGCAGACTCTGGCTGGTTGCTAGGGTGTTGCTAGGCACATAACTAGAGAAACAGAGAACACGACCATGATGATGGATAGAATCTCTTGCTCTTTTCCACTTTTATTTCTGAAGCTTGTGTGTCTTTATTTAAAACATCAGCGTGTGAGTGTTGGACTGCTGTATGTGTGTGTCACTCTCACTTCATTCAGCTGCTGTCACATCTGTGGTTTCCTGAGCGACACGTGACCGCTGACATCAGCCGCCAATGAGACATGACCTCAACACGTGAATGCTGACCCTCACAACCACACAGCATGTGTGTGTGCTTCTGTTAATTAGAGATGAGCAGGTTTTAGCACGGCATGAAGGCCTTGTAAAGACATTGATGTGTTTATCTGTTCGAATTCCACAAAAAACACATTAATCATGGACAAATCACTTTGCTGTCCGAGTGACCTTCCCCAAGGTCACCATTCAGATTTGAACTGCTGCAGACAACAGTACAAGCAGAGGTGTCATCTAGACTGAGAAAACATTCCATTGGATGAAATGAACAACAAAGAAATCTATAGATGCAAAGGAAACTATAGATGGAATGAACAAACAAACTATAGACAGAATGAACAGTCAAACTGTAGATGGAACAAACAAACAAACTATAGATGGAACGAACAAACAAACGATAGATAGATAGATAGAATGAACAGTCAAACTGTAGATGAACAAACGAACAAACTATAGATGGAACGAACAAACAAACGATAGATAGAATGAACAGAGAAACTGTAGATGGAACGAACAAATAAACTATAGACGGAACAAACAGTCAAACTATAGATGTTACAAACAGTCAATCTATAGATGGAACAAACTATAGATAGAACGAACAGTCAAACTATAGATGGAACAAATAGTCAAACTATAGATGGAACAAACAGTCAAACTATAGATGTTACAAACAGTCAATCTATAGATGGAACAAACAATAGATAGAACAAATAGTCAATCTATAGATGGAACAAACAATAGATAGAACAAATAGTCAAACTATAGATGGAACAAACAGTCAATCTATAGATGGAACAAACAGTCAAACTATAGATGTTACAAACAGTCAATCTATAGATGGAACAAACAGTCAAACTATAGATGTTACAAACAGTCAATCTATAGAATGAACAAACAAACGATAGATAGATAGATAGAACAAACAGTCAAACTATAGACGGAACGAACAAACAAACAATAGATAGATAGATAGATAGATAGATAGATAGATAGATAGATAGATAGATAGATAGATAGAACAAATAGTCAAACTATAGATGGAACAAACAGTCAATCTATAGATGGAACAAACAGTCAAACTATAGATGTTACAAACAGTCAATCTATAGAATGAACAAACAAACGATAGATAGATAGATAGAACAAACAGTCAAACTATAGACGGAACGAACAAACAAACAATAGATAGATAGATAGATAGATAGATAGATAGATAGATAGATAGATAGATAGATAGATAGATAGATAGATAGATAGAACGAACAGTCAAACTATAGATGGAATGAACAAACAAATGATAGAGAGAATGAACAAACGATAGATATGCACATAATTCTATAATATTTGTTTTCAGATTTTCTATTTAGTTTTGCACTATTGCATTTTGCAATATTAATTGTGCAATTACTGGTTTGGTTGGCACACACTAAAAGATTTCCCTCTAGCGTAATCGTGGAATAGAGATATGAGAGAGAGAGTTGAGATTGCGTAAATTATGAAGTGTCTTCAGGAAAGAACTGGACTGTTTACACCTAAAGACCATTAGAGCCGTGTGGATCTGTGTGGATGGAAAACAGATTGTGGAATGTTACTGGCCTTGCTAATGGATGCTGGAATTCTATGCTGTAGAATATGTGTCTGGATGGATGGAAATCTTGATTTAATCCACAAATGAATGGTCTCTCTGTGCGATCATGCTTAAAAAAAGCAGCCGGGGGAAGTTATTAAAGATTATTTAAAGACAATGAAGTAACCGCATACAAACACACTAACACATTTAAAGGTGCTGTTTAATGGATTCACCCATACTTCACATGAGAGCCTGTACATAATGACTGAACTATTCCTTAACAAATAAAAGAATGGTGAAGTTTCCTGCCTGTAAAGGAGTTATTGTGTTTATAAAGCAGCTGGTTTCCTCCATTTCTTCAAGTGAATGAACTTACTTTGCCATTCAAAGCGTGAGGCGAGGATCTGGGTCACTGTTTATAGTAGGTCACAGTGAGTTTAGGGCGTATCATTGTGATTCTGCATCTTCAGATGAAGCTGATGTGATTAAATGTTAATTGAATTTGATTTCAGCGCAGAGCGAACGCTTCTCATGAAATATCATCCACATCGTGTCTGAATGGCTTCAGGACTCTAGAAATAGGTCAGAAAAGCAGAGAAAATCAGACAGTTGGACTGCGACTGTGCTGTGTGCAAAAAGCATTACCAAAATAAAAATAAGCTATCGAAAAAACGCATGGGGTATTTTTTATCCCTTCCTCCCTTCCAACTTAGAAGTCAAACACATGGATGATTCACAGGCAAACGACATTTCAAGTTACTAATCAGTAGAGGCTTAGTGATTTTAGTGATATTGTCTGCTTCAACAGGAATATTCCAGGTTCAATATAAATTAAGCTCAATCATCAGCATTTGTGGCATAATGTAGATAAAAAACAAACAATTTTAAACCATTTTCTTTAAAAAAATAAATAAAGAAAATAGGTTACAGTGAGACACTTACAATGGAAGTCAATGGGGCCATTTCTTTAAGGGTTTAAAAGGCAGAAATGTGAAGATTTTTATTTGATAAAAGCACTTAGATTAATTCTACTGTTCAAAATCGTTGTTTTTGCGGGATCACAGGGTTTACAATGTTATGTCATGATGGTAGCAAATTTGAAATTGTCTATAACTTTACACAAAAATTTGATCATACTAAAATCATGTTAACATTCATGTTTTTACGTCTTGTGGTTATACTTCTGAAATTGTGAGTATTCTTTTTATTTTATTTTATCCCTTTTTTCCCCAATTTTGGAATACCCAATTCCCACTACTTAGTAGGTCTTTGTGGTGGCGCGGTTACTCGCCTCAATCCGGGTGGTGGAGGAGAAGTCTCAGTCGCCTCCGCTTCTGAGCCGTCAATCCGCACATCTTATCATGTGACTTGTTGTGCATGACACCACGGAAGTGGGTCGGCCACTAATCGCAGGGTTGACGGTTCGATTCCTGGCCCACACGACCCCACATGCTGAAGTGTCCTTGGGCAAGACACTGAACCCCAAGTTGCTCCCAATGGCAGACTAGCGCCTTGCATGGCAGCTCTGCCGTCATCAATTTGTGATTGAGACGCAGTGTACAGCACTTTGAATACCGCTAAGGTTAAATAGGCGCTATATAAGTGCAGACCATTTACCATTTACTCACAGCATGTGGAGGCTCATGCTACTCTCCCATTGAGAGCGAGAACCACTAATCACCACCACGAGGAGGTTACCCCATGTGACTCTACCCTCCCTAGCAACCGGGCCAATTTGGTTGCTTAGGAGACCTGGATGGAGTCACTCAGCACGCCCTGGATTCAAACTCACGACTCCAGGTGTGATAGTCAGCATCAATACTCGCTGAGCTACCCAGACCCCAAAACAGTGAGTATTTTAATGTTTACTGATTGACCCCATTGACTTCCATTGACTGTAACCCATATTTGTGCTTCTTTTTAAAGAAAAGGAGGGACGAGTTGAAATTAATTATAGCGGTAATCAGCATTATGCCAGAAATGCTGTCAATTGAGCTTAACTTGCATTGAACCAATAGCTCTGTGGGAGGAACGGACTGAAACGGTCAATATTTGCTGTAAATATTCTCCCCTTACATTCAAACTGTCTGTGATAATAAACACGCAAACAGTTTTGTTAGGCTGACTGCATCAAACTTGTAAAAACACATTTGTACTAAACCGATAATGCTAAAAACACCTAAAATTATACTATATAACTGAATCAAAGGTGTAGTGAGAAGCAACTAGCAATGGTACATTTAAAATGATTTGAATGTGCAATGTTTCAGTTATCAGTCCAAATCTTTAACCACTAAGCTGCACCATCCCTCATTGTGTAAGAGTCTGTGTAGGGTCCCTCAGTAGGCTGTACTGGTTCTGGACCGGTCTTTATCAATGCAGACTATCACATTAGTTACATAACAACAACAGTGTTGGATTTAGGCCTGTAATTGCTCCAGTCCAGCTTTATGATTCAGCAGCTCAGTCAAAAACACTATTCTGAGGGGTGACACATAATGACTTGTTGACATTTTAGGGACATTTCTTGTCGTCATAGTGTAGGCTGCTATGGGAAGCATGTGTTTTTTTTGTCGTTCTGTGGTCATGTGGTGTATGATGGTCATTTCAGGGGTGATAGTTCAGCATAGATGTATTTTCGTGCTCCTCAAACCTCAAAATATATTAGAAATACACTCAAAGTCTACTGACAAGGTTTTAGAGGCAACACTAGGGGGAACTACCACTACTGTTAATCGGCAGAAGAGGCATGGTTACTGCAAATCTATAAATGGTCAAATATTGTCCATTTATGACTTGGTCAGTCATAAGTGTTGGTTTTCAGTTCAGTAGACCAGAGATCAATGTACCAGTGTTAGCATTGTGCCCACGCTGGCATGCCTTCTCAAATTTGCAACAGCAGCGTGGTAAATGGAGCCATTGTTTGGTGCAGTACATGCATTGTTTCAGCATGTTCAGTTTTAGACATTAATCAGAAAGGTCGTTTTTGGACATGTTTGTGTTGACGCATTGCCTGACGTGCTAGACGCTGTGAGGGCAAATCATGAACTCGAGAAAACCAAGTGTGCCCTTCATCTCGCAGACACAAAGTGACATCTGAGTGGATGACTCATCTGTCTGCAGTATTGTGTATAATATCTCTCTCTCTCCTCACCTGTCCACTTCAGTCAGAACGTCACAAGGGTGTAGATGGGGAGGTGGTCAGTAAATCCATAATCTTGACAGAATTTATTCATCTACACCTTTGGCAACACAAAGAAATAAAGAAAGAAAAAGAATGATTGATAGAGAGATAGATAATAGGAATGAGCGTACAAACAATCAATCAATCGATCGATTGATCAATAGATGGAACGACAGATAAATGAACAAAAAATACAGTGAACGAACGACAGATAGAAAGAACAACAATAGAATGAACGATAGATAATACAAATGATAGAGAGAACAAAGGAACAATAGATAGAAAGAGTGAATGATAGAATGAACCGTGAAAAGATGCGAACGCATGATAGAAAACATTAACAATAGAAAGAGCGAACAAACAAACAATAGAACGATAGATAGAAAGACTGGAGGAACGATAGAATGGCGAATGATAAAACGGATGAACGTAGAATGAACAATAGATCGAGATAGATTGGGCGAATGATAGAGTGATAAAACTAAGGAATGAACAATAGAAATAAAGAACGAACGATAGCACTAAAGTTAGGACAAACAAACAATAGGACGAACGATAGATGGATAGAATGATAGACAGAACGAAGGAACAATAGATAGAAAGAACGAACGTTAGATAAGACAGACGGTTGAACAGACAGAACAATAGAATGACAGAACGGCAGATCGATAGAATGATAGAATGATATATAGATATGAAACAATGAACAAATGATAGAATCATAGAATGATAAAATGATATATATATAGAAAGATAGAATGATAGACAGACAGACAGACAGACAGACAGATAGACAGACAGACAGAATGATAGATAGACAGACAGACAGACAGAATAATAGATAGATAGACAGACAGACAGAATGATAGATAGACAGAGAGACAGACAGAATGATAGATAGATATACAGACAGACAGAATGATAGATAGATAGACAGACAGACAGACAGAATGATAGACAGACAGAATGCTAGATTGACAGACAGACAGAATGATAGACAGTTAGACAGACAGACAGAATGATAGACAGACAGACAGACAGAATGATAGACAGACAGACAGACAGACAGATAGATAGACAGACAGACAGACAGAATGATAGATAGACAGACAGACAGAATGATAGACAGACAGACAGACAAAATGATAGACAGACAGACAGACAGAATGATAGATAGATAGACAGACAGACAGACAGAATGATAGATAGATAGACAGACAGACAGACAGAATGATAGATAGATAGACAGACAGACAGACAGAATGATAGACAGATAGACAGACAGACAGACATGAAACAAAGAACAAATGATAGAAGGGACGGACGGATGGACGGACAGACAGACAGACAGACTAGTTTGATAAAATCATAAACAGGCCGAGACGGAATCTGCATGTGCAAACCTCCACAGATTTCCAAAGAATTGCAACATCTGTCTGTTTGTATGTTTGTTTATGAAATATTTTGGCTAATTTCATGAGGCTTTTTAGCTATCAATAAGAGTGTAGTTCTCTCCATTGAACATATTTTACTATGTTTAAATGCCTTCCACAGAATTCTGCAGATTTTCACTCTAAATATTTGTAGAAAATGCAAAAAAAAAAACCTAACCTTGTCTTTACATTCCTTTAAATGTCTAAAGGTTTCAGAGTTGGTTGGTTCAGAGGATAATAACAAGAAATCCCTCATGGATTTAAAGTAATCTTCTTTAAAGTGCTTAAAGATACAGACATGACAGAGAGAGAGAGAGAGAGAGAGAGAGAGAGAGAGAGAGAGACCATTGGCTCCTTGTCTCAAACTGTACCAGTTTTCTTTATGAATTTTAAAGCAGAATATTGATGTAAATGCAAGAGGGATTTCCTCTAGAGAGACTGCAGTGGTCATGTGACCTATTAAATCCAAAACTGGCTAATCTAGCAACACTAGTGTTGTCATTGGAACCGCTCATGCAGCAGTCAATTCTAGGGACTGTTGTGCATGAAAATCCCAGGAGATCAGCAGAAGACGGAAACACCTTGTTGATGTGAGAGGTCAACAGAGAGTGGCCAGACTGGTTCGAACTGACAAAGTTAAATCTGTACAAATGTGGTGAGAAGAATATCATCTCCGAATGCTATTCTGAGATCCAGGTTGGCGCTATTTGGGCAGCATGAGGGGGACCTACACAATATTAGGCATGTGGTTTTAATATTTTGGCTGTTTGGTGTATATATATATATTGTATATATATATATATATATTGTGTGTATATATATATAGACTGGTGGTCAAAAGTTTGGAATAATGTACAGATTTAGGTTTCGGAAGGAAATTGATATTTAATTCACCAAAGTGGCATTCAACTGATCACTAAGTATAGTCAGGACATTACTGATGTATAAAACAGCATCATCACTATTTGAAAAAAGTCATTTTTGATCAAATCTAGACAGCAGCATCACTCCAACACCTTATCCTTGAGTAATCATGTTAAATTGATCATTTGTTGCTAGAAAATCACTTGCCATTATATTAAACACAGTTGAAAGATATTTGGTTCATTAACTGAAGCTGAACGTTGTCTTTGTGTTTGTTTTTGAGTTGCCACAGTATGCAATAGACTGGCATGTCTTAAGGTCAATATTAGGTCAAAAATGGCAAAGAAGAAACCGCTTTCTCTAGAAACTCATCAGTCAATCATTGTTTTGAGGAATGAAGGTGAAACAATGCTTGAAATTGCCAAAAAACTGAAGATTTCATCCAAAGGTGTAACTACAGTCTTCAAAGACAAGCACAACTGACTCTAACAAGGACAGAAAGAGATGTGGAAGACCAGATGTACAACTAAACAAGAGGATAAGTACATCAGAGTCTCTAGTTTGAGAAATAGACGCCTCACATGTCCTCCGCTGACAGCTTCATTGAATTCTACCCGCTCAACACCAGTTTCATGTGCAACAGTAAAGAGACTCAGGAGGACTTATGGGAACATTGCAAAGAAAAAGCCACTTTTGAAACAGAAAAACAAAAAGAAAAGGTTCGAGTGGGCAAAGAAACACAGACATTGGACAACAGATAATTGGAAAAGAGTGTTACGGATCTTAACCCCATTGAGCTTTTGTGGGATCAGCTAGACTGTAAGGTGTGTGAGAAGTGCCCGACAAGACAGACACATCTATGGCAAGTGCTACAGGAAGTGTGGGGTGAAAGGTCAAGTGCTACAGGAAGTGTGGGGTGAAAGGTCAAGTGCTACAGGAAGTGTGGGGTGAAGGGTCAAGTGCTACAGGAAGTGTGGGGTGAAAGGTCAAGTGCTACAGGAAGTGTGGGGTGAAAGGTCACCTGAGTATCAGGACGAACTGACCGCTAGAATAACAAGGATCTGCAAAGCTGTCATTGCTGCACATGGAGGATTTTATGATGAGAACTCTTTGAAGTAGTTTAAGAAGGTTCAAATTGTAATAGTAATTATTCACATTATTAATGTCCTGACGATACATTGTGATCAGTTGAATGCCACTTTGGAGAATAAAAATACCAATTTCTTTCCATTAGAGCAAAATATGTACATTATTCCAAACTTTTGGCCGCCAGTGTGTATAAAGTGCATTTTAGTTGTTATGAGTCTGATGTATGTTATCTATTGGTTTCATTGGTTGGTCCGAACAGAGTTCTTGCTGCCATTTAATCATGTAGGAATGATCATGTGTACGAGATCAGCACACATGAAGGCCACCACAAAATTGTAATTGCTAGTGGGGAAACTCTGGAATTGAACTAATATTCTGGGTTCATTACAAGTTAAGATCAATCGACAGAAATTGTGGCATAACCACAAAAATTTATTTCGACTTGTTCCCGCTTTTATTTAAAAAACAAAACAAAAATGTAGGTTACGGTGAGGCACTTACAATGGAAAACAAACATTTGATCTTAGTTTTCTTGCATTAATGCACTTGAAGGCAGCACCTTTTCACATTGCATTATTTGGCTCTGAATCACGGCATATTTGCACTATCAGCAAGAGTACCATCTAGGGTCACCAACTGTCCCGTTTAAAAATGCTCAAGCACCCCATATTTGCATGGCGAAAAGTTAGAAACCCTGGTACCACTGTAAATACTAGTTGCTCCGGTTTCCCTCTGTAGCTAGAGAAGACAGCTTTTGTGTCTTTGGTTTAACTACAAAGGTTTAACATGCACACACTGCATCTGCCTAGTTCAGAAGAATTTGCTTTCCAAAGGCAATTTCTGTAAAGCCAAGCAGCAATGAGATATGCATTTCACTGTAATTGTGAAATTATGTCATAAATAGCAGTACTGAATGGTGCCCACATTGAAGAAAATGTCCTAAATCATCGTCCGTTTCTATGTCTCAGGCTCAGGTGGAGGCACAGAGAGCCACACAGGAGTACCAGAGGGCCATTGAGATCCTCCGGGCAGCGAAGGAAACCATTGCCTTGGCTGAAGAACGTCTGCTGGAGGAGGACAGCAGACAGTTTGACTCGGCCTGGCAAGAGATGCTCAACCACGCCACCCAGAGGGTGAGACGCACATCACCAGACCTAATAAAACTGACCGTAGCTATGCTACAGATACGTTAATTCGGTTGTAGACAACAATACATTTTTTTTAACGTGAACTCATTTGTGAGGAGATCTTGATTTTGGCTGAATTGCTCTGATTGGCTCTTCGAGGTGATGGAGGCGGAGCAAAGCAGAACACGCAGTGAAATCGATCACAGGGAAACAGCGGCCAAATACAACGGCGCCATCAGCCACATGAGACAACTGGAGAAAAAGCTCAAACGAACTATTAACAAGTCCAGGTGAGACTCAATCAATCAATCAATCAATCAATCAACCTCATGAATACACATGTAACCTCAGTTCTATATAAGTGGGCACTCAGTCACCATTTCTTCTGAATTTTCTGACTGAGGGACTAGAGTGAGTCACTCATATTATGAAACTCTTTAGTAGTAGTGCGGTCAGCGCTATGTGACATTACACTTACAGATTTATAACACTAAACAGAGATATTCATAAGGAGTCACAGGCTGATGACTTATAAGTCATAATAAAGTGTATATGAATACTCCCACATTGTTGACGCCAGACGGAAATGAATGTAGTCTGGGATCTATATGAACCATAAACTGTTGATATACACAGTATGGTTTATTAACCCTCTCACATAGTAGGTTTTATCTCATATGGGAGTAATTATGACTTTTAAATGGGCAGTTCAGTAGCATATAATTAGGTGGCTGTTGATTATAGTTGGTAGCCTGGACATAATAAGGGCTTGGGCTCACCCGCTTGAATGTAAACTCCATACACTCCACTCTATACAGAGAGACAAATCTTGCAAACGTGTTTTGTGGGGACTATTCTGCTGCAAAACATATGTCCTGTAAGGACACAGCATTTGTCTATGCCCATGAAGAGGCCATGCCTCTGGTTGAATGAACTGGGACACCAATAGGGCAATTCACGCCCTGTGATACATCAGCGAGAGCGATAGCATGAACGATCCAGTGGGAGAGCCTTGTTTGGAGACGGACATTACTTTTGTGCATCCTCCATTACAAATAAAGAGCTGATCCGACAGCCTAAACTGACAGGATGTGGATAGATTGATTTTCATCTAAATGGTGGGGGAAAGAACCTTTTCTAGGTTTAATAGTGGCTTTTGACAGATCCGGACCAAACTCCAGGCATGAGCTGTCAGTCTGAGGCCAAAGCCAATTGGAGGAAAGCATCCTCAACTCAACAGATTCCAATTGCTCGAACGGGGAGTTTATGAGTGCCTTCAGCACCAAATTTAAGTCCCAAGTCGGCACCGTAGCAGGACGAGGGGGGTTCAAACGCCTCCCTCCCCTGAGGAATTTATGACTAGATTATGTTTGCCTATCGATGATCCAGCCTTCAGGGTGTGGTCTGCTGAGATAATCGCTACATAAACCTTGAGTGTTGACAGGGTAAGACCAGCGTCCAGCCACTCTTGAAGGAATGTCAAAATCTCAGCTATGGGGCAATTCACCGGGTCTTTTAAGCACCATTTAAGTGCATGGAGGCATCTCATGGATGGTGCTCTAGCCTGTAAAATGCTGTTCATCTCTGACTGAGCCAAATGTGGCTCATCCACTGTGCTCCGTTCAGAGGCCACACATGTAGGCTCCGCAGCTCTGGCTGGGGGTGTCAAATCGTGCTTTGTGCTTTAGAGAGAAGGTTTCTCTTCGGCGGTATTTCCCATTGTGGGCCGTCCAGTATTTCTATCATCTCCGGAAACCAGGACATATTAGGCCATTCGGTGCAATTAACAGAACTGTTTCCATGTCCACTATGACGCACCGGGTGAAACAAATACTTGTGTTTCACCGGCCATTTGTGAGCCAGCGCATCCACGCCCAGCGGGGCTTGGGACATGGAGGACCAAAGGGCACAGTGGGCATTCTCTGCGGAGGCGAATAGGTCGGCTTTACTGAATATTTCCCAAATGCTCATCACTGTCTGAGGATGAAGCCTCCATTCCCCTGGTGATGCTCCGTGGCGTGACAACTGATCCAATCTGAAATTCAGACGGCCTGGGACGTGTTGCACGCTCTCCATTGGAGGAGGCGTTGTGTCATGCTAATTAATTGTGGTGATCGGAGTCCGCCCTGGTGATTTATGTACGCCACTGCTGTTGTATTGTCCGAATGAATCAGAAGTGTTGATTCACGATGTCGGAATGAAAAGCTCTCAAAGCCAGCAGCTCTAGGCTGTTGATGTGCCACGCCCGTTTCGCACCTGTCCAGGTGCCGAAAGTCAGGATGCACATCATGCCCCAACCTGTGTTGGATGCATCTGTGGTCCCCACTTTTCTTCTGAAAATTTGACCCAGCATAACACACTGTTGGTAGAAGGCCACCGCTGTCCATGGTGCTAGAGCAGCCAGACAGCGGCGAGTCACCAATGCGCATGTGCCCAAGGCTCCAGGCGGGATGAGGAAAGTGTCACATGAGCCATTACTGAAGAGGTCTCATGTATGACAGCGGATACTGCCCCCGATACAGTAAATCCCAGCATTTTCTGAAAAGTCTCCAGTGGCAGTGTCTTCCCCAGTTCCAACTGAGGCAGACACAGAAGAATGGTCTGTACGCACTTGTTCATTAGAGGCTTGCACATGCTCACGGAGTTGAGACAAACTCTTAAAAAGGAGATATACTGGCTGGGGAAAAGTGTGAACATGTGGGGAGCCAGAAAAAGAACAAAATCCTCTCTGTGTAGGCGCTGAGCACAAGCGTTGAGTCGTCCTGTCCGTGTCCCGCTGAGAAGTTCTGTCCGCTTTAAGTGTATATCTACAGCGAACCAGAAAGGGTTCCAAGACGAAGACGAAGTTTGCAGCCTTGAAGGAAGAAATGGTGACTGAGTGCCCAGTTATATAGGCCAACTGCTCGCCTGAAGGGGCGGGGCTCAGACACCATTGCCAATCAGAGGATTGGCGTGATTGTATAAGGGTTTCAACAAGGTCATAGATATGCATACATTTGTTCAGACATGTTTAGTAAGTTATTTGTTTTGTGTGCAGCTGTGTTGTGTTCTGTTGTCGTTTTTAGGATCTGTTTTTAGATAAACAAAACGAGTCTTTGCTTGAACGCCCCAGTGTCACATAGGGGTTGCATCAACTGTTGCGCTCGTGTCCTATCGTGAACACACACAGGAGATCAACATTCAGTGAAAAGTTTCACTAAATAATACATTCGATTTCAGTTTGTTTCTCACCAAATCTTATTGTGTTTTCATAACAATCATGAGACATTTATGCACAATTTCTCCCTTTGTGTTCAGAAAAAGAAAGAAAGTCATAGAATTATAACAACAGGGGTGAATAAACAATGACTGAATTTTTATTTTTGAATTAAATAATCATTTAATGCATCTCGAACATGAGAACATTCTGGAATAAATGTCGCTTTCCTTAAGAAAGCTCACTACAATTTTCCTCTCTCATGGAAACAATGTAGGACTGAAATACAGGACCAAAAATGGCTCAGTAGAGTTTTCTAGAAGAGAGAAATATCTGTTGTTTTGCCCCACCCTGGGCCCCAGCTCTGTGTCAGTGGGGTTGTGTATGTAATGCAGTTCAGTGTGAGGCGCCTCTAATGTGTTCCAGATGTATTATACAGACAGATGTTATTCTACCAGAGTTCTGTTGTTGCCATGGAGATTGTCACTTTGTCTCTCTCTCTCTCTCCCTCTGCAGGCCATACTTTGAATTGAAGGCAAAATATTATCTGCAACTTGAGGTACGACAATTTTTAGTTTGTGATTTTATTTCTTAAACCTTATGCATCAATTTTAAAAAGTTACTTAGACAACAAAAATGTCTGCATCAAAACTGCCATAATAATATATATTAATATGATTTTCCACTTTCAGTGAGTAATTATTTTTAACCAACATCAGTCCTGATCATAACTACCAAATAGTAATTTATTTTCAGGATTTTAACCTTTTAAATGGCAGTTTGATTATATAATGCCACTGTTGGTTTTTATGAGAAATATATATATATATATATATATTTCCATATACTAAATGCTAAGGGGAATTTTGGGGATTATCACAGTTTTTGTGCAGTGTCAGATAAAAAACAATAAAAAACAGGACCTTAGAGGACAAAAATGTCAGCATCAAAGAAACCCATAAAAATATCATATTTCTGTTGTTTTCACACACACACACACAGATTTCTCAAAACACACATATAAAATACACTCTGATATCCATACTAACACACACACACACACACACACACTTTAAGCTGCATAATTTATTCAGTTGTCCTGCAGGTCTCTATAATACAGCAAACAGAGAATAGGAGAAAAGTATGTATATGCTCCATAGGCTAAACATGAGAAAAATGGCGCCATCAGGTGGAAATTATTTACATTTTGATGCCAGGTCTCGTGAAAGATGATAGAATTCATGATTTTATGCTTTAATGGCACTGGGATCAAATATTACAGTTTTAATGGGTTTCAATGGGGACATTTTTGTCCTGAAGGTCCTGAGTGTGACTATTTTGTGTACACAGTGTATTATAGATGTATTATAGGAACTGGGATTGAAATATCAAAATTCCCCAAAAAATATTGCAAAAGACAAAAATGTCCCGAAGGTCACTCAACGGTTAAACTCTTTTTTTATTAATTAGGGTTAATCTTACAAAAAGAGTCCAGGTCACATTTCACTTCAAAATAATAATAATAATAATAAAAAACAACAATAAGAAATTGTATTTTGCTTGTAGATAATGAACCATTAATCACATTTCTTATAAAAATGAGTTAACACATTCTATGAAGATCATACTGTATTATTATGCATTATAACAGGTTATAACTTCTCATAAATAATTATAACAACATTTATAATAAATGTATAATGAGTTATAACACAAGCAACATCCAAATTTAACACAGCAGAAGTTTATATAGTTAATGGTGTAAGTGTAAACAGTCAAAATACTTTATGACGTGATCATATTAGCAGTGATTTATCTTGCTCAATATCTTCATATAAACAGCCATAACATAAACTTGTAAAATACATTACAAGACAAACTTCTATAATGGAAGTTATTTATAAAATAAGTCTCCAAAGTATTTTTATTGAACAGAATCCAGTATAGAAACAGTTAGATTTGTATTATTTATTTATTATTATACTTGGGGGTGTTTACATGTGTTATAAACATGAATATTGTTTTCTAGAGTGAGTTTATGGTATATTTGAACATTATAGCTTTACCATTTTTCTTTGTAATATCTCAAAATGTACATTGAATGTGTGTTATTCTGTATTTTGTGCATTTGTTGTGTTTATATCACCTCCAGCATGACTTGTACTGTCTTATAACCACTTAAAAATATCTTATGGATGTTTATAAGACATTGCTTTTGTCACTTAAAGCATACCTATAATATATATATATATATATATATATATATATATATATATATATATATATATATATATATATATATATATATATATATATATACACTCACCTAAAGGATTATTAGGAACACCTGTTCAATTTCTCATTAATGCAATTATCTAATCAACCAATCACATGGCAGTTGCTTCAATGCATTTAGGGGTGTGGTCCTGGTCAAGACAATCTCCTGAACTCCAAACTGAATGTCAGAATGGGAAAGAAAGGTGATTTAAGCAATTTTGAGCATGGTTGTTGGTGCCAGACGGGCCGGTCTGAGTATTTCACAATCTGCTCAGTTACTGGGGTTTTCACGCACAACCATTTCTAGGGTTTACAAAGAATGGTGTGAAAAGGGAAAAACATCCAGTATGCGGCAGTCCTGTGGGCGAAAATGCCTTGTTGATGCTAGAGGTCAGAGGAGAATGGGCCGACTGATTCAAGCTGATAGAAGAGCAACTTTGACTGAAATAACCACTCGTTACAACCGAGGTATGCAGCAAAGCATTTGTGAAGCCACAACACGCACAATCTTGAGGCGGATGGGCTACAACAGCAGAAGACCCCACCGGGTACCACTCATCTCCACTACAAATAGGAAAAAGAGGCTACAATTTGCAAGAGCTCACCAAAATTGGACAGTTGAAGACTGGAAAAATGTTGCCTGGTCTGATGAGTCTCGATTTCTGTTGAGACATTCAGATGGTAGAGTCAGAATTTGGCGTAAACAGAATGAGAACATGGATCCATCATGCCTTGTTACCACTGTGCAGGCTGGTGGTGGTGGTGTAATGGTGTGGGGGATGTTTTCTTGGCACACTTTAGGCCCCTTAGTGCCAATTGGGCATCGTTTAAATGCCACGGCCTACCTGAGCATTGTTTCTGACCATGTCCATCCCTTTATGGCCACCATGTACCCATCCTCTGATGGCTACTTCCAGCAGGATAATGCACCATGTCACAAAGCTCGAATCATTTCAAATTGGTTTCTTGAACATGACAATGAGTTCACTGTACTAAAATGGCCCCCACAGTCACCAGATCTCAACCCAATAGAGCATCTTTGGGATGTGGTGGAACGGGAGCTTCGTGCCCTGGATGTGCATCCCACAAATCTCCATCAACTGCAAGATGCTATCCTATCAATATGGGCCAACATTTCTAAAGAATGCTTTCAGCACCTTGTTGAATCAATGCCACGTAGAATTAAGGCAGTTCTGAAGGCGAAAGGGGGTCAAACACAGTATTAGTATGGTGTTCCTAATAATCCTTTAGGTGAGTGTATATATATATATAATACATTATAACTTCTGCAGATCAAATTGGACGTTGCTTGTGTCATTATAACCACCGGCCACAATAGCAGCATGCAGATATATATATATATATATATATATATATATGATTAACAGGAGGGGCCCACCAACTATATGAATTGTGGTTTTGGGTAAATCAGAAGAAATAAAAACAAAGTAAGGTAGTTCACAGAGTTAAATCCTTGTACTTGTATGTAGAGAGAAATCCAGTGGGGAGAAAACACTTGATATACACACATGTACTGCCTTTGCAACTACATATACAGTTTCAAGATGACAAAACATAAAACAAGATTTAAAGAGTCCATCTATAAAAAGAAAAACAATCTAGCATTAGCTAGCAGCTCACAGATAAACTATATCAAGTGAAAACAAATACACAACACAATATGAAACAATCTTACATGATTGAACTAGAAACAAACATTAATCAACCAGGACTCTAATGAGTTTTAGGTGCAAGTATAATCCCATACTATCCTCTCCCAAACAAACCGACTTCTTCTATCATACTACCAGATTATATACCAGGGGTTCAGCGCTCAAGCGCCCCCTAGTGATGAGTATGATACAAAATACAAGTTTAACAGCTAAAACTGTTACATTATAATGTACTTTAAGTTGCAATTATAAAGTGTATTATGAGACATTACTAATGTATTATAAACATGGGCTTCATAGAAAGTGTTACCAAAAAATTCGATATTATCTAGAATTAATAATACAAGTATTAAGAGTATTAAAAATTACAGTAATAAGAATTTATGTATGTGTGTGTGGGTGTGTATGTGTGTGTGTGGGTGTGTGTATGTGTGTGGGTATGTGTGTGTGTGTGTGTGTGTGTGTGTGTGATATGTGTGTGTATGTGTGTGTGTGGGTATGTGTGTGTGGGTGTGTGTGTGTATGTGTGTGTGGGGGTATGTGTGTGTGGGTGTGTGTGTGTGTGTGTGTGTGTGTGTGAGTGAGTGTGTGTATGTGTGGGTATGTGTGGGTATGTGTGTGTGTGTGTATGTGTGTGTGTGTGTGTGTGTGTGTATATGTGTGTGGGTATGTGTGTGTGTGGGTGTGTGTGTGTGTGTGTGTGTGTGTGTGAGTGAGTGTGTGTATGTGTGGGTATGTGTGTGTATGTGTGTGTGTGTGTGTGCATGTGTGTGTGTGTGTGCATGTGTGTGTATGTGTGGGTATGTGTGTGTGTGTGTGTGAGTGAGTGTGTGTATGTGTGGGTATGTGTGTGTGTGTGTGTGTGTGAGTGAGTGTGTGTATATGTGTGTGTGTGGGTATGTGTGTGTGTGAATGAGTGTGTGTATGTGTGGGTATGTGTGTGTATGTGTGTGTGTGTGTGTGCATGTGTGTGTGTGTGTGTGGGTATGTGTGTGCATGTGTGTGTATGTGTGTGTGTGTGTGTGGGGGTGTGTGTGTGTGTGTGAGTGTGTGTGTATGTGTATGTGTGTGTATGTGTGTGTGGGGGGGGTGCTTAAACGTAATGGTCATAAAATGATGCTTAAATTTATTTATGCAAAATATAATTTGTTTTTAATCATGATTTTGGGGAGAAATGCATTTTTGGTGATTGCAAACAATTACTTTTACGCTTACAAAAACGTACCACGGTATTACCATGTTTTTAGGAAACTACCATTATGGAAAAATGACGGTATTCTTTGAAGTACCATATAAATATCATGGTATACGTGAATGAAAGCATACAGTAGCATGCTACATGTCAGTACTGTGTATTACCACCTAATACATCACTGCTTCAGTCATTTTTATATGAGCAGAAACAGCAGAATTTAAATGTCTTTAGTAATTTAAAATTCTTTGCATGGACAGAAATGAATAAATATTTCATCTGATTTTGATAATAAATATATGTGTACCTGTTCTCCGCTTTTCCTTGTTCTCCTCCTCCCATACAGCAACTGAAAAGACGGGTGGACGAGCATCAGACTAAACTCACCCAAGCCAAAGCCGAATACCGGACGGCCCTGCGGAACCTGGAGACCATCTCAGATGAGATTCACGCTCGCCGCCGACACTCTTCAATGGGGCCCCGGGGCCGAGGAGTGGGGGCCGAAGATGATGGGGCCGATACGGATGATATCACCAACTTCAAAATGGAGTCGGATGGCATATCAAGTGAGTAAGCTAACAGAATTAACACAAACTGCACGCAGTCAAACAGTAAGTGTGCATCATGTGTGTTTGTGTTACAGTGATGTCCGTGAACTTTGAAGAGGAGAGTTGTACCGGCACATCAGAGGATGACCCTGAGACACAGTCCATCTGCAGTATGAGCTCCACCTCTGCTCCTCTCAACCTGTCCTGCCCGTGCCCCTCCTCTTCTGTCCCGTCTCCTCTCCTCTCGTCCTCCTGCCCGTACCCTTCATCCTCCTCCTCTCCTCCTCTCTCTGTCGGCACTGATCTGATGCAGCTGCCAGGCTCCGGGTCTCTGGAGGGGTTCGTGCAGATGTCTCCTGTGCTCTGGCCTCGCAGTGAGTGCAGCGGGGCATCGTCACCCGACTGTGAACAGGAAAGAGGTGAGTGCCAGCGGATGCGTCCTTGAAAAAGGATGACAAGTAGAACTGACAAAAGGAACGATTAAACGGGAGCATACAAACACACACGCAATATGATCCAGAGTCTGAGTGACATCATTGAAATATCGCCGATACAATTATTTTGATTCATATTTGCTACTTTCCATACAATCACAGTTGATAGTGACTTCTTAAAAAAGCACCTAATAAATAATAAGTCTTCTGAAGGCATATGATCACTTTGTATGATGAACAGGCATTATTAACTCTTAAATCAAACCTCATTGGCTCCTGTGTCCTGATATCATGAGTCATTTGTGTTTGTGTGCAGGTGAAAGGGCAGAGGGTGCGGAAGTTAAACCTGACAGCTCAAACAGCGTCAACGTTCAGAAAAGCTCGCACCTGGTGAAGAGTCTGCGCAGCTTATCGCTTCAAACTGCAGACGACAACGAAACAGACACGCCCCCTTTCACTGTGACATCACACACACCAGCATTGCTGCTCCTAAACAGTGTTTAAACTCAAGAACATCCACCTGTTCAAACCCAAACCATCAGCGCAGGGGCCACGTATTCAAGACATTGTGGAAACATTACCTGATGATTTATATGAACTAATATCATCGCAGTGTTATGGAGTTTCATCTCAGACTGGTTTTAACCCAGAAATCCGTGAAAAAGTGTTTATGTTTCATGTTTTCTCACCTGTGTGTCTCGTGAGTGGATAGCACTCTTTATTCGGTCTTCTGTTGATTAAAGGGATAGTTCACCCAAAAATGTAAATTCAATCATTGTTTACTCACACCTGTGTTGTTATAACCCTATATGACAAATTGGGAAATTGGGAATAAATGTTGTGTTCAGTGATGTCACACAATGGCAGTTTATGGTGACCACCTCTTCAAGCTTCAAAAAGGACACAAAATATAATTCAGGAGTCTAATTAATTATTCATGAGACTCATGATTGTTATGAAAGCGTACGGTAAGATTTGGTGCGAAACAAACCGAAATCGAATGTATTATTTAGTGAAAATGTTCAATGGAATGACTTATTGTTTTTAACTGAGTACTTGGATATAAAACAGAAACAGAGGTGGCTACAGGCAGCCACAGTCACATGGTGTCCTAACCTGATGGCAATCGGCACATGATAGTAACTCCGTCCTCTGTGAACTGGTCCAAAAACTCTCCAAAAAAAAGGCTCAGAAATGCATCAATTCTTCAACTACAAACTCTTCATGTTTAGTAAGTTCTGTTCTCTGTTTTGTGTGCAGATGTGTTGTGTTGTGTCACTATCGCTGTGGAGGACCTGTTTTTAGATAAACAAAACGAGATTTCGCTTGAACGCCCCAATGTACTAAATAATACATTAGATTTCGGTTTGTTTGTCACCAAAGTTTATTGTATGATTTCATAACAATCATGAGTCTCATGAATAATTAATTAGACTTCTGAATGATACTTAGGTGTCCTTTTGAAGCTTGAAGAGGTGGTCACCATAAAATGGCATTGTATGACATCACTGAGCACAAATTTTTCATTTTTGGGTGAACTGTCCCTTTAAGGTGGCATCTCACTAGCCGACAATGTGAACGTGATATCTCAGTGGAAATTGCAATTTATATTTTGCTTGCAATTAAATACAAAAACTTTTGAATTACAGTCAGTGGAGAAAGATGCTTTTTGGAACCAGTTACGGCATTTATCAGGAGGGGCTAACTGGCCCACCAACCAGCCTAACCGTGACCACTGAAAACCTAAAAATCAAGCTGAAAAATTGGCCAGTGGGACGCCGGAATTATCTGTACACGTTTTTCACTCTGTCTGTGTTGTGTGATGATGTTCCTCTTGTCTCAAATTGACTCTTATCTCATGCGTGAATTACGTGATTGTGGTGACATTTTTACAAAACGATTTTATGTGGCTCAGCACACCTATCGCTGCAGTTCTGCGGTGAAATGTCCACTGTGTGGCGCTAAAAGCAAGTTAAACGTTCTCCCAAACAAATGAGGTTTTTAGAGTTAATGCTTTATCGAGTTTTATATCAACAAAACTGACCTCCCCACCCAAAACCTTAGACCTAAACCTAACGGATACTGTCAGAAAAAGCAAATGTGAGATGAAAAACTATTGTTGAATCGATCTCGCTTCTAATTCACTTTCGGCTCACATGTCGACTCGTGTGCTCTTCGGGACTCGTACCCCACCCCTTTACATCACCAGTGCAATGCTTTATCAGTTGAGCTACCGCACAGTTTGAACAAGCTTACAAATGTAGTTGGTTATATGAAGAAAACGTTAACATGAGTCACGTGCTATAGTAAAAGTGTTTGAATGTCGTAAGATCGCATTGTGTGTGTAACAGTGAAAATGACATGTGATAATCTGCCATTTTACTCATGATTTGTGTGAAAGTGGATGAAAGGCGTTGTTGTTGTAGCGCTTCTAGTGTTCATTTCACCAGGAAACTGCCGTGATATGCACAATGAGCCACTTCGAAATAATTGAGCAACAATGTAGGTATAGTTACGTGATTCTATGAGACCACGTTGAATTCACTTCTTGGTTTTCCACTCCAAGTTATAACGTTACGAAGGACTTCAAAGTTCAAAGCTATATATTTATACTCAATGTTTGTCTTATCATGATGTTACTAATGTCTTTTCACAGCTCAAACTTCTTATTTGTGTAATAAACAAATGCTCATAGCTTGAATCTTTTTTCATTCAGTCCTAAAGAGTTGGATCATTGATCTTGTGGTCTTTGGAACCAATCAAGACCTCATAAGCGTGAGAGTACACCCTGATTTTTTAACCTTCCAGGAAGACAATATGTCAAAGAATTCAAAATCCTCTGGCTCTGGACACATTAAAAGACACTTACGTGCTCAGGCTGAAGCCCCCGAGCAGCAGGTTGCATGCCCAGGAGTCGATTTGGCCGGTGAGGTGAAAGAAATTCACTGAGATGGTTACAAGAGTGGCAGATGTTGAGAAACGGATCAATTATCTGGAGTCATCAGAGAGGGAATTAGCTGCTAATCCGCTAGCAACAAAGGCACTTAAATCAGTTTTGTATACTATTGTGATGATAGTGAAACTTTGTAGTACGGCACTTTTCGTACCAATGTCTCCTTAAGATGATTCGCTTATGTTTTTCATTTGAATAAATGTAAATGTAAGTTGGAAGACATGGAGAATTGTAACCAGCGAAATAACATCCGAATCGATGGAATTCCTGAGGGATCAGAGGGTCAGAATATGGTGGAATTCCTGGATGGGCTCTTTCCGAGTCTGCTCGACATAACAGGCCATAAGCTGGAAATCAGGGGAGCGCACTGAGTTCCAGTTTGGCGATCCGCTGAGGGAGACAGGCCCCGATCAATTCTGACCAAGTTTCTGAGATAATCCGATAAAGATCTCGTGTTACGCGAGGAGTAAAGGAAGGCTTTCTTGGAAAAACAACAACATTTTATTGTTCCCAGACTTTGCGAATTCAACGAGAGAAACGTGATCGATTGCACTGATGTTCCCGCCCAAATTGAGAATTTTGTGGAATACCACTCCTTCAGGACAGTGTTGTGGAAGAATCTGCATCTATATCTATATCTATATCTATATAGTCATACATTAACTCATTATTATCTGTGCATTAGTTAATCATAAGTCATACATTAATTCAGTATTATCTGTGCATTAGTTTTCATGAGTCACACATTAACTCATTATTATCTGTGCATTAGTTAATCATGAGTCACACATTAACTCATTATTATCTGTGCATTAGTTAATCATAAGTCATACATTAATTCAGTATTATCTGTGCATTAGTTTTCATGAGTCACACATTAACTCATTATTATCTGTGCATTAGTTAATCATGAGTCATACATTAACTCAATATTATCTGTGCATTAGTTAATCACGAGTCACACATTAACTCTACATTATCTGTGCGTTAGTTAATCATGAGTCGTACATTAACTCTACATTATCTGTGCATTAGTTAATCATGAGTCACACATTAACTCATTATTATCTGTGCATTAGTTAATCATGAGTCACACATTAACTCATTATTATCTGTGCATTAGTTAATCATGAGTCGTACATTAATTCAGTATTATCTGTGCATTAGTTAATCATGAGTCATACATTAATTCAGTATTATCTGTGCATTAGTTAATCATGAGTCACACATTAACTCATTATTATCTGTGCATTAGTTAATCATGAGTCATACATTAACTCATTATTATCTGTGCATTAGTTAATCATGAGTCATACATTAATTCAGTATTATCTGTGCATTAGTTAATCATGAGTCGTACATTAATTCAGTATTATCTGTGCATTAGTTAATCATGAGTCGTACATTAATTCAGTATTATCTGTGCATTAGTTAATCATGAGTCACACATTAACTCATTATTATCTGTGCATTAGTTAATCATGAGTCATACATTAATTCAGTATTATCTGTGCATTAGTTAATCATGAGTCACACATTAACTCATTATCTGTGCATTAGTTAATCATGAGTCGTACATTAATTCAGTATTATCTGTGCATTAGTTAATCATGAGTCGTACATTAATTCAGTATTATCTGTGCATTAGTTAATCATGAGTCACACATTAACTCACTATTATCTGTGCATTAGTTAATCATGAGTCATACATTAATTCAGTATTATCTGTGCATTAGTTAATCATGAGTCACACATTAACTCATTATCTGTGCATTAGTTAATCATGAGTCGTACATTAATTCAGTATTATCTGTGCATTAGTTAATCATGAGTCATACATTAATTCAGTATTATCTGTGCATTAGTTAATCATGAGTCACACATTAACTCATTATTATCTGTGCATTAGTTAATCATGAGTCGTACATTAATTCAGTATTATCTGTGCATTAGTTAATCATGAGTCGTACATTAATTCAGTATTATCTGTGCATTAGTTAATCATGAGTCGTACATTAATTCAGTATTATCTGTGCATTAGTTAATCATGAGTCATACATTAATTCAGTATTATCTGTGCATTAGTTAATCATGAGTCACACATTAACTCATTATCTGTGCATTAGTTAATCATGAGTCACACATTAACTCATTATTATCTGTGCATTAGTTAATCATGAGTCGTACATTAATTCAGTATTATCTGTGCATTAGTTAATCATGAGTCACACATTAACTCATTATTATCTGTGCATTAGTTAATCATGAGTCGTACATTAATTCAGTATTATCTGTGCATTAGTTAATCATGAGTCATACATTAATTCAGTATTATCTGTGCATTAGTTAATCATGAGTCACACATTAACTCATTATTATCTGTGCATTAGTTAATCATGAGTCATACATTAACTCATTATTATCTGTGCATTAGTTAATCATGAGTCATACATTAATTCAGTATTATCTGTGCATTAGTTAATCATGAGTCGTACATTAATTCAGTATTATCTGTGCATTAGTTAATCATGAGTCATACATTAATTCAGTATTATCTGTGCATTAGTTAATCATGAGTCACACATTAACTCATTATTATCTGTGCATTAGTTAATCATGAGTCACACATTAACTCATTATTATCTGTGCATTAGTTAATCATGAGTCGTACATTAATTCAATATTATCTGTGCATTAGTTAATCATGAGTCATACATTAACTCATTATTATCTGTGCATTAGTTAATCATGAGTCGTACATTAATTCACTATTATCTGTGCATTAGTTAATCATGAGTCGTACATTAATTCAATATTATCTGTGCATTAGTTAATCATGAGTCGTACATTAATTCAATATTATCTGTGCATTAGTTAATCATGAGTCGTACATTAATTCAATATTATCTGTGCATTAGTTAATCATGAGTCACACATTAACTCACTATTATCTGTGCATTAGTTAATCATGAGTCGTACATTAATTCAATATTATCTGTGCATTAGTTAATCACGAGTCATACATTAACTCACTATTATCTGTGCATTAGTTAATCATGAGTCACACATTAACTCACTATTATCTGTGCATTAGTTAATCATGAGTCACACATTAACTCATTATTATCTGTGCATTAGTTAATCATGAGTCATACATTAACTCATTATTATCTGTGCATTAGTTAATCATGAGTCATACATTAACTCAATATTATCTGTGCATTAGTTAATCATTAATTAATGCTTATTAATGCACCCGTGTCAAGTGTTACCTTCATAATATTAATTGTCACTTTAAAGGGGCTCTGTACCAATGTAAGTAGTCGAGACCAGCTCATCCAAGTCCAAGTCCAGACCAAGACCAGAGAGGGCCAGTAAAGGCCCAGTCTGTGACACAAGTTCTTTATAAATGTATTAAATGTATAGTTTAAAGAAGTATTGACTCTAGGCGCATATATCAAATAAACCTCATTTATTATTTTCTTAAGCTTATGTTGGTTAAACAAAATTACCAGCTGAGAATAAAAAATTAAGAAATGGCACGTCCTAGGTTAAGTGAACAAACTGTTATTACAATTGCGACATGTCAGTGTTAACAAAATGTCTTAAAACTTAAATTAAAGGTTCAAAGTGACTATGCGGCTTAGCATGGCAATACAAACTACCAGCTTCTGTATATTACAGTATTATATTCCATACAAGTGAACATTTCTGCTATATATAATACAGCATTACTGTACTAGAACTAAAATGAGCCAAAAACAAACAAACAAACAAACAAACAATAATATACAGAATATGAAAATGTTTACACAGAAAGTGAATTTAAACAAACATTCAATTTGTTTACAATTTCCTCAATTTCACTATTATATTTAATTCACTGGAAGTCAAGTAAGCATTTCTGTTTACGTTTGCCTGGAAGATTTCATCTCGGGTTACGTACAGAAACCGTTTACTGTTTTCAAAAACAATTCAATTCTGATGACATCGATAGAAATGGAAACGTAAGTGGTAATTCCAGCAGGACGACGCATTCACGCTTTCATTCACGCAATCAGGCATCTCATCCAATCACAATCCAGTCTCTGCTTTATATGCTCACACAGCTCCTTCACCGTTTTGTAATGCCTCGTTGTTTTCACCCTCCACCACCCCATCACCACCAGTTTAGGGGTAAGCTCCTCTCCCCTCCCGGCAGGATCTGACGTTTCGAGTAAGTATCTGAGCTCTGAACCATAGGACGGGGCTTACGCCAATTGATCTAATTATCTCTACATTTGTATTAATTCCACATTACATTATCGTCAGTATGTGTAACATTCATGCAACTAATGGCTGAAGTATTTCTAAAAGACTTAGAGGCCGTTCAGACCAACGCAGTGCAACGAATCCAGACAGCACACGTACATCTCCGAGATGTCCGATTCAAGATCTTGTCATCTGGAAAAGCATCGAACATATGCTAAACGTATTAAAAATATCAGATTTAAAATTATTATAAATCATAAACGTCTCAAAGACATTTGCGAAATGTCTTATTGACATCCGAGACGAACAACGTGAAATAGACGTCTTCCAGATGTAAACACACACATATAGACGTCTGGGTGTTGTTGCTGTGCTATCAGGGAAACGAGTGTAACACAAGTGTATCGAGACACATGTTTAACAGCTGATGTTCATGTTAACTAAAGAACTTAAAAAAATGGTGGTGCTCCTGCAGAAGACGCCAAAAACACAGCGATACGTAATCCAAGGGTCAAAGACATCCGTTTAGCATGTTTACATAGAAAAACAGCATGGGTGGAAAAATAACGCGTTTGGTGTGAACAGCCCCTTATTAACTAGACACTGCACCAATGGAAGTTTCTCAAAGTTACCTCTCACTTTGAACTATTTAGTCTGATACGTCGAAGCTTTCACTGCATACTTTTTGAAAAGGGACCGAGTCCGAGTCCACACTTGTTCGAGTTCGAGTCCGAGTCAAGACCGAGTCAAATTGCTCAGGAGTCCATGACAAGACCATTAAAATGAGGTCTTGGACTCGGACTCAACAACACTGCTCTGTACACTGACTACTGCATCATTTGTCCAGTTATAATCTGATCTATTAATAATCTGAATAATTATAAATATTAAATATAATCTGAAGTGCAGAAATAGACTCAGTGGAAGCACATGGCAAAAAAGATTTATTATTTATAACTATTAATAATCTTAATGTACCAAAAGGTCAGGTCAACACTTGATATTTCCATTATCTTTGAACTTATATAAAATAATCACACACACACACAACCATTCAAATTCAGTCACACACTTAAACACACATCTTCACGGAGGTACAACAGGTCGAATGCTGCAATTCCTCATGATCACAGAGGAATAAATGCTCAGTTTGACCCTTGAAGGCATGTCTGTCTGTTTGCTCTTTTTGCTCTTTATATTTTTCTAATAAATAATTGATAATAATGCAAACTTAGGTTCAGTCTTCATGCACAAGCAGGGCTAAAAGTGAAGCTCCAGAAGAATTCTGCAGCTCTTGGTCCCTGACGTCTTCAGTTTATCATGTCTCCTCACATTTGATGTAATGGGAATTACGGTTGCCCAGCTGTCAAGATGAGTTAAATAGAAAACAAGGAGAATCTGGCTCTGAAATAATGTATGCTAGTGATGCTTGAACAAGATTAAGAGTATAGTTCACCACAAAAATGTAGATATTGTCATTATTTTCTCACCCTGATGTTGTTCCAAACCTATCTGACTTTCTTTCTTATGTGCAACAAAAAATAATACAGTAAATGATGAAAAATGCTCTCTTTTCCCTTTAGTCAAAGTGAAAGCAGATGCTGTCAAGCTCCACAAATGACCACTAAAGCACCATATAAGCAGTCCATGCGACTCCTGCCCTATTTTCCAAGTCTTTCCTTCAGCCAGAGCTATGAAAATGACAACAAAAGTTGTATGGACTACAAAAGGGATGCCAAACATCACTGATCAACAAACGCCATTGATTTCAATTGTGCCATATTTTATTAGAGAGCTACAGTGGAGGGGAGATTTTCAGTAAATAACTACTTTAATTTCAGTCTGTTGCTCACACAAAGCTATCGTACATCTTCAAAAGACTTCAAATAAATGTTACAAATCATGGCCAACTTTTGTGTGACATTTTTTGTCATTGTGGAACTTTTAAGGTGTTTTTTGTCATTGTGGAACTTTTTGGCACCTTTTTGTATTTTTTTGAGATTGTGGAACTTTTTGGTGCTTTTTTGTCATTCTTGGTCATTATGGAACTTTTAAAGTGTTTTTTTGTCATTGTGGAACTTTTTGATGCTTTTTTTGTATTTTGTTTTAGATTGTGGAACTTTTTGGTGCTTTTTTGTAATTTTTTGAGATTGTGGAACTTTGTACTTTTTTGTCATTCTTGGTCATTATGGAACTTTTACAGGGTTTTTTGTCATTGTGGAACTTTTTGGTGCCTTTTTGTCATTCTTGGTCATTATGGAACTTTTACAGTGTTTTTAGTCATTGTGGAACTTTTTGGTGCTTTTTTGTATTTTTTTTAGATTGTGGAACTTATTGGCACCTTTTTGTCATTATTGGTCATTATCAAACTTTTATGGTGTTTTTTGTAATTGTGAAACTTTTTGGTGCTTTTTTTTATATTTTTTTGAGACTGTGGAACTTTTTGGTGCTTTTTTGTCATTCTTGGTCATTATGGAACTTTTACAGTGTTTTTAGTAATTGTGGAACTTTTTGGTGCTTTTTTGTATTTTTTTTTAGATTGTGGGACTTTTTGGCACCTTTTTGTCATTCTTGGTCATTATGGAACTTTTTTGTATTTTGTTTTAGATTGTGGAACTTTTTGGTGCTTTTTTGTATTTTTTTGAGATTGTGGAACTTTTTTGTGCTTTTTTGTCATTCTCGGTCATTATGGAACTTTTAGTGTTTTTTGTCATTGTGGAACTTTTTGGTGCTTTTTTGTAATTTTTGAGATTGTGGCATTTTTTGTCACTTTTTTGTCATTCTTGGTCATTATGGAACTTTTACAGTGTTTTTTTTTTTTTGTCATTGTAGAACTTTTTGGCGCTATTATGTATTTTTTTGAGATTGTGGTACTTTTGCTGCTTTTTTCAAATTTTTGTAAACAGAGTTTTTTGTATTTGATCTGTCATTGCAGAACTTGTATGGCTTTTTATGTATTTTTTTGTCATTGTGCAACTTTTATTTTGTAACTTTTATTATTACATTTATTTGTGGGATTTTTGCCACTTTTTTGGTCATTATTGATATTACTGTGTTTTATGTTATGTGTTTGTAATTACAGAACATTTATTGCTTTTTTAATTTTCAGTAATTGTGAATTTTTTGTTTGTTATTCTAATAATAATAAAATAATATGTTTAATTTATACAGCGACTTTCCAGAGCTCAAGGATGCTTTACAATAATAACACAATAATACATAAAAAATGAACAGTCACAAAAACACAGTTCAGATAGTACAGGTATTGAGAGTGAATACATAACACATTAAGACAAATAACCAAAAAGTTTTAAGTTGAGATTTAAACTCCGATATAGAAGAGATGCTGCGCAGAGTCAGCGGGAGTGAATTGCATATATTGGGTGCTACTACGCTGAATGATCTAACACCCATAGTAGAGAGGCGAGATCTAGGGACAGAAAGGGGTCCGGACCCAGAAGACCTGAGCGAGCGGATCGGGTTGTAGTGAGAAGCGATCACGAAGATAGCGAGGTGCCAGACCAGGAAGTGATTTAAATGTAAGCAGGATTATTTTAGCAGGTAAACCAATGAAGAGGGCATTGCAATAGTGAAGACGTGAGGATATAAATGCATGAACCAGTGTTAATATGAGCTTCAAAAGTGGATGGTTTAATGAAAGTGCCATCAATATCACAACTATAGTCACAAATGATGTTTTTCATAAGTGTTGGTGTTCCAATAATAATGATTTCTGTTTTATCCATGTTCAATTTTAGGAAGTTGGAGTTGAGGCATTTTTTTATTTCATTTACATATGCTGATAGTGGACCGGTCTGGAGAGTGGGAGCAGGTCTACAGGTGGCGAATGAGTTGACCCAAGGCAGTATATATATATATATATATATATATATATATATATATATATATATATATATATATTGAATAGTAGAGGTCCAAGAACTGATCCCTGAGGCACACCTAATTTCAGGGAGACAGTAGGCAACTGATAATCCTACATTGAAATGTAAAACTGTCTATCCGTGAGGTATTAAGAACGCCAGAACATTCATGGGGCTTTTTTTTGTCATTGTGGAACTTTATCGCACTTCTTTATTGTCATTTTTGGATATTAAAAAACGTTATGGTGCTTTTTTTGTCATTTTGGACATACCCATTACCCATTCACTTTCATTACATGGAAAAAAGTAGCATGATCATTCTGCCCAACATCTCCTTTTGTGTTCCACGGGAGAAAGTAATCAGGTTTGGAACAACATGAGGATGAGTAAATGATGGCCGAATTTTCATTTTCGGATTTAACGTTCATTTAAACATTGCTATTGTAGAGAAAAAAAAAAAAAAAAAAACAGAAACCAGATCGATATCCTGCTCAATCCAAAAATGCAGCTTCCAGTTTTTCCCGCTCATTCCTGAGACTTTGGCCACACAGACCATAAAGGAACAACCCAAATAATTATAGTCACCATTTGCAGGGGCCGTTATCTTAAGACACTGGGGCGGGACAGGGTCGTGCCGTCAGTACGTTTCCGAGTCTGAATCATTGAGTTCGTCATCAGGGACGATGAGCCCGTCCTCACGCCCCACGCTGTTGAAGTTACGATAGGGGACGTGCTCAGTCCGCAGCATGGGTAACGGGTCAAAGGTCACAGTCTTAGACTGGCAGGAGTAGTGGTTAATGGTGGCAAACGTGAGGCTCGACATGGTGCCAGTACTGCTGGGAGAAACAGGCAACATGGTGGCGAGTATCAGCGCCAAACAGTCCGCCACGTCTTTGCTCGGGGCGCAAGCCAAAGCTGGAGTGTAACCTGTGAGACGGGAGACATTTATTTAAAGGGATAGTGCGCACGCGCGCACACACACACACACACGCACGCACGCACTCCAAGACTGGAGATTTCATGCTCACCATCTTCATCCACGGCGAGAACGCTGGCTCCTTTACCCAAAAGCTCCTGCACGACCACCGTCAGACCGCTCCGAGCCGCGATGTGCAAAGGCCTGAGAGACAAGACGTGAGCTGATGATAAGGACAGTTTATGTCGACGGCACACACACGCACGAGGAGATCAGACTTACGTCTGCAGGGCTGTGTTTGTGGAATTGATGAGATTTCGATCTGTGATTTTCTCGAGAATTAACAAGGCACCGGTTTCATGCCCCTAAAACACAACAATAAAACAAAGATGTTTGTCGTACGGAATAAAAGTGAATATGATACCGATAACAACACTGAAGAACGGCAGCGGTGTTTGTACCTTGCAGCAGGCGAGATGCAGTGCTGTGTTTTTGTTTGCGTCCTGTATCGTGAGGTCTGCTTTTGCACTGCTCATCAAAACCTCTGCACACACAAAACATCGCCGTCATCAAATCAAAACGGCCGACCATAAACGGTAAAGCACAGCGGATGTTAGCACAAACTGTCTTTTTGTTATACGTTTAGAGCATCAGTTTGAATAAAAGATGTGCCGCTTCTTTTGTTTCAGGACATTCAAAAAGTAATGAGTTACTACTTCCAAAAAGTAATCTGATTACGCAACGTGTGTTACATATAATATGGGATCGCCATGTATTAAAGGAAGTACAATCGCATTCTGATACACTGTATAAATGTACTGAGCGGTGTTTGGTGCCTTTTAGCATCTTTAGCGAATGCTAAGATTCACGGAGCACTTTTGGTCTCACCTACGGCATTCGTTTGGCCATTCTCAGCCGCCATCATGAGCGGTGTTTTGCCCAGAGCGTCGATGGAGTTCACCCGAGCGTTGTGACCCAGCAGAAGATTTAAGCACTCCACGTGATCCGTAAATGCAGCGGCATGCAGGGGTGTTCTGTCAGACACGCAACACAATCTCTCAAGAACAAAACAAATACTGAGCGGTTCTAGAAGATTGCACCCAAAAGGAAACCTCGTTCTTACCTGGACTGCAAGTCTGTGGCATTTACGATCGCCGGACCCAATGTTTCGATCAACGTCTCTGCTGTGGACTCGTTATGGTTCATTCTGAAAGAACAGAGATAAGAGAGAGATTTTACATTTTCATGAGAACACCTTTTAGTCTGGAATTAAAAATATATTCTGCAATCTGGAAGACATCAGTATTGGGACAGCCCAATTCCCAATGCGCTCGAAGTCCTCGTGGTGGCGTAGTGACTCGCCTCAATCCGGGTGGTGAGGACGAATCTCAGTTGCCTCCGCGTCTGAGACCGTCAATCCACACATCTGATCACGTGACTTGTTGAGCGCGTTACCGTGGAGATGTAGCGAGTGTGGAGGCTTCACGCTATTCTCCGCGGCATCCACGCACAACTCACCACACGCCCCACCAAGAGCGAGAACCACATTATAGTGACCACGAGGAGGTTACCCCATGTGACTCTACCCTCCCTAGCAACCGGGTCAATTTGGTTACCCCATGTGACTCTACCCTCCCTAGCAACCGGGCCAATTTGGTTACCCCATGTAACTCTACCCTCCCTAGCAACCGGGCCAATTTGGTTACCCCATGTGACTCTACCCTCCCTAGCAACCGGGACAATTTGGTTACCCCATGTGACTCTACCCTCCCTAGCAACCGGGCCAATTTGGTTACCCCATGTGACTCTACCCTCCCTAGCAACAGGGCCAATTTGGTTACCCCATGTGACTCTACCCTCCCTAGCAACCGGGCCAATTTGGTTACCCCATGTGACTCTACCCTCCCTAGCAACCGGGACAATTTGGTTGCTTAGGAGACCTGACTGGAGTCACTCAGCACGCCCTGAATTCAAACTTGTGACTCCAGGGGTGATGGTCAGCGTCTTTATTTGCTGAGCATCCCAGGACAGCGATTCTTTATTATTATATGAATAAATCAATAATAATAAAAAAAATATATACTGTATATATATATATATATATATACAAATTGCACACAAATTCCAAATTATGCTTTTAAAAATTTTCTTGATTTTAACACTTTTTATAGATGTAATATCAAGGAAAATTTACAGATAATTTAGAAATTGTGACAAATGTAATCTTTCAGCTAAAATGCAATAAAATTTCAATATTAAGCAACAACAAAGAACCTTAAAGTTAAAATAAATAAATAAATTATAGAGCGCAACAGTGCCCGACCACTTTTTTAGTCAAAGTTTTTCCACGTGACTTTTTTCCATAGAGATTTCATAAAATCCTTCATAAAAGAGTTCAAATCAACCAGCCTTGAGGTGAATCACAACATCACAAACTTTGATTTTGAAGCAGATAAATCAGATAAAATGACAAAACGTACAAGACTGTTTGCGTAACGTCTTTAATGAGGGAATGAACTACAGTCCCATGAAGCATTGCAAATGACGTAATCAAATTAAAAATGATGAAACGTTTGAAACTACTGATTATAAGAAACAATATATTTTAATTTTATATTTTAAAATATTCCTAAACATTTAAATATATAAGTATTATAGGGAGAGCGACTCAATTGCGTAATTCACAGTGTGTCATGAGAGTGGCGGACGCTGCAAAGCTCTTTTGGTGCACTTTGCTGGTCGCAATTCTCTGATTGGTGGATCTCTCTTCAGGATTATGGGTAGTGTAGTCCTTCATCAGGAATTCCACTATTAAATGTACTATGGAAAAAATTTATGGGACTTTTACTACTGGAAAACAATGACTGTTGCGCTCTCATTAGAATAAAAAAAAAGATGCCATTTCCCTTTTACATCGAACTATTGGACAAAATATTCCACTAATTGAAAAATCACCCATAAGTTGTTTTCTTACACGGCACAGTGAAGCGGACTGAAGGAGTTTCCGTCCATCTTGTGAAGGACGTCCTGTTCTATGAGCAGCTCTACACATTCGTCATGACCTGTGATTGACAGACAAACAAAAAAACAAGAGAATATTATTAAAAGTGCATTTTTATTTGATTTAGGAGTAATTGTATGAAATACATCAGTACCGTTGTAACACGCCCAGTGCAGAGGTGTGTAGCCGCAGTTGTCCTTGAGTGACGGGATGGTCTTCAGGGACTGGACTACATTCAAAAGGGCCCTCAGGACACCCTTGTGCCCACAAGCAGCTGCAAGGTGCAGAGGAGAGCGCCCCCTACTGTCCTGCACCAACACACTGGATCTGTGCTGCAGCAGAGCCTCAACACACGACTCATGACCCATTACTGCCTGCAACACACACACACACACACACACACACACACACACACACACACACACACACACACACACACACACAAAGCTGGTTATGTGGCATTCACACACATAAACTATACATAACTACCTAAATACCTGCTAATTCCCTTGATGAAATGTAATCAAAAGTGGTCACTTGGAGACGCATTTGAGATGCATGGTGGATGTAAACCATCATCTATCTCACCTGATCTCTCAAGACGAATATGAGTGTGTTTGTGTGTGACTGACCCCGCGATGGAGCGCCGTCCTGCTCCATTTATCCCTGGCCTCCACACTGGCTCCTTTACTCAACAGAAGATACACACAATCAGCGTGTCCACCCAGAACTGCCAACATCAGGGGAGTCCTAACAACACACACAATTATATTCAACATAATATCTAACAGATAGACTCCTCCACTGTGTGTGTGTGTGTGTGTGTGTGTGTGTGTGTGCGTGTGTGTGGAAACTCACTGCCCCTTTCCATCGCGTATATTGACGGCTGTGTGCTGATCGGTGTTATTGAGAAGCAGAGCCAGACAATCCGAGTGACCGTTTATTGCTGCAAATGGACAAACACACAATACACAGCAACTTTATGTAAACAAATCGGCATTATTCGCCCAGCAGATGATGATCAGAATAAAGTCTGGTCCACATTGAAGATTATTCACAGTGTACAGGGCTTTTTGTGCATGTGTGTGTGTGTGTTCACCTGCAGAGTGTATAGGGCTTCTCTTGTGTGTGTAGTCCTTCAGCAGCACAGAAGCTCCCTGATTGATCAGAACATCCACACACTCCGCATGACCCTTAAACGAAGCAAGACTCAGGGCGGTGTGACCCTGAGGTGTCCTCACATCTAGATCCAACAATGACTGAACAAGAAACTCAAGAGCATGATGGTGCCCGTGATATGCCTGCAAACATTCAACGATTTGAGTTTTAGAGTGCGTCTTTAAAAAACAGCTAATGACAAATATTTTCCACGAGCACGTGACTATACACTCATGATATATATCTATACACTGGCGGCCAAAAGTTGAAATAATGTTCAGATTTTGCTCTAATGGAAAGAAATTGGTACTTTTATTCACCAAAGTGGCATTCAACTGATCACAATGTATAGTCAGGACATTACTGACATGAAACACATGCATCAATGACAGCTTTGCAGATCCTTGTTATTCTAGCGGTCAGTTCGTCCTGATACTCAGGTGACCTTTCACCCCATACTTCCTGTAGTACTTGACCTTTCACCCCACACTTCCTGTAGCACTTGCCATAGATGTATCTGTCTTGTCGGGCACTTCTCACACACCTTACAGTCCAGCTGATCCCACAAAAGCTCAAACGGGTTCAGATCCGTAACACTCTTTTCCAATTATCTGTTGTCCAATGTCTGTGTTTCTTTGCCCGCTCGAAACTTTTCTTTTAGTTTTTCTGTTTCAAAAGTGTTTTTTTCTTTGCAATTCTTCCCATAAGACCTCCTGAGTCTCTTTACTGTTGTACATGAAACTGGTGTTGAGCGGGTAGAATTCAATGAAGCTGTCAGCGGAGGACATGTGAGGCGTCTATTTCTCAAACTAGAGACTCTGATGTACTTCTCCTCTTGTTTAGTTGTACATCTGGTCTTCCACATCTCTTTCTGTCCTTGTTAGAGTCAGTTGTGCTTTGTCTTTGAAGACTGTAGTTACACCTTTGGATGAAATCTGCAGTTTTTTGGCAATTTCAAGCATTGTATCGCCTTCATTCCTCAAAACAATGAATGACTGATGAGTTTCTAGAGAAAGATGTTTCTTTTTTTGCCATTTTTACCTAATATTGACCATCAGACATGCCAGTCTATTGCATACTGTCGCACTCAAAAACAATGTTAAGCTTAATTTAATGAACCAACTGTAGCTTTCAACTGTTTGATATAATGTCAAGTGATTTTCTAGTACCCAATTAGCAATTTAGCATGATTACTGAGATCTTACTCTCCACCCTCTCCTCGCTGGGCATCACAGGAACTGTGCTTGACTGCTTTAATTCCTATGTCTCCGGCAGGTCCTTCAAGGTAGCCTGGAGAGGTGAGGTATCCAAGTCGCATCAGCTACTTACTGGGGTACCTCAGGGCTCAGTGCTTGGGCCACTTCTCTTCTCTATATACACAACATCACTGGGACCCATCATTCAGTCACATGGTTTCTCTACCACTGCTATGCTGATGACATGCAACTCTACTTGTCTTTCCAGCCCAAAGACTGCTCGAATCTCTACCTGTCTGTCAGACATCTCGGACTGGATGAAGGAACATCACCTGCAACTCAACCCAGCCAAGACCGAACTCCTTGTCTTTCCAGCAAACCCTGATGTTGAACACAACATCACCGTGCAGCTGGGTGCAACTACAGTGTCGCCTTCCAAAACGGTCAGAAATCTAGGGGGAACCATTGATAACAAACTAAATTTTACCACATCTCAAAGACTGCAAGATCATGTAGATTTACACTCTACAATATCAGGAAGATGAGACCCTTTCCTCTCTGAACATGCCACACAACTGCTTGCTTAGTCATTTGTCATCTTTAGACTGGACTACTGTAACGCTCTCATTGCAGGCCTCCGTGCATGTGCTATTAGACCCCTGCAAATGATCCAGAATGCAGCAGCACGTCTGGTCTTTAACCAACCAAAGAGAGCGCATGTTACACGACTCTTTGTATCTCTTCACTGGCTGCCGGTTGATGCATGCATCAAGTTCAAGGCTCTGATGTTGGCATACACAACAGTCACTGGGTCTCCAGCACACCTAAAATAATTTCTGCAGAGCTGTGTTCCCCTCAGAAGCCTTCGGTCGGCTAATGACCAACGCCTTGTTGTACCAACACAAAGAGGCACCAAAACACATTCCCGGACTTTCGGCTTCATCGTAGCACACTGGTGGAATGACCTTCCCAACTCCATCAGTGAAGATGACTCTCTGTCTTCAAAAAAGGCTAAAAACGCATCTTTTTCATGAGCACTAAACTAATCACTAAAAAAAAACAGTACCAATGTCTCCTTAAGATGATTCACTGATCCACTTTTGTAAGTCGCTCTGGATAAAAGCATCTGCCAAACGAATAAATGTAAATGTTACTCAAGGAAAAGGTGTTGGAGTGATGGCTGATGGAAATCGAGCCTGTCTAGATTTGATAAAAAATTACTTTTTTCAAATAGTGATGGTGCTGTTTACATCAGTAATGTCCTTAATATACTTATCAGGTTGTCTACAAGTCATTTAGCACCAGGTTCTCCACAAACTTGCAGTGCGTGATGGGTGAGGGGCGGCACTCAATCGACCACGCCCTAAGCCCGTCTCGAGCGGTTCTCCTCGCCGGGCTCTTGCGGGCCGTCTATCCCGGGCCAATCGCAGTCCCGCGGCGCTGCAGTATCATTACGTTTAGGGGGGATTCTGACTTAGAGGCGTTCAGTCATAATCCCACAGATGGTAGCTTCACACCAGTGGCTCCTCAGCCAAGCACACGCACCGAATGTTTGAACCTGCGGTTCCTCTCGTACTGAGCAGGATTACTATTGCAACAACACATCATCAGTAGGGTCAAACTAACCTGTCTCACGACGGTGATCAGTTGAATGCCACTTTGATGAGTACCAGTTTCCTTCCGAAACAGCTAAATCTGTCCATTATTCCAAATGTTTGGTCGCCATTGTATTGGATAGTGCTATTCTGATGCAAATTAAACGTTGTAAATCAGCACTTTTCGTACTAGTCTCCTAAGATGACTCGCTAATGTGATATAAATCATCTTGTGTTAGTCGCTTTGGATAAAAGCATCTGCCAAATGAATAAATGTAAATGGTGAAGTTAGTAGCAGCAAGTGAAGATGCATACACAACCATATTCAATTGGATCTCCCCTAAAATGCAAGAACTGTTAATGCAATGCGTTTATTTATCAATTAGTACAATTCAACATGTTTGTTTGTGGCAAACATATTTATCATTTATATACTTCCATACATCCATTAAAAAAACAAACTTGCCCCTAAATAGCACATAAAAACAAAGCAAACATTGACTGTTCGCTTTACATGTCAGTCAGACGGTCTCTTCCTTTCTAAGTGGGCGGTTCTTAACCAGAATAAACTGAAGTGGACCAGACTAAGTCCTGCTGTGTGAGACTACACTCATCATACAGTAGCTGTATATTAAAACTTCTTTTAAATGGACAAATATATGTTTTACCATCTACAGAACAGATTTCTTCCAATCACACAGACATCTGGAGTTTAAACTCACTGCTAAGTGTAAAGGGCTGATGGGAGGCTGGACATCTGTGTCGTTTAAGATGCCTGATGCAGAGGTGTTCATTAGCTGAAAATATACAACACACACACACACACACACACACACACACACACACACACACACACACACACACAGACAGACAGACAGACAGACACACACACACACACACACACACACACACACACAGACACACACAGACAGACACAGACAGACACACACACAGACACACACAGACAGACACACAGACACAGACACACAGACACACACACACACACACACAGACAGACAGACACACACACACACACACACAGACAGACACACACACACACACAGACAGACAGACAGACAGACACACACACACACAGACAGACATAGACAGACAGACACACACACACACAGACAGACAGACAGACACAGACAGACAGACAGACAGACACAGACAGACAGACAGACAGACAGACAGACAGACACACACACAGAAACACACAAAAAGACAGACAGACAGACACACACACACACACACAGACAGACACACACACAGACAGACAGACACACACACAGACACACACACACACACACAGACACACACACAGACACAGACACACAGACAGACACACACACACACACACACACACACACACACACACACACACACACACACACAATAAATAATTACATTATTTTCTGCCCCATAATATAGTTAATTAGTCTGAATGCAGGTTATTTATGACTGGCTGCTTGGCTCATTAATATATAATTAAGTATAAGTACAGAAAATCATCATTGCTATTTTACAGAGCCAGAAGTTTTCATCTTATTAAATGTATTCAACACCTTCCCTACAGAGGGCATCAGTGGTCTGGGTGTACTATTTAAGAGGGTCAGCGTGCACAGAAAACCAGAGAGACAAATGTATGTACTCACGACACCTAACGGAGTTTCATTGGCAATCTGCAAAATAAAACACAGAGCTGAAGTGAAAGATGTTCAGAGGAGACTTACTGTAAGTGTTGATGAATTCAGGTGAAATACTGACCAGTTCCAGACTGAGTCTGTGTCCGTACGCGGAGGCGTAGTGAACCGCGCTGTATCCGTCTTTATCCCTGAGAGCTGGATTTGCATCATTCCTCAACAGATACTCCACACACCTCACACACACACACACCAGAGAAACACACCATAGGAGTCAAAACACACACACAATCGATATGTTTGGAATAGCTACATACTGTTTTATAATGTATGCATGCACACTGAGCACAGAATAAGAATGATCTTTATGCACTGAATAGCCGGACGATCTTCTACATTTGCCAAAATATGCAGAAGAGGTCGACCGATGTATCGGTTTAACCGATTAATCTGTGCAGATAGGAACTATCGGTTATCGGCAAACATCGACGCTAATTTGCTAATGTGTTTTTTTTTATTGTATATTCCTTCATGTTCCTCTGTGGCGTCTGAAGGATTATAGAGTTAAAAGGAATGGTTCTACAATATAACAATAATTTTTCTGGTTATTGTTGGGGTTTTTTGGTTGAACAATAAGCTGCATCTGGGGGGGGGGGGGGGGGGGGGGTTCATATTGGGTATTTCTTGCGTCTGTCTGTGCACGTCATTTTTTTAACATTCTATTAAACAATTGTAAAAACTGGTTATCAGCCTTTTCCCCCACCTTAGTTATCGGTATTGACAAAATCAACCAGAGCGCACTATTTACTACAATGCAATGCACTTGACATTCCCAGAGTGAATAAATAAACAACAACATCATATGCAAATTTAACATCATTTCTGAGAAAATAACTGGACGCCACTCTATCAATTAAACATGCAACTTAGTGAGATATTATTACAACCATACTAATATTTCAAATGTTCCACACTGTATATAGTTGCATACTGCATAGCTACATAATAGTAGGCAGTATACAGTATACACTGCAGACTATGCAGTGCTATTATCCATTAACCCTATAACATCGCCTGTATAAAATTAGCCTGTGCATCACTAACATAATCAACATTTTGCAGAAAATCCTGTTGTCTGCAATGTACTGACTGCTGCCACCTGGTGGATATTTCTGGGTGTTTCTTCATGGAAAAACATTTATTTATATAATCCCAAAATGTCTATTTTTTATTGCATGCATTCGTTTTTTTTTGTGTGAGTGAAATCTTTGCTGATTTTAATCAAGTAAATGTGCTGGACGCCCTTCCTGATGGAACCCCCAGTGGCTGGCGGACTCTCACACATACAGGGAAATTTAGAGTCTCAAATTCACTTAACCTGCATGTTTTTGGAATTGTGGAGGAAACCCACCCAAACACGGGGAGAACATGCAAACTCCACACAGAAAGGAACTAGTTGAGCTGGGACTCGAACCCAGGACCTTCTTGCTTCTTGAGCCACTGTGCTTGATTAAACTTTTGTATATTATTTTATTGAAAAACCCCCTTTGAAATCCATGTATCAAATATGATTCAACAGGCTTTTGAGGAATATCTCTCAATCACCATTACATTCATGCCCACCACAAAAAACATCATTTACTTTTTACACGATATATTTAAAGTGTGAACTAATATTTCTGTGTTTTCACACCTGCAGCCTGCTCTGTCATTATAAAGATCTCATTATTCTACATTACAAGCTATTATGATGTCATCTTACCATACAAGCTATTATGATGTCATCTTACCATACAAACTATTATGATGTCATCTTACCATACAAACTATTATGATGTCATCTTACCGTACAAGCTATTATGATGTCATCTTACCATACAAACTATTATGATGTCATCTTACCATACAAACTATTATGATGTCATCTTACCGTACAAGCTATTATGATGTCATCTTACCCTACAAGCTATTATGATGTCATCTTACCATACAAGCTATTATGTCATATTGCCATACAAGCTATTATGATGTCATCTTACCATACAAACTATTATGATGTCATCTTACCATACAAACTATTATGATGTCATCTTACCATACAAACTATTATGATGTCATCTTAGCATACAAACTATTATGATGTCATCTTACCATACAAGCTATTATGATGTCATCTTACCCTACAAACTATTATGATGTCATCTTACCATACAAGCTATTATGATGTCATCTTACCATACAAATTATTATGATGTCATCTTACCATACAAACTATTATGATGTCATCTTACCATACAAACTATTATGATGTCATCTTACCATACAAACTATTATGATGTCATCTTACCATACAAGCTATTATGATGTCATCTTACCATACAAACTATTATGATGTCATCTTACCATACAAGCTATTATGATGTCATCTTACCATACAAATTATTATGATGTCATCTTGCCGTACAAGCTATTATGATGTCATCTTACCATACAAGCTATTATGATGTCATCTTACCATACAAACTATTATGATGTCATCTTACCATACAAACTATTATGATGTCATCTTACCATACAAGCTATTATGATGTCATCTTACCATACAAATTATTATGATGTCATCTTACCGTAAGTTCCTGAGACCCAGCGAAAAAACAAACAAAAAAAAAAACACAATTTATAGTTCATCTAATGGTGTTAAAAATTCACAAATGTGAATTTTTATACAGTTTTCTATATGTAACAAGCCTTGGTCGCCCCGCTCCGAAAGGGACTCGAATTGGTGTCTCCAACGTGGGAGGCGGGTGCTCTAAAAAAAAAGCTCTAAAAGCTACAGCATTTAGCGCCAGTCGCTAGTGCACCTCTTGAGGTCAGGAGAGTGAGGTTTATACACATTGCACAGATATCTATCAGCTGGCTCCCGTTACACATATGTCAGGCTTTACAGGCTTAAAGACTGAAATTCCAAGATTTATCTCTCTGACTCACTTTCCGTCTGCGTCGGCTGCAGCAGTGTAGTGCAGTGGACTGCAGCCTCTGATGTCTCGCTCGTTCACACTGGCACCAGAACCAACCAGAGCAAACAAACACTGATAGTTACAATTAGCAGCAGCGTAATGCAGCGGTGTCCTGACAGAGAGAGGGAGAGAGAGAGAGATAAATCATGTGAAAACAGCTGAGAATCTCTACCCCATGCAAAGGCAAAATGCAGTAACTACACATTTATCAAAGTTGAATTATGATCAAAATCAGGTCTCAGACGGTGATCTGTCCTGTAACAGATGGGTTTAACTCAGTTTTAGTGGAGCTGCATTTTGCCTTTTGTAGGGCAGTACAAGCGTCCAGGAATATTTAGGAACATCTATATACCAGGCCACTTTAATGACATCATCTGACTGCAAGATGGCAAATACTATTTTAGGTTTGTTCTTGTAGCGGATCTCGGCGCTCTGAAACTCACCTCCCAAATCGGTCTTTCTTGTTAAAATCTGCCCCAGTGTTGAGCAACAGATTTAGACATTCAAGGTTCCTTCAGAATGAGAGGGAAGGAGATAAGAGTTACTGATGGAGTTACAGCCAGACCACATGGGGGAGCTGATGTCCCGATCAGAGACGTGACTCACCCTCCTGCTGCTGCCGCGTGCAAACACGTCCTGTCGAAATTATCCGGCGTGTCGACGTCAAAACCTGAGTCAACACAAGCAGATAATCATCATATCACTTTGCACATGTCCTATACATAAAATAATGGCACAGTAGTCTCCATGCAAGTGTGTTTACCTGAGGAGAGCAGTTTCCGGCAGCAGTCTGAAAAGCCGCTAAGAGCCGCCAGATGCAGCGGAAACATGCCGTGGATGCCCCGCCTACAAGGGAGGAGCCACAGTCACATGATCAGCAGGTGTGCATTCTCTGGAAGGGGCCGTTTCCACGTTTAACTTGACATGGACACTTAAAAACGCACATGTGAGACATCACAACGGCAAAATGCATCCGTCTGATGCACGTGTTCATTCATTAACTATTTAAAAAACAGCGCAGATGGAATGCAAGAGCGTGTCCGGTGTGAACGGCTCTAAACATACTGTACGTCCCGTCACTCACTTGGCAGTGTCCGCACCGTTCATTAAGAGAGTGTTGATGAGCAGCTCATGGCCGTAACGGGCCGCTATATGAAGCGGAGAATTACCGTTCTCGTCCTCGCAGTCGATCTCTGCTCCTACAGATGAGAGAGGAAAGGACGAGTTAAAAAAACAGAGTTTGAAAAGCAGCGGATGAGCAGAAATACACACTCACCGTTCTGAATTACAGCTTGTGATCGAGAGTATCGCCCGTGAATGGCCGCCATGTGGAGAGGAGTTTTACCATCTTTACTCTGGAGGTGAGCACACAAATCATGTTATTAACAGGCGTCTCGGGTGGTTTGTTTCACCCCTTTTTCTCCACAATTTGGAATGCCCAATTTCCAATGCACTCTAAGTCCTTGGGTAGTGGAGGACGAATCTCAGTTGCCTCCGCGTCTGAGACCGTCAATCCACGCATCTTATCACGTGGCTTGTTGAGTGCGTTACCGTGGAGATGTAGCGCATGAGGAGGCTTCACGCTATTCTCCGCGATCCACGCACAACTCGCCACACGCCCCACCGAGAGCGAGAACCACATTATAGCGATCACGAGGAGGTTACCCCATGTGACTCTACCCTCCCTAGCAACCAGGCCAATTTGGTTGCTTAGGAGACCTGACTGGAGTCACTCAGCACGCCCTGGATTCAAACTCGTGACTCCATTTGTGGTAGTCAGCGTCTTTACTCGCTGAGATACCCAGACCCCCCTCTGTCTCGGTTGATGTTTTTGTTTTTTTGTTCAGAATAACATGCACTGATGAATTTTGCACAATAAGACCAGGAACATGTTAACTTCATGTTGTTTGAAAAAAACCTCGCTGACCTTACTGTTGACATTGGCGCCATTGGCCACAAGCAGCTCGAGGCAGAGCGCCCCCTGGCGGGAGGCGGTGGTAAAGTGCAACGGGGTGAAGCCTTTCTCATTCACTTGATTGACATCAGCTCCTGCTTCAATCAGTTCGTTCACCACAACATCCTGCCCGTTATAACACGCCAAATGCAGAGGAGTGTTTCCATACGCATTCGGCTCGTTAATCTACAGAGAAAAAGACACGTTGTTTGGCACATTTTTCTTTAGTTCAATTGCTGTATACAGTCGCATTATCCTCTTGTAGCCGATCACATAATTGCAGCCATGAACAGTATTTCTATGTGGTCAATATAGTAGAATATAGTAGATCTACTATAGTTTGAGTGGATTTTACTCATATTTTTGCCCATTTTATCATCCACCAGGTGAAAATCAGAAGTTTGATTAGCAAATATTAGAAAAGTCATAACACCTCTTCTCAAAAAGCAGCATGATTTTGGGCACCATCCATGTCCGTTGACATATTGTGTGGGACTAGTTACACACAAGTTAAGTTAAATAGTTTTGGCTGGGGCTTGATGGGGAAAGTGGGGTAAGATGAAGCTGTGGGTAAGTTGAGCCACCCCCTGTATTTAAGAAATTGCACATATTGTTTTTTTCCCCCTTTCTCTCCCCAATTTTTAACGCCCAATTCCCAATGCGCTCTTAAGTCCTCGGTGGCGTAGTGACTCGCCTCAATCCGGGTGGCGGAGGACGAATCTAAGTTGCCTCCGCGTCTGAGACCGTCAATCCACGCATCTTATCATGTGACTTGTTGTGCATGACACCGCGGAGACGTAGCATGTGTGGAGGCTTCACTCTATTCTCCGCGGCATCCACGCACAACTCACCACACGCCCCACTGAGAGCGAGAACCACATTATAGCGACCACGAGGAGGTTACCCCATGTGACTCTAACCTCCCTAGCAACTGGGCCAATTTGGTTGCTTAGGAGACCTGACTGGAGTCACTCAGCACGCCCTGGATTCAAACTCACGACTCCAGGGGTGATAGTCAGCGTCGACACTCGCTGAGCTACCCAGACCCCCTAACTGTACATATTCTTGGTCATGTGACCTTGTAAGCAGGAATTCGTCATCATTTCTATCTGGCCATGAAGAGGAGAAGCACATGGGGTGAGGTAAGTGTGTTTTTATACAAAAAAAAGGTCTACATTAGAGGTTTAATGACTAAAATGTATTCAAGTGCAAAATGACATATCATGTATGTTGGTGTATACGCAGCATGATTTGATTATTAGCCCTGACGTACTTAGCCAGGTGCCTTTTTCCAAAATTGCCAGTATGGGCCAAAATGAATAGAAGATGAGCCACTGGTTATTATTATTAATAATAATAATAGTAATAAAATAACCAATCTAATAACCTTCGGTTTATGTTTGCAATTAAAATTTGATCTTAAGGAGTGATTGATTTTTCCTGCAAAAGACTTTAGCTATTTACAGTATTTACTGTATGTGATAGATTCAAATCATTCCAACATTTACATGCAATTGTTAAAAAAAGGGGAAATCAGGAGATTTTAATAAATAAATAAATATATACAATTATTGATTAAAGAAAAAAAAGAGACAAATACAAATGTCTGGAATTTTATTATATTCAAATGGTCAACTTACCCCCAGATGGCTCATCTTACCCACCGACCACGAGCAACTAAACCCTAAAATGTTTGTGGCTCATTTTTATAGTATCAAGTAATAACAGACACGTTAAAATAAAGATAGCTCGATTCATTTACATTTCTGTCTAATATTTCCTTGTATAGAAGACAACATCTAATATGTAAAAATCACCTCATCTTATCCAACTCTGCCTTTAATACTTATTTAAGGCACGCTAGCTAAGCAGGCTATCTAAAAAAATGAAAAGAACAATGCTTAATTTGACTGTTTGTTGCTTTGGTTACTGTTTATCATGTTGTAACAGTTCATGGATGGGCAAGGATGAGTCGGGAAACTGGCTGAACAGTAAACAATGTTTTAATGTCAAACTTAACTTAAAACAAACAAACAAAACACACATGCAACACGGCTACGTGCATCTCTCTCTCTCTCGAACTGGCGCCTCTGGCTCCACTTTATCTCGCTCTCCCACTGATCAGCTGATTCAGCGCTGGCCGTGCATCATCACGGCCCAGCCACGCCCTCATCGTCACACTCCTCCCCGCCCGATTCCTCCTCCCCGCCCGTGCCACCGGTCTGACCAGATCCCCCCCAATCTCTGGAGGGGAGATGCTGCCCTTCCGGCCAATCTGTCAGCCGGTGGTCCACCCCACCTCCTGTGAACCTGGGGGAGAAACGAGGGGTGGCACGGGGAAAGGGTGAGCAGAGACACAGAGAGAGAGAGAGAGAGAGAGAGAGAGAGAGAGAACTTGCTCGCCAGCTCCCGGATGCCCTGTCGCCCGGTCCTCAATCGCTGCTCCGCCCTCTGGCAGATGGCAACTTGCTCCTCCACCGGCCCCTGGCAGACGGAACCGCTCCTCCCCATCTTCGGCGGATGGCTGTGGTTCCCCTGGCTCTCGGCGGCCGACAGTGACCCCTCCGTCCCCAGGCAGACGACCGCGCTTCCCTGGTGGATGGCAGCGGCGAGGACTCCACGACAGCGCATCCCTCCTCCCTCCCAGGCTTCGGCACCACTGTAACAATTCAAGGATGGGCAAAGAGGAGGTGGGAACCGGCTGAACATTAAACATAGAGTTTTAATGTCAAACATAAGCGTGTGTCTCTCTCTCTCTCTCTCTCTCTCTCTCTCTCTCTCTCGAACCGGCGCCTCTGGCTCCCCTTTATCTCACTCTCCCGCCGATCAGCTGATTCAGTGCCGGCCGTGCATCATCACGACCCGGCCACGCCCTCATCCAATCACTTTTGGGGTCCAAGAGGGTTAAAATATGATTTTGTTACATTTTAATGCTTTTGTAATCCCTAAACACATTTATAATCAATGATATAATGAACAAGATGTTAAAACAGGTAACATACGATGCACATGATCATGTGATGACCCATACCAGCAGCTTGTGATGTAAACGGACAGGGAAAGGGGTGGATCTGTGTGCTTATTTTGTGGGCGGGGCTGACTTACATTGACACCCAGTTTCAGCAGGTAATTTACCACGTTGATCATCCCACTGGAGGCAGCAGCATGAAGAGGAGTGTAAGATTTCTTATCTGTACAGCAAACCTCAGCACCACGAGAAACCAGCAACTTCATCACCTCAAGATGACCTGAGAGACAGAGAGAAAGACAGACAGGAGAGAGTGAGACAAGAAGAAAGAGAAGAGAAATCACAACATTACAAACTTTGATTTGAAGCAAAAAACGATTTGAAAAATGGACAAAGATACAAGACGGTGAACTTAACGTCTTCAATGAGGGAATGAACTACAATCCAGTGAGTATTGACATTGACTATCACACCTGGAGTCACGAGTTTGTATCCAGGGTGTGCTGAGTGACTCCAGTCAGGTCTCCTTAGCAACCAAATTGTCCCGGTTGCTAGGGAGGGTAGAGTCACATGGGGTAACCTCCTCGTGGTGGTGATTACTGGTTCTCTCAATGGGGCGTGTGGTGAGTTGTGTGTGGATCGTGGAGAGTAGCATGAGTCTCCACATGCTGTGAGTCTCCGCGGCGTCATGCACAACGAGTCACGTGATAAGATGCGCCGATTGACTTATCCTTCACCACCCGGATTGAGGCGAGTCACCGTGCCACCACAAGGACCTACTAAGTAGTGGGAATTGGGCGTTCCAAATTGGGATTAAAAAAATATGAATAAAAAATCAATTCAAATGTTAGAAATATTTAAAACTATTGATTAAAAGTAGATTAAAAGATGCACCGATTGCAATTTTCTTGGCCGATTCTGATTTTTTAATAAGTGTGACCTGCCAATACCGATTTTTCCCGATTCCGATTTTCTTTCTAAGAACTATAATGGACCGCATATACAAACAAAAATCTACTCTTCTTCAATACAAAATGTTATTTTCATAATAAATGAAATTATTAAACATTAAAAATTCCCCCAAACTGCACTAAGTTACAGGATTACACAAAGATTATAAGCCTATGAAGAAAAACTGAAGTGTCCAATACGCTCAACATTGACATGAAGCTTACCGGCTGAACGGCCGGTCACCGGTCCGGGCCGAGCATGCGGAAAATCAGCTGATTCCGGTCCCTGCCCGGTCGATCGGTGCATCTCTATTTAAAAGTTGTTGATTTATAAGTATAAAAATTATATATTTTACGTTTATTACTAAATATTCAGATATATACAACTAGAGTGTCGAGAGCAACTCTATTGCATCATTCACAGTGTGTCATGCGATTGGGCAGGTGCTGCAGAGCTCTTATGACGTGCTTTGTTGGTCGTGATTCTCTGATTGGTGGAACTCTGTTGAGGATTATGGGTAATGTAGTTCTTGACCAGGAGTTCCACTTTTAAACACTATGTTTACACAACAAAGTTGTAATAACGTGGACCGATGGCTTCAACAGAAGCTTAATACCATTGATTAACAACCTTGGAAAGTTTATAACTTATCGTTAATAATTAACTGCACAATGGAAAAAATGAATGGGATTTTTACTTCCAGAAACAGACTCATTAGTTAGAATCAAGACAATATGAATGAGTTCAGGCTGTCTGTCTGAGAGCATTTTTTATTTGTCCTGATGTTGAGGACGTCGGACAGTTTTACCCATGTAAGCGGCCCAGTGGACGGCTCGTCTGTCCTTCTTATCAAACGCGTTGATGTTTGAGCCTCTGGACACCAGCAGCTGAACCATCTGAAAGGACCGGACCATACAAACCACAGATTATCAATACAACTTCTAAACGACCAAATAAACAATCTTCTGATATTAATATTTTATCCAATTTTTTTCTCTCAAGTAAATCTATTTTATTTGAGGAAAACAAGAAACAAAATTGGCCTATCGCCAGAGATTTGTTTCACTTGTCTGTCCCATCACATGAAAACTGTCTCACTGACAGCAAGAAATCATGTGTCTGACCTCTAGGTGGCCGCTGAAGGCGGCGTGGTGCAAAGCTGTACGTCCAGCACGGTCCGGCATGTTGACGTTGCTTAGCAATGGGAGTAACGCCTCGGCACACCATACCGCCTTATTGGACGCGGCCATGTGCAGCGGCGTCTGCCAATTTTTATCCCGCGCATTGACATCTGCCGAGTGCTTCAACAGCATTTTTACAGCCTCCTAATTACGAAAACAAAACAATGAGATTAAAAGGGGTCATATAATGTCATTTTTTCCACTCAGGTCTACGTATAATATAAAGATTTAAAATACCCAAATTAAGTTGCAATTTAGTTATAGTTTTGGACCATTATGTGCACTCATCTGTAACTTTTTAACATCAGAAAAGTTGCGAAAATTCAGAACTTTTCAACTTGACCGTAACTTGTATTGAACTCCTTTAAACGACCATGAAGTCGCCTCCAAAATATACCAGAACAGGACAAACATCTGAATGTATTTGTTTGGTCATATGGGATTGTTCTGACGAGGAGGAAGTATGTGTGTTGGTGTCGTACCTCACTACAGGAAGCTACTGCCCGATGAAGAGGAGTGAGCCAGTTGTTATCTTTGGCATTTACTCTCGCCCCTGAGAGAGAAACAGAAAGACGTGTGAGTAAATTATAGTAATTATATCACAGTTGAAACACATGGACGTTCTCGTAAGACTTCAGAATAGTTTACTCCCCCAATATTTTGGAAGCTCACCTGTTACTTTTACTCACAACAGCACCGCTCCCATTATATGTAAATATAGTTATTTCAGGACGTCAGTGGATTATGCATGTAGGGGTGAGGAGTTATTTAGAGTACACGTCAGTGTGTGTGCGTGACACTGGAATTATGATGCACTGATATTGGGTTATCCAATGGCCGATGCTGATATCTAGAAATCCTACAGGCCGATATAATGATGACATCATTTCCATATTTGGATGTAAATTCAACTTCTGGCACTTACATGTCCCAAGGGTTGATCTTTATTAAAACAAGCAGATTTCTTTTTTGTTTTTGTTACATGAAGGTCCAATCAAAACTAAAATGGAAACTTTAAATTTCTATTATTTATTACGTTTACTTTTTTACTTGTTCAGACCCAGACTTTCAATATTAAACTATAAAAATACTAGTACTGTCAGTCGATAATTTTTTTTAATCGTGATTAATCGCATAATTGTTTGTAGTTAATTGCGATTAAATGCAGATTTTGAAAGTTTGAAATGTGACTATATACACACTTATTTTCCTGTCAAAATGCATTTATTTCCTTCTTAGGAAAGAACACAAAACAATATGTAACAATATAATGCTTTATTAACATTCTCCAAACAAAGCTTCCACAGTATTAAGATAGAAATGCTCTAAAATTGCACCAATTCAAGCGACATTAAACGTTCCCAAAGTCTAAGTGGGAGTTTGACTGATTGAAGTAGTCTCCACATAGGTTACGTTTACATTGCAATGTGCATTAAATCTCTTAAACTCTCGTCCTCCACAATATTGATCAGCCGGTAGACTGTGACTATCCGCTTGGTTACAGCAATGGTTACAGCAATCACCACCATTGTGTCCTTGAGTAAGGCACTTAACTCCAGGTTGCTCCGGGGGGGATTGTCCCTGTAATAAGTGCACTGTAAGTCGCTTTCGATAAAAGCATCTGCCAAATGCGTAAATGTAAATGACCATAGGTCCTCTTTAAAAAAGCATCCGGCCAAGATTTCAAAATTTGTGAAAATGTCCGGGATTCGGCTTAAGTTGCATTATGATGTGCATCTGGTCTAATACATCATTGTGTGTGCGCGCGCATAATTGCATCGCTTTAACCCCTCTTTATAAGTCCCGCCTTCTCGCACACCAATTGGTCGATTATAAGAGGCTTGCAGCAACTATTGGCCAAATTCCTGCCTGTCAATCTCTCCGCGAACGCACGATGCGCTGTTGTGTTCGGCATCAAACATTTGCTTGACAGAAGCAGCAAATGAAAGCTGAGTGGAAACAATGCCCAAACAAAAGTGCAAATACAGAAGATATTTAGATATATATATTTATGTTATGCTAATAGAGTGTCATTTTCACTGTATTAAAGTTTGCATTCATAGTAACACTGTTTTGAACCCTTATATTCCACCCCCGATCACTATGTCACTATATGAGGGTGCTTTATCACAGCTCGGGTATATTCTGATGTGTTCAGGACAGAAATGAATAGGCATACCTGACAGAATAAGCAGTTCTATAATCTCAACGTTGCCCAGGTATGCTGCGGCATGGAGCGGCGTTCTCTTCTCACTGTCCTGAGCATTCATGCACAATCAAAATAAAAAGCATTTGACATACAGGTTGTGGAAACTAATGCTTACACATTATGAACATGGTCAATCACTCCATCACACATGATTTTAAACCTATATATTGCAGCTCAGCCACACTGTTTGTGCCAAAGAGCTGTTCTATCACGTCAACAAGACCACCTTCATTTCATTCTTTTCTTACACTTGGCTGTTGTGGTTTTACTACGTCAAAAATGTATTTTTTTTTTATCTCCAATTTACATGGGTGTGTGTTTGATGCATGTGTGGTTCCTGGGCTTGGCACAGAGCAATGCATTTGCATGAGAGTGTGTGTGTGTGTGTGTGTGACATAGATACACACAGATCAATATGGCCACAGCTCTCTGGAGAATGCATGCAGAAACATGAGACATTTTTCAGTTTCAAGCCTCTGAAACCTTTCCGTCTTCATCTATAGCTTTAAATTTTCCTGCAGGCATTTCTACAGAGCAAGCAGCTCATTCTACGCTGGCATCAATAGATGTTATTAGGAAAGAGAGGTAATGATACTTTTTCTTGTGTAATGCCGCCTTGTGTGCTTCTGTTTCTCATCGGGTCTGGAATGAGAATGAAAAACAGACGGCGAAACCACACACAGGCCATAAATGGGGTCATGTGATCACACATGCCATCGGTGATTGGTTGACAGCCAAATGGGCATCTCCCCAAGCTGTGCCAGGCGTTGTTGATGAAAACAGACTCTGCATTAAACAGTAAGCGCTAAAGCTCTTCAGTCCGAATGCAAGCGATACAGAGACAACGTGACAGCTTATTTACCTCTTGATAACGGCAATTCGGTCATCATTTACTCACCCTCATGTCCTTCCAAACTTATAACTTTCAATCTTAGATTTTTATTTTTGGACTATTTCCTCAATGTTGGAGCTGACATGCTTTTAGTCAACTAAAAGTAATAGCGATGGATCGATATATACAGTAGTGTACCATCCAGGCAGATTAACCGGTTGATATTTTGCCATTTCGAACTCGTCTTCATGGTGATTGGCCAATTAACAGAACGGGTCACTGTGGACCTTACATTCATTTACGTTGTGTGGGAATTACTATAATTGTCTTGATTTCAGCATTGGAAAAGCCATAATTCGACCACTACTTTTTATTTTTTGAATTTAAAGGGTTAAATTAATATGTTCCTTGATGTTAACTTATATTGCACAAAAAACAGTTATATAATTGTTAAATATGATCATTAACCACTCTCATTCTGACCCTATGCAAGAAACGCTAAATTTTGGTGCTGCTTCTCCTTTAAGACTTGAGAGCGCCCACTGTTCTGATTGGCTCTCTGCATTTGATTGACATGCTCTCTCTACTTGCCATCTCACGGCGCACCACAACTGGGCGGGGCTACGGAAGTGATTAAAGGTAAAGTAGGCGTTGATGTGTTGTTGTGGAGGCGGCCACATGCAAATGTCTACCACAGGGTGACATCACAATGTGGAGGAAGTAGAGAACGAGTCATTTCGGCAACTTGACTTCAACAAACACTCGTTATGCAATGAGGAGGAAGTTTTGAGTTCTGAAACTTACAGTATGTTTTAATAGCACAATGACTGGAAAATTTGATTCCTCGTGTCATGACCGCTTTAAGGATTGTTGAGTGGCATCTGTTTGCTTTTACATAGTAAACAGTTACCTGTACATTGACATCTTCTTTCTTGAATATTAGAGAACGAACTTCATCTGGATCCACATTAAATATTGCTTTTATCAGAGAAGGCTGAAAAAAGAGAGAGAGAAAGTCACTGAAGACCTTGTTTAACTTGGGGAGACAAATGGACACATTCCACCTGTCTGATAATCAGGGACTTTTCTAGACATAGGCGAAATAGGTGGTCACCTAGGGTGCCACCTGTTGGGGGGAGGGGGGGGGGGGGGTCACCAAAGAGGAGGCCGCCACCGCAACCTGAAGTGCCCTGCTCAAGGACACAATTGTGGTGGCTGTGGGGATCACAGCAACCTTCTGATTACCAGTTATGTGCTTTAGTCCACTACACCACCACCACTCCACTTGTCTTTCTGCGCCCAAATTTAAGACCTCTTTAAATGACAATTAAGAGTTTTGTTGTACCATTTAAGACATTTTAAGGCTTTTTAATGATCTGAGGGAATCCTCAAAACACTGGAGTGGATTCACTGTATGGAGAATAGAGACTTCACCTGCGAGTGTGAGCCAGGTGTGGGAGAGATACGGGCAAGATAAAAAATAGCATAAGACACCAGATATTACTCCACATTTTTCTAATAGCCATACAGTAGGTAATTATGGTTACTGGGATTTGTTTCGCCCATGCTATGGACTGGTGGTGGCGTAGTGGGCTAAAGCACATAACTGGTAATCAGGAGGTTGCTGGTTCGATCTCCACAGCCACCACCATTGTGTCCTTGAGTAAGGCACTTAACTCCAGGTTGCTCCGGGGGGATTGTCCCTGTAATAAGTGCACTGTAAGTCACTTTGGATAAAAGCGTCTGCCAAATGCATAAATGTAAATGTATTAATGTAAATGCTAATGGTGCATACACGTCATGTCAGAATAACTGGAATTATGAGATTGAGACTTGTAAAAACCATTCACGTCTTCGTAGAAAAGTTGTAAACTTTTAACTCCATGAAAGCTCTGACTTGAAAGCTGAAATATAATTTATAAAGACCCAATATGTTTGAGAGCGAACCAGATTATAGCGACCACGAGGAGGTTACCCCATGTGACTCTACCCTCCCTAGCAACCGGACCAATTTGGTTGCTATGGAGACCAGACTGGAGTCACTCAGCACAGGATTCAAACTCACGACTCCAGGGGTGATTGTCATCGCCAAAACTCGCTGAGCTACCCAGACCACCTGGAATGCTTTCTTCGTAAACATTTTGCAAGTACATTCAGAGCGGAATTAAATATTTTGCTGTAATCAACAACAGTCACATAAGAAACCATTTTGGCGTTTCTCAGTTCGAGCTCCGAGTAGAATCTCCGAATGGTTGTCTCGTAATGACAATGCCGACACGATGTTAATACAGCATAAACCCCGCCCCCACTATATAATGCACTGCCAATGGTATCATGCTGAAGCTGGCCACGCCCCTTTATGCCACACCCACCAAATCCTGTACAGTCAGTTTCTGCCTGAATTTGCATGCAGCCTTGCACATACACACACCTCACGTTTCACACACACACACACACACACACACACACACACACACACACACTGGCAGCTGACAGCAGATGTGACTCATGCGGCTGTTATTATCTCAGTGGATGTATGCAGATAGGAGGGAAGCGTCTTAAAAGAAGGAATGCTGGTTTCCGCCGATTAAGGAAATGCAGCATGTTATAACAGCAAAACCTTTAGCCTGAAGGAACAGCAACATCTCTGAAACCGGCCTCTAACCAGTCAGAACCACTTAGACTCAAGGACTCAAAGTCTTTGGCTGTTGCCAATAATCTTCCATGCATTCAGTGTCTCGTAAGCATCACATTTAAGGCACATATATATATATATATATATAAAAAATGCATGTTCCACCTTAAATGCACGAGCATGTCATGAACGGCCCCTGCAGTAAGTGTAGTGTAGCTCTGGCATTTGAGGAGTAAAGCACGTCTCTCAGATCACAGCTGCTGTTCAGTCCAGGTCAAAGGTCTGCCAATATCTCCTGACACACAGTTAAAGGTTTCCAGATGAATCATTCTCTGGATCTCAGCAGCTCATATCTCGTCCTCACCTCATCCACTTTTAATGTTTATTTGGGACAGATAAACATGTCTGTATATGTCCTCAGATAACAACAGTGACAGGTCAAACCCTGCAGCAGCTAAAGCAATGTTTACACGGCATGCCAAAGCACCAGAGTCCTATTTCCTGCTCAAATCAGATTTTTACTGTGAGATTGTTCACATGACATTTTAAATGTGGCTCATATCAGACAATGATCTAAACTGTCGACGCCCCTAAATGTGCATAAATCAGCCTAAACTGATATTTATCTGAAGTAAACAAAAATGAAAGCAACGTTAGCAAAGCTGATGCGCAGTAGAGCTCTTTGTCAAATTTCATTAGTTTTAAAAGTGAAGAGGTGAACAAGAGAAATAATTTTAGTAATTGTATAAAGAACAATATAAGTGTCATAAAGACATCTTCCACCAGAAACACGATTTGATGTCATGTTTGAGTCAATATCAGCGTCAACTCTAAGCTATGCCATAATGTTGATTACCACACAAAATAGTTTTGACAGTGGGCACTTACAATGGAAGTCAATGGGGCCAGTCAATAAATGTTAAAATACACACCGTTTAAACAGTATAGCCACAAGACCTAAACATTATACATGTTAACATGATTTTAGTGTGATAATATCAGGGATTTACCGGCATTTTTAAGATTACATGGTTTACCGCCATTGTGTCGTCATGACAACGAAGATGTAACGTTGTATCACTTGACATGGATAAGGTTAGTAAACAATATTAGCACACTAAAATCATCTTAACACTCATGTTGTTTACATCTTGTGTCTATACATGTGTAATAGTGAGTATTTTAATGTTTGTGAATTGGCCCCATTCACTTCCATTGTAAGTGCCTCACTGTTACAGCCGTTTTGTCTTATTTCTTATTTTTTAAAATTATTTTATCCCCTTTTCTCCCCAATTTGGATGCCCAATTCTGGGTGGCGGAGAACAAGTCTCAGTCACCTCCGCTTCTGAGGCCGTCAATCCGCGCATCTGATCACGTGACTCGTTGTGCATGACACCACGGAGACTCACAGCATGTGGAGACTCATGCTACTCTCCACGATCCACACACAACTCACCACACGCCCCATTGAGAGAACCACTAATCACCACCACGAGGAGGTTACCCCATGTGACTCTACCCTCCCTAGCAACCGGGACAATTTGGTTGCTTAGGAGACCTGATTGGAGTCACTCAGCACACCCTGGATTCAAACTCGCGACTCCAGGCGTGATAGCCAGCGTCAGTACTCGCTGAGTTACCCAGACCCCCATTTTTGCTTGTTTTAAATAAACAAGGAACTTTTCGACATTGTGTTTTTGTAGCAATCTACGTTATACCACAATCGCTGTTAAATGGACTTTATTGAAACCCGGAATATTCCTTTAACTTCCTAAAAGTACAAAGTTTCTTTAATACGGCCACAGAATTGTAAATGTTATGTTTAATGCCTTTACACTGTCATCAAATCTGTGCACTAATAGTTTTTATGAGCTGAATGTAAGGCTAAACAACAAGTTAAAATGTGACGAGACTGCAGTATACCCAACAGACCCGTGCAAGACAATCACGCATCACAAGCTTCACTTTTGGATAATTGCACGAGTAAACGCACCCTCTTTCCTTCAGTCAGTTTGCATGGATGATAGCCTACATTCAGTGTTTCATTTGTTTCTTTTTGATTTAAGAACAACATGTGATGTTAAGGAAGACACCTGCTGCATTACACTCAGAACAAAGAAACGATTATCATCCACCTGTCTCCTAATAGTCAAATCATCTCTCACCTTCTCGTCCTGAGAGGAATTCTGGGATATGTGGTCCTGGGTGCTTTTGGAATGGAGAGGGGATGGCTCGTCATCTTCCACCTCCTCCAACACTACAATACACACACGACTCATGCGCTCCGACCGCATGGCTTAGCAAACACACACACACACATAGAGCAGCTCTCCGCAATGAACACCCCCTTGAGCTTTTCCTGCATAAGGTACAGATCGTCCTGAACCAGCTCCAGTGCAGCGAGTATCTGTTATAGTTCCCAGACAAGCATAATATCCCTCTTTCGAACACACATTCCGAACTGGGAATTCCTCAGTGAAGTATCAGCACTGCTGCAGTGAGAATATGCATATATACACACACGCACACACTCCGGGAACGGAGAGGACAATGGTGTGTGAGCTCCAGCCTGCTGAAACCTGCACTTTACACACACACACACTGATCCAACCCCCACTGCAATATTACACCAATCCTACTGCAGAGAGAGAGAGAGAGAGAGCGAGAGAGCGAGAGACAGAGAGAGAGAGAGAGAGAGAGAGAGAGAGAGAGAGAGACAGAGAGAGATAGAGAGAGAGAGAGAGAGAGAGAGAGACAGAGAGAGAGAGAGCGAGAGAGAGAGCGAGAGAGAGAGAGACAGAGTATTGTATTGTTTACATTCATGCCAATAAAGCCACTTTGAGTGTGTGTGTGTGTGAGAGAGAGAGAGAGACAGAGGGAGAGAGTGTGTGAGAGAGAGAGAGTGTGTGAGAGAGAGAGAGAGAGAGAGGCTTGTGGTACAAAAGCAGTCCAGCACAGATCAAATTATTCTTTGTCAGGACTGAGTACAAGGTCACTGTGTTTTTAGTTTGGGGACAAAAAAAAAAAACAACTGTCCCCAGAAGTTCCCCTTCTGTCCCTCATTCGACGTTGTGTCTATGTAGTGACACGAGGGGTCACTCCTGTGAGCCCCAGACATCTCTGATCTTTGAGAAAAAGCCAATGAAAATTGGTGAGTGGAATTTGCATGCCACTCACCCGGACATACGGGTATATAAAGGAGCTGGAATGCAACAACTCATTCAGACTTCTTCAGAGCCGAGCGGTTGTATTCTCTGAGCTGAATTACTCTGCCGATCCATTCATCTCTGAGTCCTGTGAAGCTGTTGGATTTATGGCGCATTACAGCGGCTTCTCCCCCTCTTGCACCTCTTGCAGAGAACGCCCCTGGGTGTTTCAGCATTCTCTAAAAGAGAATATCCTTCCTCTAAAAGATTATATTTACTTTCTAAAAGAGTGGCACTCATGGAGAATGCCTTTTTAAAGATGCCTTTTCCGTTTGTGTATATTTCCTGGTTGCGATCGTTACCTCTCCGCTTCCCATGGCCACTATCGCTGCCTCAAATGTTGGGCGCTGCCCATGCGGGGACAGCATTTGTGGACGGGTCATGTTTTTACTGTGAGATGATGATTATGGCAATGTTGTGGTCCCAGGGAAAGCCCCCCAGTGGCTCCCCACCGCGGTCCTTCTACCTACAGGTTCAAGGCCACGTCGGTTAGCACTGGGAGAGATTTGGGGATTTCAATGGGAGCCACTCTGCCAAGAAACCCCCTGTGGACCTCCCATTCCCCAGCATGTTCGTTTGCCCCAGCGAGTTCTGCGATGGGACTGCAGGCTCGTCTCATGGCGAGTCCACAATCTCGTTCGCGGCTTGCAAAGTGGATGAGCTTTCGATTACAGCATCGGAAAGCGGGCTGGTTCAGTCTGACGCCATGCGCAGCTGACAACCAAGCTTACCTGGGCAGCTGCGAACGTCGGGCTGGAGTGGAATGGGAACCCGGAAGTGAACAATGAGCTCATGCAATTGTGGAGGGCACCTTTTGCTGCCCGGACCCGGTACGCGGGCTCATCTGCTCTCACTACCCTCGACAGTGGGGCTGCTCGGCGACTCCCCAGGTGGTTAGCGCGATCGAGTGCACCTGTGCCCGCAGAGCACTGCCACTTGGCTGAGACACCAGTCCAGGGCCTGTAGGTTTACGTCGTTTTTGATGACTAGGGCCTGCATTGCCGCTGGACAGGCCGCCCCTACCCCTGCACGCCATGGCTCTCCTGCATGTGCACCAAGCCGAAGTGCTCAAAGAATTGCACGAGGATAGTTCTGACCCAAGAACGATGGAGCTACGCTTGGTAACCGATCTCGCCATCTGTGCAACGAAGGTCACGGCATTATCTCTCGGGAAGGCGATGTCCACTCTGGTGGTCCAGGAGTGCCACATTTGGCTCAACCTGGTCGTGTCAGGGGAGGCTGACAAGGTACGATTCCTTGATGCCCCGGTCTCCCAGGATGGCCTATTCAGCGACACCATAGAGGATTTCACCCAGCAATCCTCAGCAATCAAAAAGCAGACGGGGACTATACAACACATCCTGCTCTGGTGCGACTCAAGGTCCCGCACCCCGTCTGCTCGTCGCGAAGGGCGTCCCCCTGCAGATCCAACACTGGCTCCGCCACAGTCCACCCCATTAGGCCGGCCTTGGCGTGGAGCCACCCACAGAAAGCAAACGCCACCTGTCTCACGGCCGGACGGCAAGAACCCAAGAAAGGCTTCAAAGCGCCCTCAAGACGGGCAGTCCATGAAGTTGGAGACCCGCTGCACAGGAGCTGGTTTATAGCACCACTCCTTCCCCCGGTGGAGGGCCAGGTGGAGGATCCCTGTTTACCTTTTTTAAAATTTAGCTGAATGCCCCAAGGGTTGCGGTACCCACATTTTAAGAAAAGAGTGATTTCCTTACTTCTGTGGCCATCGTTATTACAACCGCCGGGCACCGTTTCTCTCTGGCAGGGTTGGTGCCCCGCAGGTGGGGTTCCCACCCCTGCGTGCCCAGCTGTGGCACAAATCCACCCCCGATGTGATGGCGGTAGACCTGAAGCACACATTCTTCCATGTCTCAGTTTTACCTCAACACAGACCCTTCCTGCGGTTTACTTTCGAGGGCCAGGCATACCAGCACAAGCTCCTCCCCTTTGGTTTGTCCCTGTCACCTCGCGCCTTCACGAAGGTCGCAGAGGCAGCCCTTGCCCCGTTAAGGGAAGTGGGCATCCGCATTCTCAACGACTGGCTGATCTCTTTTCTTGGTATGGAGTTAGACTCAGTGTCTCAATGCGTACATTCAGGTAAAAGATGTCGGTCCCACTGAAATCCTTTCAGAGGCTCCTAGGGCATATGGCATCCTCAGAGGCGTTCTCGCCACTCTGGTTAATGCATATGAGAGTGCTTCATATTTGGTGACTTTTCCTACATTTGCAATCTATAAAAAAAAAATTGGGCTGGATTATGGTGGGTGTGTTTGGGGTCAAATTTAAGAAATTAATGGGTGAGAAGATAAAACCAAGATTTTTTGTTTTTAATTGTTAAAATCAAATTAACACTGCTCTCGACTTATATATTTACATATTTCCAATTTTGAAATACTTTTTGCTTCAAAATCAAAGTTTGTGATGTTGTGATTCACCTCGGAGCTGGTTGGTTTGGTTCACGACTTACAACTTTTATTTATGAAGGATTTTATCAAATTCTTAAGGGTAGTTTGGAGACAAATTCGTCCCCAGAAGTGAGCTAAATCTGACTAAACCTTACTTTGAGGACATTTGGGGAAATACGTGCTTGGTAAAACAATACAATAACGTTTATGTATTAAAGAATGTAAAAGTTTTCTTTCATAGAATAGACAATAGAATGGATTAAAATCATCTTTAATTGATGGTATGATTTGGTCGATATGATTGGAGGTGGGCTATTTTGACTTGGACCAGAAAGCAACCACCTAGCAATTCCTTAACAACCAACCAAAACACCCTAGCAACCTCATATGAACAAGCTAAATAACACTCAACACCTTAGCAAATCCATAGCAACGCCCTAGCGATAACAGAACGCCCTAGCAACTCAAAAATATGTCTACAAAATATGTAAAATAGAAAAAAAATAATTCTAATGTGATTCCCAAGATGGTATTGCGCCACAGGTTACACAATATGCAAATTACACCACCGAGCATGTTGTTACAACATGATTTATCACTGATGTTCTGCTGGCAAATGACTGCTTAACTAAATGATTTTCAGATGCCGTTTTTGACTTACTAACCAGAACCACAAGTCAGTTGACCCTAAATATGACCTTGTCCATACAAACACCTCTACTGTTAAAGACGACCTCAGCAAACCGAGCTAAATCAATCATACACCTGCTCTCTCTACTGGATCTATGACAGACTGGAAATCTGATCTGATCTGTATTAAAGTGTTCAAATCCTTCTTAAAGTCACAGTTTGACAATAGGTTGATTCTTTCATTGCAGAGCTGTCTGAGAGTTAAGTGTTCAGGACTAAACAGTGCCAGCAGTCAAGATGGTATGCGTGAGTAAACACCCTCCAGCAATGGGAGTTCTCTAAGCTCCGCCCTCACTGACAGTGCTGGGTGGAGCCTATTGCAAAAACAAGCCAATCTATCTGAGAATGCAGCCAATGAAAACAAGCCATCACAAGCATCCTGTCAGATACAGTGTAACAAGGGATACATCAATCATAATTTTGCCTTACACCGATAACTGATGATTGTTTTTATTTGATGGCCAATATTATACATCTAAACCAAAAAACAGCATTCCCACTAAAGCTCAAAATCGGAATGTTACATGGTTCACACGGGTGGGCAAAATGAGCAAACATTTATTTTGTGACATTCTTGACATTCTTGACGATTACCATATATCTCAAGATACACAAATTTTTTAGGGAAAGTGGTTCAAAGGTCCTGAAATATTATTAGATTTTAAAAAGTAAATAATGAAAAGAATTATGAAAACGCTCTCATCCAACACCCAGAGACTAAGGCACTTCTAGAGTCATGCTAACACATGCTAGCAACACCTAACAAAGTGCTAAAACATGCTAAAAACATGCTAGTCTCATGCTAACACATGCTAGCAACGCCTAGTGAAGTGCTAAAACATGCTAAAAACACGCTAGTCTCATGCTAACACATGCTAGCAACACCTAGTGAAGTGCTAAAACATGCTAAAAACATGCTAGTCTCATGCTAACACATGCTAGCAACACCTAGCGAAGCGCTAAAACATGCTAAAACTTGCTAGCATCAGCAAAACAACCTTTTAACACAAAACATAATTAACACAATAATTTTTTGTATTGCAACCTCTGATTCCCTACCATGTGGCGCATTTACCGCAACAGAAACGATACTTTGTTAATTTCAACTGGTTGATATTTCTATATGAAATCATGCATCTAAACATTATAATGTACAGCTGAAAAGATGGAGAACTGTTTACTACTTTGGAAACATGATATACTGTAGAAACATTTTTAATGTTCAAATTTAAAGAAAAAATCTGCTTCCAATAACAGCTAATTCAGAATGATGCTGATAAAAATAAAGATTTGATTAAAACTATATTTAGCATCCCTAAGTGTGACCTTCATCGACCTCCTTAAAAACAAATAAAACTGAGGAATACATCACATATATGGGTCACTGAAAAATTGTCAGAGGTGATAAAAATGTATAAATATTTAAAAACTCTAGTTTAAAACACATGTAATGTTTGAGTTCATGTTAATTGTACAGCTTGTCTGAAAACATTTATACTGTAGGATTTTCTACAAAAAAAATTATTTAATGACTTTAAAAATGTCATGTGGTGCAACAACCATCGAGTAAAATGTATTTAAAAAGTTTCCTTGCACCTGAATACATGGGAGAAACATCGTTTCAAGTTGAATTTTTTTTTTCTTTACAAATATCATAATTTTTGATAAGAGTATTAAGAAGATTTCTCATGGTTACACCAAATGACCTGAACATAATGTGCCTTTTCATAGAAATGTCTAAATATTGATATTTAATATGACAAAATAATGATTTATTTTTAAATATTCACACACAGTCTTGCGGTTCTAAAAAGGTCTTCTCTGATTTATGATTTTTGTGACATGACAACAATATTTCTACCTACATGTTGGTTACACCACATGAGTGATTTGGTGGACAAAAGTTTTTCAAATATTTTAAAAATTATTTTTGTAAAATGAAATGCAATTTATTGTCCCCAGAGGGAAATTTGCTTTGGATTCTTTGTTTTGTTACTGCATTTAAAATAATAATACTAGATAGGTATATTTCCTGAAGAAACTGTGAGTGGTTCTTGCCGTGTCAAAACTCTAGCATGCTTTAGCACTTCGCTAGGCATTTCTAGCATGTGTTAGCATGACACTAGCATGTTTTTCAGCATGTTTTAGCACTTCTTAGGCATTGCTAACATGTGTTAGCATGAAACTAGCACATTTTTAGCATGTTTTAGCACTTTGCTAGGCAATGCTAACATGTGTTAGCATGACGCTAGCACATTTTTAGCATGTTTTAGCACTTCGTTATGCGTTGCTAGCATGTGTTAACATGATGTTAGCACATTTTTAGCATGTTTTAACACTTCGCTAGGCAAGGCTAGCATGTGTTAGCATGACGCTAGCACATTTTTAGCACTTTGCTGGGCATTGCTAACATGTGTTAGCATGTATGGAATAATAATAAGTATTTGAGATTGTGCCGCAAGCACCACTAATCCAGGGTGTGCTGAGTGACTCCAGCCAGGTCTCCTAAGCAACCAAATTGGCCCGGTTGCTAGGGAGGGTAGAGTCACATGGGGTAACCTCATGAGGCAACTGTAGTTACTAGTTCATGTGTGTTGAGATTCGTCCTCTGCGAGTCACTATGCCGAGGACGAGGACTTTGGGGATTCAAAATTATGGAGAAAAAGGGGAGATGATAAACAAAAAAAAGATTATTCAGCACAACTTATGCTAACATTTATTTTTTTCAAGAATTTCAGCTTTTAATGAGACATTGAATGCGGTTGAACCACATTACTTTTATTTTACTTTAAACCCAGGAAATATATCAATATGACTTTGAACTCCGTAATTAAAAACATATTCATCATAGAAGAGGTGATTTGATTACATTTGTAAAAAAAAAAGCAAAAAAGAAAGAGCATCAATCATTGACCTCTACATCACAGAACTATCTTATAATTTTGTCTTTTTGTCTCATAACTATGTTTTATAACTTAAATGCATCACCTTGAATCAGATAAATGATGCACTTATTACATGTGGCATAAATGGGCCTCCTGGTCATTATCTGTCATCCTCCAATCCTCCCTAAAAATGGATCAAAACACCAATTCTGGTTTAGTCTCAGAATGGAGTCTAAAATGATTTGATGAGTTTGACTCCCTCTAGAGGACGGACACACACACACACACACACACACACACACACACACACACACACACACACACACACACACACACACACACACACACACACACTAAACAACCACTCATAACCACCAAGCTGGTTTCCACTCATCAGTCTGGTTTAATGGTTTTAGTGGGTTTGGGCACTTGTCTGCTTGAGAGTCTAGCCCATCGATCAGTTCTGGGAGACCAGCTAAAACCAGCCAACCCCCTTGGACTGGTGCATGCTGCTATTTCAGTGTGATATTACTAGTACACTTTTATACTATAACTAATAACAATAAAGGACTACCAGCATGTGTCACTCAAATCTAGAGACGCAGATATATTTTGCCTTAAAGTGGCAAATCTTCAACTCATCTCTCTGCATTTTGAGTTTAATAGAGTCACGGACCACGTTAAACAGATACAAACCCACATCACCACAAGTCAGATAATCATTTAAACCCCTACAGATAAAAAATTATATATATTTACAAAATGGCCAAAAATATATTAGGAACATATTAATACAGTACATATTTAAAAAGTCCATAACATATTTGGTACATTTTCTATTTTATTTTCAATATAATTTTGAATACATTTGGTTCATTTTCATATATATATATATATATATATATATATATATATATATATATATATATATATATATATATAAACATTCAAATACAAAAACATTGTCCAACAAAGATTTTAAAAAATACATTCCAGCAATAAAATAGTTTAAAGGTGCTGAAAGCGATTTTTTTTCATGGGAAGGTATGCAAACATTTTTCCTACTCAATTATTATATAAGATATTAATGAAATAAGTGTCCTGAGATATCTCACTGACAACTGTAGAGTTTGCAAACGGCAAACAAAAATGTGTTTGCGGTCTCTGCTGCTTTCTACCTGTCAATTATTTAGCATGTTCTCATTGTATTGTAGTTGTAGCGAATTATTGAGGCTTAATGCCATTTTTATGCCATGTTGCTCATAACAGCTGCCAGTTGGGGGCGCTGTTCTGCAGCTGTTGTTTTTAAACATCCGTTTCTCCTCGTGTTGGTCTCAATAAAGCTCATTTGGTTTTGGAAAAACAGGGCATGGCTAATCCAATGGCTCATTTTATAGATATTATAGAACGGATAAAATTGTTTACAACACCTTTAATATACTAGTTTTAATCAAAAATTGTTTCTTTATCCCAATGTTTTGACTCATTTCCTTTCCCATGTAGAATATTTTTTGTAATACATTTTCCAATTTTAAATATTAAACCAAACAAATATATATATATATATATATATATAAATTTATCTGGAAATATAGTTCTTTCAAACTTTTTTTTTTTTATATATGGTAATCATTCTGTATTATGGCATTGCCATAGTCATGTTTATAAACCGAAATTCTCCCTTCTGCTCAAATCAGTGATTGTAAATACTTTAATCAACATATAATACATAAATACTTTATAATAATGTTAAAGTATTTGAGCATCATTTACCAACAAATCTGATAAGAAAAACAAACACTTTTAACGTTCTACAGATATTTAATAGAGTCACAAGAATAAACAATTGATGTATCCTACAATTATGGTCCTGGAATACTAAAATATTCACTTTCATCTCAAACGATACATCTGAGTGTTCATTTTTCTTTAATATGATGTTGATATCTAGTCAGATCAGATTCTAGCACAGACACTCTATCATGGACATCAAATCATAAAACCAGAGACTTTTTAGCAGAGACGCGTCACTTCTATTTAAATGAATGAGAGAAAATGGAGCGCCCAACGGTTAACAGATGTAGAAAGGAAGTCCCGCCTTACGGGTTAACGAGCCAATTACCTTTTAGATACAGACCTCGCCTGTCAATCAACTCGACAACACGCATGCGTGCTAGCTATACAAGCCGGGATTTTATTTTATTTATTTTTTTAGCATAAAATGAGGTAAAACAGCACAATTTATTATTAAAATATTATCATATTGTATTGCTTTGATGTGAAATAAATCCTTTGATTGTAATCTTGACCAACCGTTTTTCCGTGTTCCCCCATTCAAGACTCCCGAGAGCTTTTCATAGATGTCCGACAGTGCTAGAAAGACTAAAACAATAAAGCCTCACTTAGACATGGAAGTAAATCCACAGTGGACGTTTTTTATTAATATTCTTTTATTCAAAAGGATTCAACAGTATACATAGGCTTTACAAAATAGTTGACATTGTCTGAAACGCAGAAACAACGATGAAATGCACTTTTTCATGAAGCGTTTTATTGTTATACGTATAGTTAATTTTTTTAGGGTTCCAAACTTGTTAATAATTTGTTTAAATGTCTAGTTGAGATGAAAATTAAAACAGAACAGTTTGTATTGTTACACAACATTAAAGGAAATTATTTGTACTTTTTTTAAATAAAAAATTTCACCCCACAATTTTAAGAGGCTTAAATGGGTGTAAAATAGTTGTAAACTCAATATAAAATAAAATCTACACACTTGCAGCAATGCCAGCTTTGCAGATCCTTGGCATTCTAGCGGTCAGTTTGTCCAGATACTCAGGTGACCTTTCACCCCACACTTCCTGTAACATTTGACCTTTCACCCCACACTTCCTGTAGCACTTGTCATAGACGTGAGGGTCTTGTCGGGCACTTCTCACACACCTTACAGTCCAGCTGATCCCACAAATGCTCAATGGGGTTTAGATCCGTAACACTCTTTTCCAATTATCTGTTGTTCAATGTCTGTGTTTCTTTGCCCGCTCGAACCTTTTCTTTTTGTTTTTCTGTTTCAAAAGTGTTTTTTTCTTTGTAATTCTTCCCATAAGTCCTCCTGAGTCTCTTTACTGTTGTACATGAAACTGGTGTTGAGCGGGTAGAATTCAATGAAGCTGTCAGCGGAGGACATGTGAGGCGTCTATTTCTCAAACTAGAGACTCTGATGTACTTCTCCTCTTGTTTAGTTGTACATCTGGTCTTCCACATCTCTTTCTGTCCTTGTTAGAGTCAGTTGTGCTTTGTCTTTGAAGACTGTAGTTACACCTTTGGATGAAATCTGCAGTTTTTTGGCAATTTCAAGCATTGTATCGCCTTCATTCCTCAAAACAATGATTGACTGACGAGTTTCTAGAGAAAGCGGTTTCTTTTTATACTTTACCTCTCCATGTAAAAAAACAGCATCTCACTCGATAACTTGGACCTTTAGCTGACTTGACATTTGTCTAAAAAGTTTCTTTCCATAATACAAGAGGTTCATGTGCATGTTTAGCAACAGCGTTGTTTGGTGCCACTTCATGGTCCGGCAGTGACAGTCCAAACAATACAAACTAGATCACATCTTTGTAGTCCATTCATTAAAAACTCTAGTGATTTTAAGTATATCAGTGACCATCTTGGTATATACAAATATTGCGGTCTTTTAAATTGGAGGTAAATTATATCAGGAACTATTATTATTTTCAATTCAAACAGTTTCTGAGATTTCTTCACCTACTCTTTCAATGCTAGTTCAGTTGTAAAGCTGACGTAGACTCAATCAAACAGTATTCATACAGTAAATGACACGACACTGAATAGGGCAGTGAGTTGGAGTTAATTTTATTAGTGTTATATTGAGTTAAGCTGCTCAAAATGAATGTTTTAGAAGCATAATGCAAACACTCTACTCCTTTTAAGAGTCCTTTTGTCAGTCTATTAAAACGACCGTGACAATCAAATTGACTTCCTTTGTTAAAGAAACATGAGAAAATATAATAGTACATTTAGGCACACTGCTGACACAAACAATACACCGATATGCACAGCTCATTTAGATTCATACGTACAGGGATTCAGGAAACATCAAATCAGAAACATCCATATCAACCAATCATTTAGTGAATTTAAAGGTAAAGTGTGCTCACTTATTAGAAGGTGTGATGTCTCTTTAAGAGAGGCACTGCTTGACTTGACCAATCACAACAGAGCTTCTCAGAGCCAGCCAATCACAGTAGAGAAGAGCTGCTAATGGGCAAATCACAAAACTGTGCCCATCACGATTTTTGGTATTGTGACAGTATTTTTACAGCAATTAAAGGAGTGTTTCGGGTTCAATACAAGTTAAGCTCAATCGACAGCATTTGTAGCATAATGTTGATTACAACAGACGATAATTTTGACTCGTCCATCATTTAAAAAACAAAGCAAAATTGGGGTTTACAGTGAGGCACTTACAATAGAAGTCAATGATGTCAATCTTAAAGGTATAGCCACAGGATGTAAACTATGTGCACTTTAATGTGATTTTAGTGCGATAAAATGACTTTTAATAATTACTGTTTACTACAATAAGTTGTAATAGTTAATAACTGTACACTGATAAGCTTCGCAAGCAATTTGATCACGCTAAAATCACGTTAACTCGTGGCTATAATTTTGCAATAGTGTGTTTTCTAAAAGCCCCATTCACTTCCATTGTAAGTGCATCACTGTAACTGCGCTTATTGCTTTTTATAAAATAAACGAGGGACGAGTCTAAATAATGTTTGTGATAATCAACATTATGCTACAAACGCTTTTGATGGCGCTAGACTTGTATTGAACCCGGAACAAGCCCGTTTCCCGCCATAATCTCACTACTGTAATGCGGAGGGAAAAAAAAACTTATTTAAATTGTCAAGTATGTATGGTAGTGTTTTTAAACGGAGTTTAATTGATGCTTATTTACCTTTTTGAAATGGTGTGCGACAGGATGAATGAGACTTCTTCGCAATATTGGCCACGCAAATAAAGTCACAATGCAAAAAAAAACTAAGCTTCAACTACTTTATGCAAAACATTATATATTTCTTTTCTTTTGATTTTGGGGTTTGAAGTATGACTTGGACATGTGCCACGTGACGATATCTCATAACAAGTGTGATTGGAGGGAACTCTTTAAAACGGTGTTTTCTAACGCCATATGCACTTGCACTACGCACCGATGCGGTCACGTTTTCAGGAGCCTATATTATCTAGAACGTGCTTTCAAAAGTTCCTAAAAGCAAAACGTGTCCAAGAAAAGTAGATTCACCAGGAGTGACGAAATGTTAAAAACAGACATCCCCAAAATTAGCATAAAAGCCAGACTTATAAAACAAGTCCTTAAAATGAGCCATTTACAACAACGGAATGTTCAGTGGTTTCGGAGAAGAGTTTCACGTGATTTTAGATTCGGTTTTGAAATGCTCAAATACACCATTAAATATAAACTATTCAATATACGGTTATATAAACATGCATTAAAGAAAGAAATATTGCACAAAAATCAAGTTACATATCCTCTGATTGAAAGTAGATTTGAACAACTGTCAATATCTTTTTTTGTGTGCATATGAGGGCTCGTACATGTAGTGTTTTGAAGGGAAAGCTACATCTAAGACGGACATCTCTTGGTCTTAGAATTAAGGCTGAATCTATATCTCATGCCGAAACGGTCTTCAGCTGTGATTTAGTGCTACACTCGCTATTCTAAAATAAAGTATTAAAATAAATCATGTATACGACCTCCACTGAATTGAGTTATAAAAACAGGACACACGCAAACACTCTCGTACGACAGGTGCAATCTTTAAAGCATATCCCCCGTATGCGATGAAATCCACATAGTCTCCCGAATGTACCGGCCGTGCAAATAATTGTTATTTTGCATCGGGGTCTTTCATGTCATCGTTCCTATTTGATGAAGGGTGTTTTTGGAGCTTCAGAGATTATCAAGTCAATTTAGACTCGTTTGGAGAACTGCAAGCGTGAGACTGACAGTCAGTGAGGGGTGTGGCCTGTATTAAACCCCACCCACTATATGCAACCGATTGGTTGGCAGGACAGTGTTGCATCTTTTGTATATTTAATCACACACCACGCGTTTCAGTGCCACAAAATATTGTGTTTGTAAATGAATATCGTAATACACGTTGCTGCTGATCGTTACCATTTGGCCTCTTATTCTTCGTTGCGATGAGTGTTTTATATTAAGGTGCATAGGTTGGTTTGGTCATATCTCCTCTACCATATGTGGTGGGTTTGACCACTGCCAAATCCAAAATAAACCAAAAATAAAAAGGCTTTTGATCACAGAAATCGTATCTACACAATGTCATTTTAAAGTAATTTAAAAGTTGAACCAAACGGCAAACGGAGAGAACGTCGCAATTCAGGCGCTGCAGTCTTTCGAAGTGATGACTGTGTTTGACCGAACGCTTCACGATGATAAAACGAGTCCTCTATGCTACGGCCGTGTCGATACAGTGCATTTATCACATAAAGACGGGAGGCACTAAAGGGGGGCGGCGTGTGTTCAGGCATCAATTGTCGCAAATTTCATTGCGATGCAAAAACAACACTCAAATCACGCACACCCTCCCCTGTCCCCTGCTCGGGTGCCACTACGGCGGTGGGCGGGCGCTGACTCCTCCCCCCCCGCAGCAGCGAGGCGGCTTTCGGCGGGAAAAGCGTCCATCTGTCACCTCTTCTGCAAACTGCGTTTTTTCTGTGAGTGTTTGAGAACACGCGGCGAGCGAGAGTGAAGCTTCACGAACAGCTTGGGAAACTTGTACTGTGGAAACAGGGTTTCCAAGATGCCCTCCAGAAAGACGTAGACGAGCCGTCGGTTCAGCGGTTGGTGCTGGAACATGTCGAAGACTCGCAGGATGCCTTTCCGCGTCGTCTCCGCCCCGATGATGTGCTTGAGTTCATCTGATGGGAAGAGAGAATAAAAAACATAAGTGTGCGATGTAAAATTAATTGGGTCAGTTCTAAGAGGCAGTAAGCTGCTTCACTGTCCACAGGGGGTCGTTCACACAGAGTATGTTTCTGTGCCATCTGCAAGGTTATTCTATGTAAACATGAATCTCAGTTGCCTTCGCGTCTGAGACCGTCAAATCGTGCATCTGATCACGTGGCTTGTTGAACGCGTTACCGTGGAGACGTAGCGCGTGTGGAGGCTTCACGCTATTCTCCGCGGCATCCACGCACAACTCACCACACGCCCCACCGAGCGCATGAACCACATTATAGCGACCACGAGGAGGTTACCCCATGTGACTCTACCCTCCCTAGCAACCGGGACAATTTGGTTGCTTAGGAGACCTGACTGGAGTCACTCAGCACGCCCTGGATTCAAACTCGTGACTCCAGGGGTGATAGTCAGCGTCTTATAGTCAGTCCCGTATCACTTCTTAATCCAAAGATGGATCTTTTACTATGTGCGGAAAACATTACAATGAGTAAATCCCTTGCTAATGCGCCCAAATATTGCTCTATGCGACTAAAAACTTTATTATTAGCCAATGGCTGGTAAATGTTTAGATTTCACTCATCAGTGATCGAGTATTACAGTGGAGAAGTTCAGCACAGAGATCCTTTCACTTAGTGTGGAGAGTAAAAGTTTGGTTTGACTCGTTCCGTGTTATGTGTCCCCAAAGACGTGTTTCCAAGCAATCCATTTGTCATTGAATAATTTCTCTTTTAATATCATTTCTGCTCTTAACAGTCAATTGTTGATCAAAAACAAATAATTTAATTATAATCACACACTGCATGAATACGGTAATGAAGCTGTGCGCTCAAACAAAACGCTTCTGAGAGACGCTCACTGAACTGACACTATTCTTAAAGCGACGGTACCGTTTTAGCACTTGTTCTACCTGACATTATAAATAATTGTGATGTACCTAAAATTCACTAAATGGATGTCTTTTGACAACTGGGTCACATTTCAGTGTTTATAGCTTTTCTCATGAGAGCGCTGCATTTTTAGACGCCGTTCAAGTTAAAAAGAACTTCAACTGATAAAATCGCATCTCGAGACACCTGTTGTCCGAATTCGCTGTTACCCCTTTAACACATTTGAATCCATTTCACATAATGGCAATCAGCATAACAATTTCAACAACAAATATATACAGAGGCCAAAAGTCTGGGCAGAGGTTTGCCTACCTGGCATGATGCCCAGGAGTGTGGTTTTGGCGGCAACTCTCGTCCTCATGCGGGTACTTTTGTCCCTGCGGGGTGGAGTTTCGGCAAGGATGCCGTTCGGCCAATAGGAGTCTCTGTAGAATCACAGAACGAAAGTCAGAACCAAAAACAGCCCCCCACACACAACCCATCACAGACAGAACGAGTTAAATCACCTGAATCTCTTCACGTAATCTGACACCTGCTCTGGTGAGGTCATGTAGTCGACGTGATCCACGATTTTCCTAAAATGAAGCAAATACAAACTAGTGTGTGATGCTTATGCATGCATTTATATCTGAGCTGTCCATTTAACATGCTAGTTCAGCAAAGTTAACCAAAAACAAATAATGTGATTTTAATCATGCACAATCCACCTGCAATGTTTTTTACAAATTTGTCAGTGGGGTAAGAAAAAAAAACAACAACTTGATTCAAAGGGAATCGTTTATTTTTATTACCCCATTCCAAGTTTTTTCTAGTTTTAATCATCAACCCCGCCAAATTTTGTTCGATTTCTCTGAAAACAAGATGAAATACCTTCAAGCTATTTTTTTCTAGCTTTAAGGATGTTTAGATTTTTTTTTTAAACAGAAAATAAGACAAAAATAGTCAGTAAGAAAGATACTCAGACAGACGTCATTGAAACATTGCTAGGCTTTGAGCACGTCTCTTGACTTTTCCATTCCATCAAGCATTTTTTAAGCGCTAGAATGTGTTTTGAGTGAACAGCCCCCCTAAATCTACCTCAGACAGATGGACAAACTTAATGGCAAAATGGATTCCTGTGGACTGTAGGCCAAAAATAGACTTTATGTTCAAAGATATGGAAATACGGGGCCTGGGTATCTCAGCGAGTATTGACGCTGACTACCACCACTGGAGTCACGAGTTTGAATCCAGGGTGTGCTGAGTGACTCCCAAATTGTCCCGGTTGCTAGGGAGGGTAGAGTCACATGGGGTAACCTCCTCGTGGTGGTAATTAGTGGTTCTCTCAATGGGGCGTGTGGTGAGTTGTGTGTGGATCGTGGAGAGTAGCATGAGTCTCCACATGCTGTGAGTCTCCGCGGTGTCATGCACAACGAGTCACGTGATCAGATGCGCCGATTGACGGTCTCAGAACTGAGACTTGTCCTCCACCGCCCGGATTGAGGCGAGTAACCGCGCCACCAAGAGGACCTACTAAGTAGTGGGAATTGGGCGTTCCAAATTGGGAGAAAAAGGGAAAATAAAAAATTAAAAGATATGGAAATAACTAATATACTGACTTCTAAAGCCACTTTTTGTAATGTCTATTAATTTATTTACTTATTATTATAATAATGTAAAAATCTTTACTTGGCAAATATTAATATATACGTGTACATTTACGATTAATGTTAACTCATCTCACTCAAAACACTGTGCAAATTATTAGGGGTTCAAGCCTGAAGGTTTTTATTATTATTATTATTATTATTATTCTTCCGCCATAAAACTGATCGGCAGAGCAAACCGCAAGGCCTAGAGACTTGAAACTTGGTCAGATGGTAGTAGTATTGCTCGCTACTCAGAAACATGGACTAGGCCAAATCGGTCAATAGGGGGTGCTACAGCGATCAAAAACGTGATTTTCGTCCGACCGGGACTAAACCAGTGCAAAATGATTCTATGGAGTCTCAATATCAAAAGTTATCAAAAAAAGTTTGAACTTTTGACTCGAGCTAGCTACTGTATACGAAAACATCAGAAGTAGGAGTGGCCAATTTTACGTAAATGGAAATTACTCGAAGGAAATTAGATATCTTCACCAAACTTGCCATGCTTATGTAAGAGGTCGCTCTTTGGACTTTGGACTAACTATGCAACCGTTAGTTTTTGTCCAAGGTGCCTTGACTGTCTATGAGGACAATGGCGTATCTCAAAAAACATGGCCGCCATTGGCCAATTAAGTTTGATCACCTATTAGACAAGGTTAACGGAGGCCGATCGGCACAAAACTCGGTGGGCTTGTTTGACTTATGGCCCTAAAGGTCTGTGAGAAATATGAAAGAAATCGGACACAGAGTGGCGCTAACGAGTTTTACGCCTCAGTAATCACGCTGACTTTCACACATAGACACAATATGTATATCATATGTTAGATCTTCTGTTCATTCTGAACAAGTTTGCCTCAAGAAGCACTGCTGTCAATCAAATCGTTCATTAAATATTCACGATTATGCAAAAAAACTACTTTTGCAAACTAGTCCTAGGTTTTTAGCTCAAACTCAAATATCTAAATACCATATATTTCCATAGTAAATTGCCTGTATTGGCTGTAAATTGTCTTTTCCATCTATTATCTAGGTTGCTAAAAACATGCTTGCTAAATAAAAACTAAATACCTTTTTACACATGTGCTTAAAGGCCTTAAACAGCTTGAACCACGTTAATTGCTGCTTGCAGCTATCTTTATTATTATTAGTAGTAGTAGCAATAGTAGTAGTATTACAAGGACCTGTTGTAAAACATCTACTTTTTTGCACATAATTTCTACAAAGCACCTGCCCATGATGCACATCATACTTTTGTACATATTAATATTCTAATAATTTGTCTTTACGCAATAGCTTTGTTTTATTTAAATGTTTTATTTGTCTTCTCTTATACTTCTATATTGTATTGTATTAATTGTTATTATTCATTTCTAACCTGTATTTATGTTTCTTACTGTAACTCTTCAATATCCCCCAGGGGAATTACTATTCTATCCTATACCAACCCTAATTAATCAGCATATCATGTATATAATTATTTTTTTAAATGGACAGACAGCTCTAGTTTGAGTCGCACTGTGTGTATATGCACATGTGCATCTATCGCACCTGTTAATGGTGTCTCCATACGTGGCTCTGATGAGCTGCTGTAGGAGGTTTTTAATGTTTCTTCTCAGCCATTGATTTCTCTCCTTCAAGTCAAATACTTCATCCATCAACAGCAGCATCACCCTCAGAGGAATATTATCATCCACCTAAACCACAAAACAACATTTAGGTGGCTGCTTATTGCGGTGACAGTCATGTCCGCAGCACTATTAATACTTTCTATAAATAAACTGCAAGATAATATAAACAGGAGTGACTGCAGTATGTAGACTGGCTCGGTTGTGTTTACTTACATTATCATCGAGCTGGGCAGAGACACGGCAGTGTTCAGAATCAATATCAGGTTTTGGGATTAAAGGAGGCACCTGTGAAGCAAACACACCTGGAGTTAATGACACATAAATGACAATAAAGGTGCTGAATAATGTCTGATGAGCACACAAACTTCCTTTCTGACCACATGCAATATAATTATGCACCTGCTCGGCCTACCGTATGAAAATATTGGGAAGGGGAGAGACTACAATTCTCAATTATGGTAAAGAAATTGTAAAATAAATAAATGAATAGCCAAACACTGAGAGTCCGGGTGTCATTGGGATCTTAGATATTTGTAAGAAGGACAAACGGCAACTATTTGCCGTTGAATCTCTAGGTGTGCTCTACCTTAAATATGGACTGTCTCATGTCCTGGCCAAGTTTCTCGGATCTGCGGCCCATGTCCGCCGAGACTTTGGACACTCCCTCAGCCAGGCTGTCCGGCAGTGACTTTACGGCATTGGACACATTCCGCATGGAGCTCCGGAGAGGATTCACAAACGTGTCCATCTGTCCGATTCCAGAGAACAGGACAGGCATAAGTTTGAGTTCATCACTGGACATCACCAAGTTACTGTACTGAGAGCCTATGAGAGTACTACAACGTATCTAAAAAGCTACTCTGATTCAGTTGTGATGAACCGCTCTGTACAATAGTGGCGAGTAGAATATAATATCAAAACGCTATTCTGAGATGCGGGATGGCGCTGTTTTGGTGGCACGAGGGGACCTACGCCATATTAGGCAGGTGGAGTTTAATGTTGGTACATATATACAGCATTCCCACACCTTCTGGCCAGTACATTTCCATGATTATTCCATAATTTTTACATGATTTTTCCAGTGGCTCATGACTGGATGAGGATTTTTAAATATTATTTTATAGCTAATTAAATATTTTAGAGCTTAGTATAACTAATGTTCTGATATATCCAGGTTTTCCATGACCGTGGGAACTCTATATATTTATATACAGGGGTGCAAACTCAAATCATAGCCGGTGTTTCAGGGGTATATTTTCAGTTGAATTGCATGTTGTACTACTTTTATTTTCGTGATTATGCGTAAAGTACCGGTTTCAAGTGATTTAATAATCAAAATTGAAAAAATTAGCTTAAAAATGTGACTTTAGCTGAAAGGTGAGCATTTTGCGTCCCTGTTTATAGATAGGCTAAAGATATCAAGATCTAATTATTTATCTAATTTAATCTTGCCCACCTAGACATTACAGAACACCTCAAATATTCCTTCAATGTCCCGCACGACAGCTCGTTTAAGTGGGTACGTGGCGGTTCTCACCTTGCGTGCAAAGTCTCCTTTGCCTTTGCTGTACGCTTTGTTTTCCAGGAAGTCATTGACGTATGGTATGAGCATGGGACAGGCCTTCATCATCTCTGGATTCAGCAGCAGCTGTGAGACAAAGTAATCTCTAAGCACACCTGGACCATCAGAACACCGGAGTCAGCACATCCCAAAATAAACACACAGCCTGATCTGACTCACCTGTAGATACGTGTTCAAATCTTTCTTTCTTTTCTCCAAGAACTCCCTGTCCATGTTGTTAAAGGTCTTTTTGCCAGGAAGCTTGAGAATTGGTGTAAGGCTCTCAAACTAAGCAGACAGAGGACACAGATTAGTGTAGGTCAAATCCATCAAACCCAATTGACCTTAGTCAGGGTAGAGGGTATACTAACCTTTATGCTGATGTGAAATGGGAACATATAAAAGGTCCCATTCATATTCATATCTAATTAGAAAATTAGATGATATCTAATTCACAAGTTTTTTTAATTTTTTTTGGAAAGACGTATTTCTATCAAAAATTTAATATGGCACTAATCTGACTTGTGTCCATTATAAGCGAAATTTGGCTTTGTTCACACTGGCAGTCCAAATCAACATTTTAGGCATATCCAGATGCGCAAATGTCTGCAGAATTAGAACAACTGTCATTTACAGTGATGTGAAAAAGTATTTGACCCACACTTTTTTGTTTCAATAAATAACATTATAATTTAAAAACTGCATTTTGTGTTTACTCCGATTGCCTTTATTTTATGGTAGATTTTGTTTTAATATTTTAAGCAATTCAGTATGAGACATGCACAAAAACAGAAGAAATTAGGATGGGGGTAAATACTTTTTCACAGCACTGTACACAGGTCTATACATTCCTTAATGGGACGGCTGTGGCTCAGGTGGTAGAGCGGGTCGGCCACTATTTGCAGGGTTGGTGGTTCGATTCCTGGCCCACGTGACTCCACATGCCAAAGTGTCCTTGGGCAAGACACTGAACCCCAAGTTGCTCCCAATGGCAGGCTAGCACCTTGCATGCAGCTCTGCCACCATTGGGGTGTGTGTGTGTGTGTGTGTGTGTGTGTGTGAGAATGGGACACATATAAATGCACAGCATTTACCATTTTATCATTTCATCCCTTGCATATTAGTTTATTAAATATTTTGAAAATGCTTTTATCTACCAACGAGAATCTAGTCCTCTTAGCTTGTTAAACATGTTTAAATCCATTTCACAGATGTCCGCAAATTGCATCCAATTGCTACCAATACATTCGGATGTGGTTTGAAATTCACTCCTTTGATTCACTCACCTGCTCTATGATGCGCATGTGGAAGTCATGAAAATTGCTGTATCGACGGTACGTCTTCCAGGTGTCCTCACTGCCATCTGAGTTCTTGCGGATGACGGTGATGGTGTAGAGGGCGTAGGTCTTCCCGTGATCGTTACAAACGCCTGCCACAGGAAGGTGGTTTAGAAAAGCATCAGCTACTGAGAACCAGCAGTCTGACAGGGAGCGAGAGAGCGAGACGGAGGCAACAGGAGCGATGGAAACGATGATGAAGGAGCCAGCAGGGGGATGAAAGGGATAGACAACATGACAACATAAAGAAAGGAATGACGGGAGAATACGAGAGAGCAGAGAGAGGACGACAGGAGACAAAGCAATGGAGGGACGAGAGGAGAAAAAATGTACATAAACAAATCAACTGAGATGGAATGATAGCCACACAATAAAGAATGAAAACACAAAGGATCATCCAAATAAATGGGGATTGAAAATGAGAAAAAGTGATGACTAGAGAAGAGAGACAGCAGTGAAGCACCTCCCCTCACCTGTCAATCAACCACTGCGCTAAGAGATTAAACTTTTCCATTTACAAGCAGCTTTAAAAGGAAATAACCGTCCGATCTGAAAAGTTTGTCTAGTGTGTCTGATATCAACACAGATGACACAAATAGATAGATAGATAGATAGATAGATAGACAGACAGATAAATAGATAGACAGACAGATAAATAGATAGATAGACAGACAGACAGATAAATAGATAGATAGATAGACAGACAGAAAGACAGATGCACGAACGCCTGAAGCTCCTTTAAAACAGGTAATCCACTAAAATAACTGATAATTCTGCTTGACATGTTGCGTTTGTGCTCAGATTAAGTTTCAGACGCATCTGGAAGAAACAGCGTGCCGTTTATTTCTCGATTTCTTCATATTTTTGGATTTTGTTGCACTTTATTGTCATGCAGTAGCACACTGACATAGTGATTGATGTATGTTGTCATGAAACAGACCCTCCCCTCCAAATCCCAACACGTGTGGTGACAGAAGACGCATTTAAGTGACCAGGTCTCAGCTGACCATGTGTGATTGGATCACCAGTTGGAAACGGGGTCAATGTTGATTACAACCAACTCATCCCTCCTTTTCTTTAAAAGGAGCAAAACATCTGGGTTCCAGTGAGGCACTTACAATGGAAGTGAATGGAGCCAATCCGTTAACGTTAAAAAGACGTAAACTATATGCGGTTTGTTGAGCGCGTTACTGCGGAGACGTAGCGCACGTGGAGGCTTCCCCACTGAGAGCGAGGACCACATTATAGCGACCACAAGGAGGTTACCCCATGTGACTCCACCCTCCCTAGCAACCGGACCAATTTGGTTGCTTAGGAGACCTGGCTGGTGTCACTCAGCACGCCTCGAACTCGCGACTCCAGGGGTGTTAGCCAGTGTCTTTACCACTGAGCTACACAGACCCCCAACAAGGCCGGACACCAATGAAGAAATACAATGTGACGGTTGTACAAAGTGACATTTATTTTTTAACAACGCTATCAAAGTGAGTATCAGGCACAACAGCGCCACTATAACACGAGCCGCCATCTTGATCGTTTTTGTTGGATTGATCACATGACTAAAAATGGGTCATCGTTTTCCAAAGCGTCCGTTTTCACAGTCCACACTACAACGCTAAAAAGGCGTTTTCAAATTTATCCACTTTGGGATAAAAAGCGGATTTTTCTCTCCGTTTTTATTCTAAAACGGAGAGAAAAATATGCGTTTTCAAATGAAAACATATTAGTGTGGACTAGGCCTGAGTCTTCACCAAAAAGATGTATTAAAAAAATGGCTGTGTCAGTGGTGCTTTAATAAGGACAAAATGTATCCGAGAAATGTTTTGCATGCTACGAATCTGTTAGTGAGGTTGACTAGTTTAGGTCTAAGTTACTCTACTTTTTTTTAATCTACCATTTAAAGAAAAGAAACCAAAACAATATATATACTGTATATAAAAGCTAGATAAAGTAAAATATCTAAAACTCACTAGTTGATCTCACAAACTGGCAAGTCAGTTGTTGGACGACTAGTCGACCATCCTGGTCCGTCACTAGTCGCTTGGTTTTTATTTGTTGCGTCACATCTGGAGCTCAACCCACAATTTCATTGATCTAAAATCACTCTCCACATGGCTATTTAAATCAAATATTAAATATGTTCTGATGATATATGATATTGGTGACTTTGTAGACAGATTTATTCCTTTATGATGGAAACCTGACGCATCCTGTCTGGTTAACTACTACTGAAATTGTATTTATATCTTAAAACAGTTATTACACTGCATGCCCAATTATTATTATTATTATTATTATTATTATTATTATTATTATTATTATTGTTGAGCAAACAAAATGCTCTCAGTCAATCCAAAATGTTCTTGAACCTCAAACCTGAATGTTTAACAAAGGAAAAGTGAGTTTTAGCGTTGTCAGGGGGATATATAAGTGTGCACAATTACTGGCAACTAAATTACAAAAATAACTTCTCCCAACTCAATTTTTAGAGGAGGTGCAACAAATAAGTAACACAAAATGACAATTAAATTCTTGGCCTTTCAAAAATATTCAGTGACCAATATAGCCACCAAAAATATTCAGTGACCAATATAGCCGCACTTCTGTTCAATAACTGCCACGAGCCGTCCATCCATGAGTCGGTCAGTTTCTTGATCTGTTCACGATCACCTTTCGCTGAAGCAGCAACCACAGCCTCCCAAACACTGTTCAAAGAGGGGTATCGTCTTCCTTCACGCTTGAGAAGGGCCCACACGTTCTCAGGTGAGGAAGGGGGCCAAGTCATTATTTGGGCATCTATGAGGCTCTTGCTGGCTAGCCAAACAGTGGAGTACTTGGATGCATGTAATGGAGCATTGTCCCGCATAAAGATCATGACCTTCTTGAATGCTGAGGACTTCTTTCTGTACCACTGCTTGAAAAAGTACTTTCCAGAAACTGGCAGTAGGTTTGAAAGTTGAGTTTCAGTCCATCTCCAACTCGAAAAAGTCCAACTACCCCATCCTTAATGATAGCAGCCCATACCTGTACCCCTCCTCCACCTTGCTGGCACCTGACTCGACGTGGTGCCCTGTGCCCATTAGTGATCCAGCCACGGGCCCGTCCATCAAGAGTTTGAAAAATCTGTGTTCGGGTATTTCTTTGCCCAATCTCATATTCAGACCACCAAAGACAACCCATATTCAGTGGTGGTCGTGTTTCGGTCTTCTTGTCTTTGGACATGTCTCTGAGCACTTGGGACCTTGTACTTATGGGCACTCCAGGTAGGTTGCAGTTCTGGAATATGGTGGCACTGGAGGATAATGGGTTCCTGGTAGATTCACGTTTAGTTCTTTGAGTCTTTTGCAGTTAATTTGCGGCTTTACTTCTGCCCCGGTTGACTATTTGCAACAAGACGCTTGACTGTCCGGTGGTCACGCCTCAATATTTTAGCTATTTCAGGAGTGTTGCATCCATCTGAAAGGCCCATTTTACCTGAGGTAATGAAGCTGCCTAATAATGATGCACACCTTGATATAATGTGTTAGTCACTTTCGCCACACCCTCCCTCATTACACAAATGCGCCCCACCCGAAAATGACTGAATCCAATAAGCATTCAAAGTTTATATGGTTTGGAGTTGGAAAATGTGCATGGAAATAATAAGATCAGAATACTCACTTGCCTAATAATTGGGCACGCAGTGGTTCAAACTCTCACCTGTATCAGAGATAAACGCATGAAGCTGAGCAGATTCATCCACACTCCCACTGCTGAGATCATCTAATGACTATAAAACACAGACATGCATCAAAAACACTTCTGCACAGTGCACTGATCATATTTGGTATGTACATTTAGATATGGATAGCTTTGACATACTAAATTAATGCTTCCTGTTGGAGAGCCGTTGAATGACTCTGGAAGGACAGAAAGAGACAGATTAAAACAGAAGATGATGGTAAACGGACTCATTGTTGTGTCTTTCATGAAACATTTGATACCATGTGGTATCTCACCTATGTCCCCATCATCAGAACCCCTGTAACTGGGTTCTTTGAGCATGTCCAGCTCAGCCAGCATCCGTATATACAGCGGGTGCTGCTTAAAAGATGGGTAATACCTCTCATCCCTCAACATCAGATCGTACACCTGAGAAACAAAGAAAGAAATAACTATTTCAATTGGCTTTGTATTGTGTTAGTACAAATGTACTGCCAAAGCAGGACGGAAAAACCAACAGTTGCAAGGCAGCAAACGTTTGATGATTCAGGAAGCAGATACAGAGACAAGGGAAATTCAATTTCTTTTAAAGGAATAATATTAATAATATTTCATTTGAGTAGGACTAGGTAAAAATATAGATTTTACGATGCATAGTGATATTCATTTGAATCACCTCGATATCAGTTCTTAAATCTCAAGATTGATCATGCGCAACTATCTAAGATTTACGAGTACATGAGACAAAATTTTGCGCTGTGCGACAAAAATATTTCTGTGATTAGCCACTGGCTGGTAAATGATGAATATAGTTTGGTGAGAAAAGTGCAAATCAATCCCAGAACAACAGCAAAGGACCTTGTGAAGACGCTGGAGGAAACAGGTAGACGAGTATCTAGATCCACAGCAAAACGAGTCCTATATGGACATAACCTGAAAGGCTGCTCAGCAAGGAAAGAGCCGCTGCTCCAAAACCACCATAAAAAAGCCAGACTACAGTTTGGAGGCGCACATGGGGACAAAGATCTTACTTTTTGGAGAAATGTCCTCTGGTCTGATTAAACAAAAATGTAACGGTTTGTCCATAATGACCATCGTTATGTTTGGAGTGTCCATCCCAAAGCCCTGACCTCAATCCGAGAGCATATTTGTGGGCAGAACTGAAAAAGCGTGTGCGACCAAGGAGGCCTACAAACCTGACTCAGTTACACCAGTTGTGTCTGGAGGAATGGGACAAAATTCCAGCAACTTATTGTGAGAAGCTTGTGGAAGGATCCCCAAAATGCTACTAAATACTAGCAAAGTGTATGTAAATTGCCCCACTGGGAATGTGATGAAATAAATTCTTCCCTCTACTAATATTCTGACATTTCACATTATTAAAACAAAGTAGTGATCCGAACTGACCTAAGACAGGGAATGTTTTCAATGATTAAATGTCAGGAATTGTGATTGGCTAAGGTGTATGTAAACTTCTGACTTCAACTGTACCTCGTTAGAAGGTCCCCTGTATAATTAACAGCATTAGCTTGTAGATACTTTAATATCTATGCAAAATAGACCATATAACCGAAACATTTCCATCTGAATCTAAATCGGAATTGAGAGCATTTGAATCGAAATCGAATCGGGAAATCTGTATCAATTCCCAGCCCAACATTTGAGTGCTGCATACACGTTGATCACTAACTGCTGAATTATTTGCCATTTTATATATAAATAAATGATCAAATTCACATTGAACATCTTTGCAGAATGCACATTTTTGAATAAATTATACAATATATTATAGAAGATAGAAAATGGAAAAAATGTACACAATGATAGTAGATCCAAACCACTTCTCACAATTATTAAATACCTTTCTCTGGATCTCATCGAATATCTCAGGTGTGGGATCCTCACTGCTGAGTTTTTGAGCCAATCTGGCAACAGATGGTTCGTCCACCTGCACCCTGGGAGAGGCCTGATTGGAGAGAGCACCTTTCAAATCACCACCGCATGGATTCAGCCCCCTACCCCCAATCAACAGTGCCAGACTTTGAGTATGAGAATAAAATCTGGTACACATTGCAGCTTATTCTTGCCAAGAACTGCCCACTTAGACAAGAAACCGTCTGACACAACTTCATTTCTCAGCAGAATAATAGAAACCGGTTCCACTCAGACTCTCCAAAACGAAGCCACCCAATCAGATTGGAGCTTTCAGATTTTGGAAACCTCACCTTTTCAGACAGGTATTGGTCATAGACGCCCAGTGCAGCAGCTCTCAGTAGCCCTTTGGTGGTCTGGCTGCTCTGACTCTTTCCATCTCTCTGGCTGCTCTGTAACACCTCCAGCTGCTGCTGCGCTGTGACCCGATACCCCTCCACCGTCAGCCAGAAGAACAGAACCGCCTGTGCACCCATGTGCTGCATGTAGTCTGGAGACAGAGAGAGTCATGTGGGGTGAGCTGATAATGCAGTGCTTCAGAAGAGAGAACGGTTTGCGTCCATCTTGACTCACCCATGAAGAACTGAAGTGCAATGTTATGCACTAGGATGTGTTCCAACGGAATCACGCACAATTTCCCAAAATTAGCAGCCAGTTTTAAAGCATCGACTTCCTGTTTGGCAGAAACAAATGTTTAAGTTATTTTTGTGTTGAAGGTGTAGAGTAAGAGTCTGTAAAAAGCTGTAGATGTATAGAGGGTTTATCCTTTTTAATGTCTCTCTCTAATGACGTGATAATAACAGAAGAGATTAGGGGTGTTAAAGATTAATGATCGATAAATGTTGTTACTAGTTTAAATTATTAAATAATTATTTTAAAAGTTGGGGTCTGGGTAGATCAGCGAGTATTGACACTGGCTATCACCCCTGGAGTCGTGAGTTTGAATTCAGGGTGTGCTGAGTGACTCCAGTCAGGTCTCCTAAGCAACCAAATTGGCCCAGTTGCTAGGGAGGGTAGAGTCACATGGGGTAACCTCCTCGTGGTCGCTATAATGTGGTTCTCGCTCTCGGTGGGGCACATGGTGAGTTGTGCGTGGATGCCGCGGAGAATAGCGTGAAGCCTCCACACACGCTATGTCTCCGCGGTAACTCACTCAACAAGTCACGTGATTAGATGTGCGGATTGACGGTCTCAGACACGGAGGCAACGGAGATTCGTTCTCCGTCACCCAGATTGAGGCGAGTCACTACGCCACCATGAGGACTTAAAAGCACATTGGGAATTCCAAATTGGGGAGAAAAGGGGATAAAAATAAAAAAAAAATTATATATATATACACACACACACACACACACACACACACACACATATATTTATTTATTTTTTAAGTTAAATTAATATCCAAGTAATTAAATTATATACAACATTTTTAAAGTAATATTTAACATGTATTGTGACCCACAAAAAAAAGTTTAACATGAGTCATTATATACTTTCCATCAACATTTATATTAATGTTGTTAATAGTTTAAATTATTTTAAAAGTTAAAATAATATCTTAATAATTTAATTATAATTAAAAATTAAAAATCAACTTGAGAAAGTCATATCTGTATTTTTTTAAATCATTATTATTAATGTTTTTAATAGTTTCAATTATTAAAAAAAATTCAATAATATTTTAATTATTGAGTCAATTTACATTTGAAATCTATTTTGGCCTACAAATTAAAAGTTTAATACGAGAAAGATTCATGTCACTATTATCTGCAAATTTATAAACTAATTAAATTCAGACTTCAACAAAATTACATTAAAATACGGCTGATTATTTAAATTGCAGTCGGGCTATGTGTACATTATTAATTGTATTCCTCCATATGCATTTCGAGGTATTAACTATTAACAATCAATGAATCAGTTCAGACCTTCAACTATGACAAATTCCTCAAAAATGTACATCCCAAGAATATTCATGAATCATAATCCAAGAAATGTAAATGAAACAGTTGGCATTTGTTTACCTTCCCTGATTGTAGCCTCTGTATTCTTGTTTCACAGACTTTCTTCACAAAAAGCAAACTGTTGATTTGATTCTTTATTATGTTGATATCTGGAAGTCAGAGACGTACAGAGAAATACAGACAGATTGATCACTCTTTCCAAAATAACCCACAGATTTCCATGTTTATTTTCCATTAACTGTTCAAGTGTGTGTGTGTGTGCACACAGTATTGTTTCTGAGAGGGGAAGGGAGTGCGTGTGCATGTTAGTGTACCGTCTCCAGCGGTGTCCAGAGATCGCAAATACTGAAGCTCTTCCAGGACTTTGTCTTTGACGGCCTCGAGCTCGTTCGGTTTGTCTGTCAGCTTTAAGATGTTCATGAAGGCCTCGTAGTTACAGCTTGAGTCACGGATCTGTTGTACGCATAAGAGGCTAGTCAATCACATAATTTACATATAGTCGTCTTAAAGGTCCAGTAGCAAAAATAAATCCTGTTTTATTCAAAGGATCAGAAAGAGGCTGAAAAATGGTCAAAACAAACTGGACATCTTGATTAACTTTATACATTAAAAAATCTAATATAAAACTTAAAAATGCAGTTAAACACCTGAACATACTCATATCACCAAAAACAACAGGAAAGACAATAAATTCACATTAAATAAAGTAACAGAGCGTCATTTGTCTCACCATCCAGATAATGAACTGGTTGATGTAATCCGGGTCACTCAACTGGTTAATTAAAGGCAGCAGAACTCCTCTGGCCAACACTTCCTGCAGGACATCAATCAAACAATCAATCAGTTCATGATTGTCTCTTTACAAGACACCTAATCTAGCGTCAAGACCGGTTTGCTTTCAATAAATATGATCCCAGCTCTAGTGTATTATCCTTCCGGTACTGTTCGGTCATTTTTGACCAAAATCACTTTTGTCGATTGAATAAAAATGGCTTCCTTTATCTGATCGATACAAGACTTGGTGACTTTTCCTCCACTTACCATCTGACCACACGCAAAAAACGTGGACTTGATTCGACAAGTCTAATTGTTTGTAAAAAAGAAAAGAGAAGTGATTGCTTTACTGTTCTCAGTTATGACCGACTATAGATAATGAATGGGAAAGACTACAACAGAGCTTTTATTATTATTATTATTTGTCAAATATAACTTATAAATCATCAAATAGAACTTATAAATCAACTACAATTCAGAACAAGAATCCAGGGTTGCTGCAGAGTTTTTAAAGTCAAATTTAAGACTTTTTAAGACCTTATTTCAGACCTGCACAAATAAAATAATACTGTACATCCATACCACAACAAACCCAAACATATATCACAGTTCATTTTACTTTAACAGGTGGGGGAACACATTCAACAAGGCTTTAACACTGCTTATCTGCAAAACATGATATCTACACATTTTTAAATACTCAAGACATTTTCTCCATATATATATATATATATATATATATATATATATATACACACACACACACACAGGTGGCCAAAAGGTCATCAGCCATCACTCCAACACCTTATCCTCGAGTAATCGTGCTAAATTGCTAATTTGGTACTAGAAAGAGATGTGGAAGACCAGATGTACAACTAAACAAGAGGAGAAGTACATCAGAGTCTCTAGTTTGAGAAATAGACGCCTCACATGTCCTCCGCTGACAGCTTCATTGAATTCTACCCGCTCAACACCAGTTTCATGTACAACAGTAAAGAGACTCAGGAGGACTTATGGGAAGAACTGCAAAGAAAAAGCCACTTTTGAAACAGAAAAACAAAAAGAAAAGGTTCGAGTGGGCAAAGAAACACAGACATTGGACAACAGATAATTGGAAAAGAGTGTTACGGATCTTAACCCCATTGAGCTTTTGTGGGATCAGCTGGACTGTAAGGTGTGTGAGAAGTGCCCGACAAGACAGACACATCTATGGCAAGTGCTACAGGAAGTGTGGGGTGAAAGGGCAAGTGCTACAGGAAGTGTGGGGTGAAAGGTCACCTGAGTATCTGGACAAACTGACCACTAGAATAACAAGGATCTGCAAAGCTGTCATTGCTGCATGTGGAGGATTATTTGATGAGAACTCTTTGAAGTAGTTTAAGAAGTTCTGGACATTTTTGAAACGTGTTCAGCTCAAGGTCGTTGTGACTGATCAACCTCCCGTCTGTATGCAGACTCATCACCGTCATGGATGAGGCAGATGCCCGTGGTGTCGTCTGCAAACTTCAGGAGCTTGACAGTAGGGTCTTTTGCAGTGCAGTCATTTGTGTACAAGGAGAAGAGCAGTGGAGAGAGAACGCATCCCTGAGGAGCACCAGTGCTAATAGTGGGGGTCCCGGATGTGAGTTTCCCCAGTCTCACTAGCTGCTGCCCATCAGTCAGAAAGCTGGTGATCCATGGACCGATTGGGGTGGGCACGGAGAGCTGGGTCAGTTTGGTTGAGAGAAGATCAGGCATGATGGTATTGAAGGCTGAACTGAGGTCCACAAATAGGATCCTTGCATAAGTCCCAGGTCTGTTGAGACGTTGCAGGATATAATTTACATGACATTTATTCATTTGGCAGACACTTTTATCCAAAGCGACTTACCAAAGCGCTTTGCACTGTGTCCCAATCACCCATTCACACACTCATACACCAATGGCGGCAGAGCTGCCATGCAAGGCGCTAGCCTGCCATTGGGAGCAACTTGTTAAGGTATGCTGGAGCAGACCCAGTGACTGTATTGTATTCCAGCATCAGAGCCTTGAATTTGATACGTGAGTCAACCACCAGCTAGTGAAGAGAGACAAGGAGTCCTGTAACATGTGCTCTCTTTGGTTCATTAAAGAACAGATGTGCAGCTATAATGCAGTCCCATATTGACAGTGTCATCCACAGACCTGTTTGCTCGGTAAGCAAACTGAAGGGGGTCCAGCAGGGGTCCAGTGATGTCCTTCAGATAGGCCAAAACCAGTATCTCAAATGACTTCATGACCACAAACATGGGAGCGACAGGCCTGTAGTCATGAATTCCTTTAGGTGATTTGGGGTTTTTTGGGGACTGTAATGTGGAGCGTTTGAAGAAGCAAGGAGCTTCCAGTGATCTATTGAAGATCTGTGTGAAGTTGGGGGCCAGTTGGTCAGCGCAGACTTTCAGACAGGCAAGTGAAACACCTGTAGCTTCTATTAGCCACTCCTTAGCGTCAACTAAGCTTCACAAGCGCGCCGGCTCGCTTCCCTCCCGTGCATAGAGCACCGCTGCGCCTCCAACTAAGATGTCTAATAAACGGTATGCACTGCAGAATATTCAGCAGTTCATCCCTTGTGAAACTGATCAGGAAAGAGTGACAAAAAAACATGACAAACAACCAAAAGTAACAAAAACGCAAGAGAGCTCCACATCGAAGAAGCCATATGCAGAGCACTAAACATATGTCCGCATGTATGTCTTGGTTTGGTCTATGGTTGACCTAAACATATGTGGGGTGAGTTTGTTTCTTACCCTGAGGAAGTATCTCATGTTTTTGTTGTGGAAATCTCCAGGAGGTAGTAACAGATACAGCAGCACTTCACAGAGATCCCGCAGGTAACCTGCAGCAAACACGCTACAGTCAAAACTTCCGGCGTAAAGAGAACATACAGATTAAACAAATACAGTCATAATTTATACTTCCATACGTTCAAATCTGGCAAGTTTCTGATTAACACAAGAACTTCTTTGTTTGCGGGGGCCTGGTAGCTCAACAAGCAATGGCGCCCAATGACTACCAATTCAGGGTGTGCTGAGTGAATCCAGCCAGGCCTCCTAAGCAACCAAATTGGCCGAGTTGCTAGGGAGCAACTTCTTTGTTTGTAACTAGAGGTTGACCTAAATATCCGTTTAACAGATTAATCGGTGCTGATAGTTGCTTTTTGGAACTACCCGTTTTCAGGAAAAATCTATGGCGATTATCATTTTTAATTTGTATTCCTCATCAATATACCTCATATGGTACAATATTTGTATATAAAACCCATCATATTGTGAACACATAGGCTATAACAACCTTAATTTGATAAAAACCATACATAAAGTGTATTTTGGGCTTATTTATAGTTAAAAGTCCACCATTATGCACCAAATCTTTATTTTTCTGGTTATTATTGGGATTTTGGTTGAACAATAAACTGCTTCTGGATTTTATTCATTTTGGACTCTTGCAGCATCGATGTCTGTTCCTGTCCCGGTAAGGAAAGACTAAGAATTTTTTTACCATTTTATTAAATCTCCACTTTAAAATTAAGGCAAAATCCACTATTGATCAACCTCTATTTGCGACAACTTAAGTTTCAGTGTGTTCCTAACACAGCGCGATTATGGCGATTTCATTGTCGTTTTTGAAGCTTAATGGTGTCGTCACCATCAACTTTCATTGTCTGGATAAAAAAACAGCATGAATGTAATGCTAAACATCTCCTATTTTGCTGAACTGGTAAAACAAATCATGTGTTTTGAGTAGCGCTGCAACTAACAATTATTTTGATAATCGACAAATCTAACGATTATTAGAACGATTATTCTGAGATTATTGCACCAATTAATCATGAGCTCTTAACCGATTACTCAGCTTGTTCCCCGACTTAAAAGGTTGTATTAAATGTGATTACTAACAATAAAGAGGACAAAATCACCTTTTAAAAATGCCTCTAAATATCATTCACTGAATTAAAGGGAAAAATACTTTTTATTAAGTTTAATTCAGTTAAGAAATTCTCGGCAATCCTGTTATTATCAAGTGTTTCTCTTGTTTTCCATTTAAAAATGTCTAAATCCTTAAAACAACATACATTTAATTGAGAAGCAACTAATAAGGTATTTAGAGAATATATCTTAAATAGAAGTGTATTTTGTATACAAGTGCATTTTTTCAGCGAGTGCAGTAAAGACAAAATAACTAAGTCTAAATATCTGATATGCTGCTTCTCAGGTGAATGCAACTTTTTTAAAGGATTTTTAATGTTAATTTCAAAATTCCCAGCTAATAATTTTTTATTGTGCCGGGGCGGCTGTGGCTCAGGTGGTAGAGTGGGTTGTCCACTATTCGCAGGGTTGGCGGCTCGAATCCCGGCCCACACGACTCCACATGCCGAAGTGTCCTTGGGCAAGACACTGAACCCCAAGTTGCTTTCAATGGCAGACTAGCACCTTGTATAGCAGCTCTGTTGTCATTGGTGTGTGAATGGGTGAATGAGATGCAGTGTAAAGCACTTTGAAAACCGCTAAGGTTAAAAACGGTGCTATATAAGTGCAGACCATTTACCATATTCTGCATTAAAGCTGCTAAAGTAAATGTACATTGTTTTAAAGTTTTAGATATTTATATTGGAAAAAAATAATATTTAGATATTATTAGATATTTGTATTTCTTTCAGCTGGTCTGGCCAATGGGAATCTTCCCTTTGGAGATATGAACTTCAAATCTAAGTCTATTCTAATTCTAGTCCCTGGGCTGGAGTCTTTAAACTGACTATAGAGACGAAGCCATCTCTCGTCTTACCTTCTTCATGTTTGTGGGACATGCACACCATGTCTCTACAAATCTTCCTCTCCATTTCTAACTCTGCCTCAAAAAACGAGTCCAGCAACTCATCTGGAGCGTCACCTTCAACAAATACACAAAAACAGTCATATTCTTACACGCCGAATCATCAGAAGCGAGCTCCCGTTGCAGATGTCCTTTACTCCATAACTGGGAATAAGTGTTAGAAACCCAGCCATTCATTTTAGTGAGAGGGTAGAAAGGTAGTTACGTTGTTTCGGATCTTCTCTCTCGTTCAGCCTCTCTTGGGCTTTCCTGAAAACACGCAGATGTGTTGCAAAATCATCCACCAGTCTGGTGGTGAAGTACGGCTGCCAGTCCACTTCTTTAGACCTGAGATAGGGAAAGAATGAGCACTTCATTAATTGGCATTTACTCTCTCCAATCTGTCTCTTGGGAAAATGTGGTTGATGTTAAATGAGCCCTGAAAACCCACAGTCTGTCATTCACATTCACACTATTACAGCTGTGATTTTGAAAACCCTTACTGACAGGCACAGATCGGAGTCTGTGGGTAAACAGGCCAGGCATGTGTCTCACCTGGTGGAGAACTCTACAAGGGCATTCTGAACTGTTTGCCGAATCTCAAGGAGGAAGGTCTCATCGTCGCTCAGTGTGTAGTACCAGTAGTGGATATAGTCCCTCAAAGCAAACTGGATCACCTGATTAATGATAAAAGAGGAGGATCAAAGGAGAGCTTCCTGAAGAAACAGCGGCATAGTCTTCGCAGTTTAAAGGCAGCTAAATATAGTTAAATAGATGCAAAAAAAGAAGCTAAACTGCAGTGAAGTATGCAAATGTAGAAATGACATCACCGCATCGTGGACTTTAAATGCTGAATATTTTACCATTATAAATCAACAAGGGATTTTCAAATGTTTCATTAGAAATGTCTTAGAAAGTAAAATGTAAAAAAATAAATAAATAAATTGGATAGCAGACATAAGGCTGTTCCACATTGTACATGATGTGCTTTGAGCTGAATTGCAGAAAATTGAGGGACAAGCAGGGAATTGGGGTATATATGGGGTTTTCAGGCACTTTCATGACACAAGGGTTAAAGTTATATTAAAACAAACGGTTTTCAACTTTTTAGTTTCAATATACGAACTGAATTTGAAACTTTTTTTTGTATAGATTTGACTTTTCAGTCTTGTCCCAGACCCAGACTTTCAATATTAACCCTTGTGCGAAAATCTAAATAAAGTTACTCAGAGGTCATTAGAGGACAAAAATGTCCACGTCAAAATAATATTTTATTATTGCCATAATAATATTATATATTAGTATTATTTTCCACTTTCACGAAACATCAGTCCTAATCATAACTACCAAATATTCATTCATTTTCAGGATTTTAACCCTTTAAATGCCAGTTTGCATATATAATGCAACTGTTGTTTTTTTTCACACACACACACACACACACACACACACACACACACACACACACACACACACACACACACAGAGAGAGAGATGTCCATACCAACACACCCAGACAATTTTATCTGCATCATTTATTCAATTGGCCTACAGGTCTCTATAATACAGCAAACATAGAATAGGGGAAAAGCTTGTATTTGCTCCATAGGCTAAATGGCGCTATCTGGTAGAATTTTTTATTTATTTTACATTTTGAAGCCAGGGCTCCAGACTGAAAGTGTAATAACATAGAATTCATGATTTTATGCTTTAATGACACTGGGATCAAATATTGCAGATTTAATGGGCTTCAATGGGGATATTTTTGTCCTGAAGTTCCTGAGTGTGACTATTTTGTGTACACAGTGAATTATAGATGTATTATAGGAACTGAGGTCGAAATAACAAAATTTCCCAAAAAATACACACTTTTGGCAAAATTTATGCCGTTGATATTAACACAGCCATAATGATCAAAAAAACTAAAATTAAAAAGACAAAAATGTCCTGAAGGTCGCACAAGGGTTAAACAACGAAAATCCATTATAAAAATACAAATGATTGCATGTTTAAAACGATGATAATCAGAACAAACTATATAGTGAAATAAACTATTTAAATACCTATTTTGTGAAACTTTACTGTAATAAAAAAAAAAAAAAAAAAGAGTTGTGGCATCATTTCCAACTCATCCAACAATTTTGTCCATGATAAATTTCGGTGTGTACTTGTTAACCATGTCAATAAAGTGGTCAGTGAAGATGAAATTTGAGACAAATGATGTTTGAAGAAAACAAAAACATTTAAGGTAAATATCAATGGTGAATAGAATATTTTCACCATGTTGAAAATGTTACAAATCTGCGTCATTTCCAGCACATAATTCAACACTGACTATGTATACATGGACACCAGAAAGTGGCTTATTGCGAGAAAGCAGCGTTCCCATTTACATGTACTGTATAAGTGTGTTTCTGTGTTTTCCTAACCAACCACTGGGTGGCGCTGGCGCAATGGATGCTTCTGAGTGCGTTTTCTATTTCTAGTCTCAAAACTGGCAAAACGAGCAATCCAGAGAACAACAAACATTTAAGTGTTATTTGGAGCAAAAATTAATTTCAGGCTCAACTTGTGCTACTGTTGGTGGTCATAACAACCTATAATATTAATGATATCAACGTAACTAACCTCAGATGTCATCTACACACTCTAAAGCCACATGTTTTTTGACAATTTTTACAAAGGTAATACCTTAAACGCTGATGCGAGTGAAAGCACTGGAGACCATGACACCATTTCCTTAGCGTCACCATCCATGAGTAATGGTTGAAAGATGAGGAAGGTCTGTTTCGATGAATTATTTGAGATAAATTGTACATAAAATAGACCATGATAATTATGCACTATGGGCACTGCCATTGAAACAGGCTGCAGCGGAAGTTGTCTTATGCTACTATGCAAAGCTTCGCTGCACGAACGCGAAAGTGTGATAAAGGCCTAAACATGCGCTCGGTCAGTAAGCAGCTTTCTCCACAGCAATGTCATTTTTCCAGTGACGTTTCTTTAAATTTCTATCGTGACCTGTAGTGGAATTGCTCTGTAATATTGGGGTTTCCCTCTTATGTAAAACTCTGGGATTCCCACGAAAGGGATAGTCGATATTTTACATGGGTGTGTATAAATGGGTACAGTTTCTATTGTATGTGCGTTCTCTGTACTCCGAGAAATTTTGAATTATTTAGACTGTGTTGAATTATTGTTGGGCTCCATCCTATGACGCTTGTCTGTTCACGCACATTCGCACTCCTCAAAAACCTGTTAAAATGTCACTCATTTGTTCACTTGACCACGTTAAGCCGCGTTCTCTGTGAGAAACCTGGGTGTGTTAAACTGCTTTCTCTTAATCTCTTAAAAGAAATCATCGGTCTCGTTTACATGTTTCAGAACACCAATTACTGCAACAACCCTGGAATAAACTGTTTTCTTAAGTGCATATAATCGTGGTCACTGTGGTTGGACTTTTCATGACTTTTAAATAAATTAAATTTTTTTATGAGACTACTTTCAAGAAGCTCACAGTGCTAAAAGTGCCCGAAGTTGAAGAAACACTCATATAAGTCCAAGCATGTGTGTGTGTATGCGAAACACATCATAAACAAGGAAGTGCGTTTTGCTATCAATTCTTGGCGGTGCAGATATAATGAGCTCTCACTTCTACTGCAGGGAACTCTGGGTAGGCGCACAGGATCTGGAGGTCTCCACACTGTGTCCACTCCCAGCAATTTCAGTCAAAGAGAGCCCTTACACTGCACACGGTTTTAAAGAATCAATAGTATAGAAATTGGGATTTTCTTGCTCCAAGAAAAGAGCCACAACCATGAGCTCATTCATATAGCCGAGATTAGCCGATCATAACAGATGTTATTTACAAACAGGAGTACTGAAAGTGCAGTACCAAAACAGAGGGTGGAAAATGGTCATGAAACATCAATACAACCGTTTTGGTGCAAGAGACCTTGACTGACATTATAAGTGGACCTAAAGCTACAAAAGTGCAGAATATGACCCTTTAAAAACGTATTTAAGAACATGTGACTTATATAGGATACATGTATTGAAAGCATGTATGTGAAACCAAATATGTGTGTAATATGAGTGAAATAAAATTGAGTGGCATGTGCACATCAGCTTTATGAATACACCAGTCCAGCCTAAACTTTCAAGCTAGCTGATCTAGCGTTCCTCAAAAGCAAGATTCTGAGGGGGCCTGGGTAGCTCGGCAAGTATCGATGCCGGCTATCACACCTGGAGACACAAGTTTGAATCCAGGGTGTGCTGAGTGACTCCAGTCAGGCTTCCTAAGCAACCAATTGGCCCGGTTGCTAGGGTGGGTAGTGTAACATTGGGGTAACCTCCTTGTGGTCGCCATAATATGGTGGGTTGTGCGTGGATGCCATGGAGAATAGTGTGAAGCCTCCACATGAGCTAAATCTCTGCGGTAGCTCAACAAGCCATGTGATAAGACGTGCAGATTGACGGTCTCATACGCGGAGGCAACGGAGTTTCATCCCCACCCCCACATTTGTCTATTGTTTTGTTCAGTCGAGTAGTACCTGTTGCAACGGTTCATCTATGATGCTGGATCCTGTCAAACGCCGGTCGATCTTTATGGTCTTGGGCTCTGATTTCATTTCTTCTGAAACCTGAGGAACAAACACAAGGTAACTAGGTGGGGGAAAAAAATCAACCAATAACAGCTAAATAGTTAGAGTTAAATCGCAACAATATTTGCCACTTGAACACACTACAGTGAGCATTTGCATACCTTCATTATGGCCGTCTGTGTTGGTGGCAGGTAGGAGTGTTCACACCTTTCCAGGTGTTTCTCTGAGTTTGTCTTTCCAAATAAAAGCAGCACTACAAATCCCCTAAAGAGAGACAGAGAGACATTTCATCATCAAACAACAGCATCAACAGGTGCCACAGAGGAGATATATTGGAAAACACATAAATAATTAATTGAGCCTTTTCCAGTTTCACTTACCCGCCAATGAAACAGAGGATGTAGAAGGCCAGATAAAAGATAGCAAAGGGTCCAAATGAGATGAGGAAGAGCACAACTCCCAGACCCCCCCATCCCCAGACGGACAGACTGGCCTGAAACACAAACACAGTTAATTACATTATCTCCTATAAAGCATATGGCTTACTGAGACTGTTCATGTTTTAATTCATTTCTCTGACAGGTTAAGACGTATATATTTATAAATTTGGCAGACACTTTAATCCAAGCCACTTAAAGTGCATCAAACCCTTTGACCTTTGACATATGTTCATCCAGTTGAGCTATACAGGTCTTAAAAAGACAAACAGATGACAAAAAAGAGAAAAGACAGAGAACAGAGACGAGTGCGAGCGAGTGAGATTGTGTCCAGTGGCCAGATTTCCTGTTTTTCCCAGGACAGGAAACACAGTAAATCAATCTGTGCCATCCCTTCCTTCTTCTGAGCGTGCACGACATGCACACACAACACACACACACACACACACACACACACACACACACTTTCCCTCGTGTCTCTGATCAGAAGCTCAGGAGCATTCACTCTTAGGATGAATCGAGTTACATAAACGTCATCATAACCCAAGAACCTCCTCACATGATCATCAGTGGGGAAGAACGACAGTTGGAGACAACGAGAATCAGGAAAACTCTGACCCATTTCAGTGATGTCACTTCTTCTAGCAGCGGCCATATTTGTGACCATCAGCGGGAGGGAGCAACGATATCAAGAAAAATGTCAAAATATTGCGTTGGATCCATGCCAAGTCCCAGGAAAGGTGCATACAGGTCTGAAGTCAGTATTGCAAAATTCCACTGTAGCAGATATTTAATTATATTTTATCCACAATTTAACTCTCTCGAGTGCACACGGCTACCGGGACATCAACGTAACCATCTCTCATTCCCCATTTCCCATTAATTGACTAGACTATGGCGGCCCGCCAGTCTAATTTGCCCCACCACAGTCTCGTAATGAACCGAAAACATTTTTAACCTTCTCATCTAAAATATTTTTGCACTTCTCAGTCTCATAATAACATAAAATAAAAGGTTGTGTTTTGCACTCTCTCTCGTGCACCAGTCAGTTCAGTCAGCTCCTCCCCCGCTGCTGTAAACGCACGCGATCACACACACACGCAGATATCTGCACTGGAGTATTCCTGGATCCATCTAGCGTTATTTGGTTGAGGAGGATGACACATTTTTGAGGTAAGTAATGTTAACCAGCCCTCTACATTGTGAGTAAATCACTCGCATATGTGAGTAAATTTTGCATTATGCGACCAAAAAATGTCTGTTATTAGCCACTGGCAACAAGTAAATATTAACATTTCACTCGCAGTGATAGAGTTGTGTATTTTCGAAGCACCGAGTCCCTTTTACTGAATTGGCATACTGAACCAGGTTAATTGGCATAATGTTACACTGCTTACGGCTTCACTAGCTAGCTATCGTTAGCAGCCTGAGGTAACGTTAAAAGATTAAAAGCTGAAACTGACATCACTCGTTTGTACCCTGCTTTGCAGAATGGTTCGAGCACGAAATTCTTAAAGCGACAGTAGGTAGTATTTATTAAATGAAAAAATACATTTCTATATAAACATGGTGTCTAAGTTAAATGAGGCCCTGTGAGAAATGAGTTAGCACCACAGACTCCGTGAAAGGCAGGCCTCGGCTCGGTTTGTTGGGGCGCTGTTTCTCACAATTCAAATGATTTCAAAGTTGCCTACTGCAGCTTTAAGAGCTCAAAACGGTTTACAAGAGCACAACACAAGCCGAATAGTTTTGCTCTTAAAGTGCACCAGATGGAAGTATTTAACTTTAAAATGTAAAAGTTTTTCTTTTTTGTACATCAGGTTAATCAAGCCCTCTAGAGCAGGGGTCATCAACTATATTTGTCAGAGGGCCAGAATTTTATCAGACAGTCTCCTTGGGGGCCGGACCCTTAAATAAAAATTAAATAAAAAATAAAATTTTGGTATAACATTATGATTGATGTTTATTGTTAATACTTTTTCCATTTCATTACAAAACTGAAGGCCTTTATGAGTCAGGTTCCTATCACCTATACCACAGACAACCACCAGGGGTGATAGATATTTTGCCTCAACTCAATTAAGTCAATTTTACTTATAGAGCACTTGAAAAACAAACACCGATGAAGTGAAAGGGTCTCTTAACAGAGGTAAAATGGCACTCTCAAAGGCTATGAAACGCAAAGTTGATATCGAAAACAGGTCCTTCAATGATGACTGGACTGAAAAGTACGCATTTATCATGCCAACCTTCCGGAATGCCTCACCAGTATGCCTAATTTGCAGCGAAACTGTTGCTGTTGCAAAAGAATACAATCTGCGCCGTCACCACCACACTAAACATTCAAATTTTAAGATTTCATATCCTGAGCAGTCAGAGGCGCGTCAGAGAAAAATCGCCGCACTGAAATCTGCCTACTCCCACGCAAGTGGCATTATTACTCGAACTTTAACTGATCAAGAGAGAGTAACGTGTGCATCCCTGCAGGCTGCTTGGGTGCTTTGCAGACATAACCGGCCTTTCACTGAAAGTGAGGTTTTAAAGGAGTGCATGATCACCGTTCTGGAGGAACTTGCCCCCGACAAATCAATGGACAGAGTTATTGCATCTGTCAAACAAGTACCTCTATCTGCCTCAACTAATGCACGTCGTGTACACGTTTTGGCGGAGCAAGTTCAGCGAGCTGTCATTGATGGGGTCAAGGAAGCCAAATATATTTCGCTGGCTATTGATGAGTCCACTGACAACACGGATATCTCACAGTTGTGCGTTTTTGTCAGATACTATGATGGCAAAGATTTCCGAGAAGAGCTGCTGGCATTGCTTCCACTCGAGGACAACACCACTGCTGACATCATCTTTGGAAAACTGGAGGATTTTTTTAAAAGCCATGGATTGTCCTTGGATAAAATCAACCTGACAGTGACAGATGGTGCACCTGCCATGATTGGAAAAAATAAGGGTCTGGTGAGCAGAATAAAGACTGTCGCTCCTAAAACTAACGCACTCCATTGTATCATCCATCAAAGTGTGCTGTGCGCAAAGCTAAGTGGGGAGCTCAAAGAGGTGATGGAAAAAACAATGAAAATTATTAACCACATCAGAGGAACTTCAAGCACGCAGCACCGCCTGTTCCGCAAATTCGTGCTGGAATCCCAGGCTTCTCATGATGACCTGTTACTCCACAATGACGTGCGCTGGCTGAGTAAGGGCAAAGCACTGGAGCGCTTCGTTGAACTCCGTGCCCAAGTAGTGGATTTTTTAAAACAAAGTAAGTCCAAAGCGGCAGCTGACCATCTCCGCATCTTGCAAGACATGGGATACATGTGCAACGTTGCATTTTTAACAGACATTTTCTCCCATTTAAATACACTTAATCTACAGCTGCAAGGAAAAGAAAAATCAGTGGTGGATTTGGTGGAAAAACTTGAAGCCTTTGGGAACAAACTTGATCTGTTCCACGCAGATTTGTTGTCAGGGAGGCTGCTGCACTTCAACACACTGAAGACGGTGGGAGAAGGCAACGTAACAGACAAGATGAAGATATTTATCACACAATTAAAAGACAACTTTTCTGCTAGATTTGATGACTTTTTTATTTCCAGGGATGTCATTGGATTTGTGCGTGACCCATTCACCATCACCCCAAGCGGAGAATTCTCCACAAACGCGGTGAAAATGCTGCAGTTGGACGAGGCAGCCATTCAGAGCGAGCTGGCTGAAATTCAGGCCGCAGGCGACATGAAGGCTGCTCTCAGTGGTGCTGAAAGCCTGAGTGCGTTTTGGATATCTTGTCCCGAGGTCTATGGCACATTGAAGACGCTGGCTATGTATGTGCTCACCATGTTCGGTTCAACCTACACCTGTGAGGCTGCGTTCTCCAAGATGAACTCGATTAAAACGCACGAGAGGAACCGTCTGTCAACCCAGTCTTTGGAGGACTGTTTGCGCATAAGTCTGACAGCGGCCAAGCCTGATGTGAAAAAGTTAGTGTCAGAGGGGAAATGTAACTTCAGCCATTGATTAATTAGTGTTATAGTAGTCCATTTCAGCCTTGTGATTTGATTTCGCTATAGCCCACTTAACGTTTTATTTGCTGTGCGAACAATATTTGTGACCTGTTTTGTTCTGGTTCCGCAGGCTATTTATTTACCATGCTATTTTAAATTGTGCCAGATCGTTCTTTCCTCCTTTTTTAGTCCTGAGGAGTTTGCTAGTTCCAAGCATGTTGTTGAGACTTTAAAATAAAAAACAAATGTTAAGTAAGGGCATGAGGAAAAGTTAGGTTTTTAAAAAAACTGTGTGAAACAATAAATACGAAACAGTGTAACGAGTCTGTCCTCATTTTGGGTGTAGCCTAAATAGAGTCATAAATGGTGGTGATTACTGAGAAGAGACTCAGTTGTTGCTGCTTTTAGTTGCTTTAATAGTGTAGAATAGGCCTACATATTTTCTCTTTTATCCTCACAATTTTGGAATCCAGTGGCGGGCCGGATCGAACGGCTTGGCGGGCCGCACTCGGCCCGCGGGCCGCCAGTTGATGATCACTGCTCTAGAGGGATAAAGGCGACCAGAGACGGCAGATCCAGAGAGAGAGAGAGAGATAGAGATAGATAGAGAGTGATAGTGTGAGACATAGAGATAGAGAGAGAGAGAGTGATAGAGTGAGAGTGATAGAGAGAGAGTGATAGAGAGAGAGTGAGAGATAGAAAGAGAGATAGAGTGAGAGAGAGAGAGAGCGAGAGCGAGAGAGAGAGAGTTACGGGCAGCTGCCCGGCATGTGTTTGTCTTTTTGTTCAAGTTTATTATTAATTTATTATTTATACTATCAAGCTGGTTCTCACCTCCTCCTTTCCCTTTTACCTTGTTACAACTAACATTAGTATGTACACAATAAATATATATAATTGTATATTAACATTATGGTGCTTTTTATTTATTTCAATGTGATAAAATTATGACAAACCTTTCAGAATACAAAAATGCCTCAATAATAATAATAGAATTGCCACATCCAGTGGCCACAATGTCCTATATCGAGGGCTGAGCAAGCACTAATTCATTAGCATAGCAGTGTATCTTTGATTTCATGCATGCTAAAAAATCTAAACATGATCGTCCGATTGCAGATGCAATGATACAGGAATATCGGATGATAGAGATCAGAGGCTGATCGATCAGCGCATCCCAAAAAATGCTAATTGCATTGTAATTACGACTTCTGAACTCATAAGCAGGAACTTCCCAGGAAGGCATCATAAGCTGGGATGTGGAGCTAACATCATGTTAATAGTCAACCGTTAAAAGGCCATACAAACGCACTGATTTAACCTCCACGACTCAACAACATCAACAACACAACTGGTTAAAGTACCCTGACCTTTGTGACCCCTGCTGATTCACTCGGTAGATTATTCAGGACTTCTGCTGACTTCCAATGGATTTGTTCAGAGGGATGATTCATAAAGCCAGCGGTACAAATCCTCACTGGGTGCTGCTGTAATGTTCTAGAGATCATCCTTTTTCCTGCCACAATGCATGCATGCATGTGTGTGCTTATCAGAGGGAACAACAAACATGCTTGTACATGGCTGCTGTGTCACAAGACTCCAAAATATTACAGCTAAAAAAAAATCAATTTGCACATGTAACAAACAACACTTTAGGGATACTTAAAGGAATAGTTCACCCAAAAATGAAAACTGTCATCATTTACTCACCCACGCCATTCCAAACCCATATGGCCGTGTAACACAGAAGGAGATGGATAGAATAACGGCCTCCTAATAGGGCTGCTTGATTATGGCTAAAATCATAATCACGATTGCTTTACAAAACTCTGGTGGGTGTCTTCATGGAAAACACTAACAAACGTTGCACTCGGTGGATTGTCATTTGTAACTACAAATCTCGGCAATAATAATAAAAACAATTCCGTTGTCGAATAGTCGCTTGATGTCATTTAACGTAACTTGAGATCATATAAATCTATAATGATGACACACAGGAGACGAGAGGAGCGCTGCAGCTCGAGTGTCTGATAGTAACACAGATCACAGCTTGGCGATATGTCTTTATTTCATCCTTAATTAAAGTTCAAATAATACGGGGACGTGATATGTAAATAAACACAAACTCCAAAACTGTCATTCTCTTGCGGTCAGAGCTGCTTCAACCAGTCGCGAGAGAGACCCAATTTGGGCGGGAGTCGAGACCGGGAGAGATTTAAAGTTCTGCCGGCTGATGCGCACGCTAACATGGAGACGCTCGTCTCTCACCCCCGCTGTCTGCAGCTCGCAACGTCATCATCACGATAAGATCAATCTTATGTGAAAAATAACACTAAAATGACAACAACAATAAAATGTGTGTGTGTGTGTGTGTGTGTATATAGGTTTTGAATAGACAAAAATGTTTACAGTGTTCAGTGACTAAAATGTTAATCTGACTAAATTGTCAACAGTTTTCATTGACTAAAACTACATTAAAATGCCACAAAAATGCAACTAAAATTGACAAATTTTATAAGGTTGACTAAATAGGATAAAATAAACATTTGACACAGGACTAAGACCAAATAAAAAAAAAACAGATGACAAAATGATCACTAGTATTCAGTTGCCAGGTCATTAGGAGTGTATTAATGCAAAGTCAACGTTTGTTTACATGTTCTTAACGTCACTTTCAGATCAGTATGGTACCACCTCCGCCTCATTTTGAGCTAGGAGGGGGGGAAAAAAAAAAAAAAAAAAAAAAAAAAAAAAAAAAAAATCGAAAAAAACTAATCGAAAACGTATTTTGTTCCAGTGTATAATGGGCTAAGACTGCCCTCTCTCACCTTTATGTTCACTTCGATCCATTTGAACTCATAAAAAACAACTTCCTCTTCTTAATATAGATGCGTATCACCAATTTTCTTCATGATGAAACACACAGTGAACGTAACACATATATTACGATTCACTACATCCCGAGCCATCACGTTATAATCTAGCTGCGGCAAACACGCACGCACACACACACACACGAGCGACCCGCGTCAGAGTGTGCATCAGCCGGGAGAAGATTCAATCTCATCCCCGGTCACTTCGTGTAACTCATACACATGGCACTGTCCGCACAGAGAAATCCCAGTTTCAGAGTTTATTTTCCTAAACATCCTCCTTATTATTTGAACTTTAATAAAGGATGCTTTAAAGATATAACGCAGGGGTGTTTCATTGCAACAATCGTTTTACCTCGATTATCTTGTTTCACAATCGTTGGAAGACAAAAATCGCCCAGCCTTACCTCCTAATAATCCCCATCTATAAATGGTAAATGGCACTTATATAATCCTTTTTTTAACCTTAGCGGTTTTCAAAGTGCTTTACACTGCATCTCATTCACCCATTCACACACCAATGACAACAGAGCTGCTATACAAGGTGCTATCCTGCCATTGAGAGCAACTTGGGGTTCAGTGTCTTGCCCAAGGACACTTCGGCATGTGGAGTCATGTGGGCCAAGAAACGAACTGCCAACCCTGCGATTAGTGGCCAACCCGCTCTACCACCTGAGCCACAGACGCCCCATTAATTGGTTATATCACTCTACTCTCTCCTCTCCACCAATAGACATTTTTCATATTTGGGTTGTGCTGATTAAAACGTTAGTTCACAAGCTCTTCAAACTCAATGAAAAGATGCTAAAACATTTCTACCATATCTGTATATTGATTTAACTGGTATATCACTCAATACTGTACTAGCTAACATTATCAGTCTAAGAGTTTATGTTGGGTGAAAGAGACTGTACGAGTGCACACATGATCTGACTGTTGCTAAAACATCTTTAACAGCGGGAATGTTTCCCGAGTGCTCTGAAAAGCGAGTTTCAGCCTCTCTTATCACCAAACAAATTGCTAAAGCAGATGACAGCAGATTATGAGCCACCGCGGACTAGACAACTAAAGCTGTTCTCTTTGTCATCAAACACACAATAATCCGCCAGGCGTTTTACCTTTAACATGTTTTCACATCAAAGCAGATCATAGTGTCGTTATCTTCATCCGGCGGGAAAAGAGTCGTAATGTAAACAAAGAGCTGCAAGTGGACATTATTGCATCTTATACATAAACTACCAGCCTAAACCTACATTTCTCAATGGTAAAGTGTACAGAAAGGTGTAACGCTTTAACGGTAATCGGTCTCTAAACTACAGCGATCTCATTGGTTAAGCATCGTGTCTTGAAATGTCCTCAGAGAAGAGGTCAGAAGAGTCTTTAGCCTGACTAAGATTATTATCCACTGACCGCCATTCAAAGACCCATAAACAAAATCCAACTTGAGCTAGAGTTCCCGAAGGTTTATAGTGTGAATATGATGTCACAAAAACATTATCAGCCAACAGAGTTTAATTCAGGCCAGTCAGACTTGTGTCTATTTTAAGATTGGTGTAAAAACCCAGAGCTGGAGTGCCACGGCCCCTAAACACGGTGTATTAAATCGAGATCTAAACACGCATATAACACTACGGCTACAGTACACTGTCGGCAACTTATTTTCATGTCAACATGAAATCAAAACTAACTCTATATACTTTCTTAAAAGTTCCTGGTCTGTTTGTGAACCAGAGAAAAAAATACAATCCCTTGTTATATTTTAACCCCACTTGCTCAACTAGTCATATAAAGACCTCTTTTCACAATTCAATCAATTCCCAAAAAACTAAATGTTCCGGCCAAGGATTTGGCAATAGGATTAGGACGATGTAACTGGATATCAAGATGCCGACTGCGACGGTAATTGACAGGCGATGATCTACAATATCGGGCAATACAGCAGGGGGTGGGGCTTACTGACTGACCGGGAATGAGAGACGCTTTGCCGAAGCAACGGTGCAAAACACAAAGTTAGAGATCTTTTGTTATTTTGAGAAGTGTAAAAACATTTTCCGTTCACATATATACTGTGGCGGGACAAATCAGACCTTGGCGGGCCACCAGTCTAGGTAATTGATGGGAAAAACTGGCTCTGAAATGGCTTGAAACTAATTTATTTCTTTTTTTTTATTAATCAAAGTAAGTATCATTTCATATAAACAGCCATTGTAGCCCAGCACATTCAAGATGTTCAATGCATGAAGTAAAAATCTACATTGAAAACCCTAATAATTTGACTTTACTCAATCGTATGAGTAAACTCTTTACATCAGTTGACTCGAGTAATGGCGTCTCCAAAACTTGTGTAATTAATTTGACGTGCCCGACCGGACAAGCAGACTGATTAAAACAAATAACCGGCTATATTTGTGAAAGCCTAAGCATGTGTCTCTTATAAGTTCATATTCTTATTCTGCTGTTGAAAATAATCAAGAGTGCGCAATTTTATAATTCACTAGTGATCTAGTTTGATTGACAGGCGGCATATGTGTATGTGCTGAACATGTGCGTGTGCTCTGAAAAATACTTGCGCTAATGCGAACCTGAATGGTCAAATTAATTTCATAACTCCACCAAAATGCCCGTCTTGGTGAGGCATTCATGTAAACACAGAGAGTGATGTCTAAAGAAAAAAGCAGATTTGTTGTAAATGTTGGACTTGTAAGTGTAAATGTAAGCTAATAGTGTGTCATTATAATAATAAAACAACCAGAGCAAGAAAACGAGGAAACACTCATTGCACTTGATTGAATAACTTCAGTAGCTTTAAAAAGTTTGAATGTATTATAATCAGACAGTGAAGACCAGTAGTAGTTTAATGTTGCATTTCATTCTGAATGTTTAATTGAATAATTGATACTGCTGTTAAAAACGTTTAAAGCTGTTAAAAAAAGCACAGAATTTTCTTAATGTGTTCTATTATTTTGAATCAATTTCTATTCATTGGAGAAATGTGGGATTATAGGCTGATCGTCATAGTTACGCCGCCTCTACTGCAGTGACATCATCTTAAACACGACACAAACTGACCAAAACAATAACACGAGCGCTAGCTGTTAGCTGCTAGCTCATTGTGCTGCATAAAGCAGTTGTTGATGGTGATTTTACACAAGTGTAACAGTTAAATTATCTGGTTGTTTTAGAAGCTTCCAGTAGCTGCTCAACTAAATAAAGTGAAGCTTTCAAGCGGAGTATAGAGCTAAAGTAACAAAACGTCCCATCCTCCATCGTGGATCAACGCCAGTCCAGGGTGCTCGCCGTCCCATTGCTTGCCGGTCTAGATAGCGTCCGTTAGGTCGAACCACTTCCACGTTTCCTTGATGGTTCTGTTGTCACTTAAGTTTTTTAACTTTTCCCTACACTGTTGGTTGGGCCGGTGGTAGCCGTGTGCGGCCAACAGCTGAGACATTTCCTGAGAGACTTTATCGTTTCGCTAATCGCTAACGAGTGGACCGTCTGCACCTCGTTTATTGACCACGGCGTTGTTTTGCACACAGCCATTTATTTTAACAATTTGAAAGTTATGTGAACAAATGATACTGCTATCACTGTTGCTAACTTTAAAACTAGCGGGTTGATGTCGCATGTTGGAAATCCAGTGACACTGGTAGTGATGATTCTCCCTGACCAATCAGTGATCTGCAGGATTTTGACGTCACATTTAGCATCGGCTCGGCTCGCTTGGAACCTCGACCGAGGTGGTACTAAAAAGAGTATCAGGCACCAGGTACCATCCACAATGGAAAACCCCGAAAAGCGAGCAGAGTCGAGTTGTACCGTACAGTGGAAAAGCCCCATTAGTTAGTGTTCTTATTTGTCGTGGTTTTGAAGCTAATATTGAGAATCGTCAAATTTCACTTCAGACTCCTGAAACTTTGGTATTGTGATAATGTATAGCCTTTATTGTACATGGTAGATCTTGCTGAAATAACATGATGAAAAAGTCGATCTCATTCTATAGATGTGGGATCACCCCTGCTGTAAATGACGGGGATTGAGGCCTTCCTTTATTTCACTACCATACATAACATTAAATCATGATCACATGACAACAGTCTCCTCCCCTAACCAGTGGGGTTTACATTTCTGTCACAGAGAATCGAGTTGACTGTATAGGTACACTATTAGGTTGGCCATCAGTCATAATTTTAGAAACATATACAACATAAACTTTGATAATGAGCATGCATGAAAGTATAGAAAAATAAAATAAATATATTGCCAGCTCTAGTCCTTCTTCTGTCCACTGAGATCATTATTCATTACTATAAGTATGATACACTATATAAACAAACATGGGACTGTGCAAAAAAACAGCCCGTCAATGCCAACTAAACATATTTTATAACTGATGCCCAGCTAATTAACACCCCATAACTACAAGCTTCCCAAAGCTTTGATTAACATCATATAATGAGATTTACATGAGCGCTTATCTCACAACTTCTGCATGAACAGAGCACACGCAGTGCACATCCATCACTGTCCATGTTGGGACAGTTTCAGCACACGCAGGTAAACTGAGCTACTGTGTTGTAACATGACAACCGCTCGTAGTCAAGCACCGGCCATTTACAGCATTCCTCTGTTGACATCAACTAGCTGTATCCCATTCAATTATACATACTTCATACATTCACACCCACTTCTGCAAGAAACAAACACACACAACAGCTGCAAGAAAAGACGGCATGTTTTCAGCATGACAACTACATGCTATGGATAATAAATGTGCATGGGATTTTTCTGCATATGAAAGTGAAACTTGATCAATTATGTGCAATACCACAGGTATGGCCCAGTTTTTCCCCCCAAAAAATGACCTGTAATATTGTCACATGTGAGAAACTCTTTGGTTCATTGGGCAAGTTAAACATTTACCATTGTACATTAACTTATAGGTCCAGTCCTGAAATCCAAAATCCAAAGACAGAGCGAATGTGTTTAAGTCCTCAAATATGGGCAGAGACACGTGCGAGCGTCCTTAAAGAGGATTCACCTCATGCACCTGTCATCAGGTGACTCAACACAGCCACAGATTTAATGTGACCAGAGGCTGAACAATCTCAATAGTGCAGAATAAGGGTCATTCAACCAGTTTGTTATTATAACCACCTTTACGAACTGTCCTCTACAGTCAAAACAGGTGTTTTTTATTCAGTACTATATAATCAGAGGCTGAAATAACATATACCGGTGTCATAAAACCAGATTGTTGTCATATTTTCAGACTATCTAAATAACATTGACGGGGTCTGGGTAGCCCAGCGAGTATTGACACGGACTATCACCCCTGAGGTCACGAGTTTGAATCCAGGGCGTGCTGAGTGACTCCAGCCAGGTCACCTAAGCAACCAAATTGGCCCGGTTGCTAGGGAGGGTAGAGTCACATGGGGTAACCAAATTGGCCTGGTTGCTAGGGAGGGTAGAGTCACATGGGGTAACCAAATTGGCCTGGTTGCTAGGGAGGGTAGAGTCACATGGGGTAACCAAATTGGCCTGGTTGCTAGGGAGGGTAGAGTCACATGGGGTAACCAAATTGGCCTGGTTGCTAGGGAGGGTAGAGTCACATAGGGTAACCTCCTCGTGGTCACTATAATGTGGTTCTCGCTCTCGGTGGGGTGTGTGGCGAGTTGTGAGTGGATCGCGGAGAATAGCGTGGGCCTCCACATGCGCTACATCTCCACGGTAACGCACTCAACAAGCCATGTGATAAGACGGTCTCAGACGCGGAGGCAATGGAGATTCATCATCCGCCGCCCAGACTGAGGCAAGTCACTACGCCACCACGAGGATTTAGAGCGCTTTGGGAATTGGGCATTCCACATTCTTAAATCCCAACAAATCTTACAATATGTGACTAAAAATGTCTGTGATAAGAAACTGGCTAGTAAATGTTCAGATTACACTCATCGGTGATTGAGAAGTATAGATCCTTTCACCGCGTGTTGAGGGTAAAAGTTTGGTTTAACTCGTTCTGTGTCCAAAGACAAGATCCACAGATACCCTTTTAATACCCTTTGTGCTTTTTAGCATCAGTTGTTAATTAAAACAACACCAAAAAATAAACTTTCAACTCCAATCACGCATGGATGCGCGCATCTTCTCTCATTATATGAGCTTACTGATTGATGCCGGTAGTCTTAAAGAGACAGTACTGATTAAGCTTGTGTTATACATATCAATGTTAAGTAAAAATGATGCAAGTGAACAACAAAAATGTTACAAAAATACACACGTAACATATGCAATTTCTAGACATTATTTGATGGAATAGATTGAATTTGAACATTTTTCAAAAGCTAAAATGTAACCAATTTGATGAAAAACGAATAAAAAAATAAAAATTTTGATTTTCAAATTGCACCTAGTAGGTTCGTTTATAATTAAAAGCATTAGCAGCCAGATAATTAATTTTTTTATTTAAGCAAAAGGGTCATTGTAACAGAAATGTAGCCATCTTAATCGAGATCTGAATCGAATCGTGAGCTTGTGAATCAGAATTAGATGTGACCGATGGTGGATTTTGCAGATACGATAACTAAGGTGGTGCAAAAGGCTGATAACCGATTAATCAGCCGATGGTTTTTAAAATCGATTTATAGACTGTATAGAAATGATTCTTTCTTAAATATGGTGGGCAAAGAGAACAAATCCAAAATTATTAAAATCTCACATGCATTTTAAATTTTTTTTATTGCATAACGCGCAACTTTTAAGTATAAAACTACAAAACAAACTGGGGACACTTATTTTGAAATGACGAAACAATGCAAAAACTATCGGTAACTATTGACAACCATTAGTTCCAAAAAGCAACTATCGCCACTGATTAATCGGTGAAACCGATAGATGCTAAACACGCACAAATCAGAATACACACACACACACACACACACACCCACACGACAAGTTTCTATCAAATGTTATTTGGCTTGTACATATTTTACAAGTTGGCATTTCCTATGATTTTGTTTGTGCAAACACCAAGATGTCTAATACAGAAGTAGGGGCGGGTTTCATACACAAGGCGTTAAGGACATGCTTATTGTCTACAAAACTAATCGATCAGTAGAGTTTGTAAACATGACAGGAAGCTGTTGTGTGTTGACAGAAGCAAGTAACTGTCGCGTGCTAGAGGGAAACGATATCCAGTGACGTCATTGCTGTAGTGAAAGTCGTACCATACAAACGAATTTAGAAAATTCGTATGAATCCTGACGATTTCGCCAAGAGAGTGTGTCGGCTCGTACTCACAAACGCCGACTCTAATCTGAACTACAACGTTTACATGGGGTTCATTCTCACATACATTCAAACGAGGTGCTTATACTTCAATATATGTTACGTTGATAATTAAGAAGTTTATACAAACATATGGATGACAACAACCAAAGTTTAATTCACACGCCACGTCGCATGTGTCATTTCATACCTATTATCATCCAGCAACACGCCGAAAACACACAGACATGCTTAGACGTCACATATGAGCCCCTTATACACAGCTGTCACACACTTTAATCATATAAACACACCGTTTTACATCTGATATTAGCTGAGCTAGCTGTCAGTGATCACAAACATCTAATCCTATCGCATTAGTGTGTGTAATCCCACACTGAAAACAAGCCTTGTCAAAATGTGTGTGTGTGTGATTCAGTGTGCATGTCTATTTACCTGTTCAGGTTACACACGGCTAAGCTAACATCAGCTGTACAGTACGTGAATTGGTTAAAAAAACAAAACTGTCTCCAAATTGTGGGCGAATAATGACTTACCTCTGCGAACATTATTTAAAATGTAAAACCGGAGGTTGTTCCGTTTATTCCCGCCGCATTTTTAACGTTTATTGTCTATAAGAGTTCACAAACAGAGGCGCCTCAGGACTGCGCGCGCCCTCCGTGCAGCCGCCATGAGCGCGAGCTCGACGAAACAACACCAAACACTCCTGCGCGATTGCGGGAATGGTCATGTGATCCCAAACACGGCCTCTGATTGGATTACAGAAGTTGCACACCCGGATGATTAGCTGCAAAGCTAGCGGTTTTGTCTAAATAGTATCATTATTATATTTTATTGAGAAATATAGAGCATATACGATTGGATTATATTGAATATATGACGTGTATATTTCCGTGTGTTATTAATATTTTCAAACATAATGCCTCAGATATAACTATATTTATAATGTTAGCTGCGAACCCTATGGTATTTTATTTACAAGTACTTACTATTAGGACCCCCTTTTATCTTCTGCTCAAATACTCGATGGGCGGCGCTGTAGTGCCTGTAGCGCACTCCGTGATTGGTCAGCGTGTGATGACACACCCATATCAATCACTATTATTTTTTTGTTAAATTTGAATAACATAGGCCATGTTTGGTACCAAAGATCTATTCATAGTAACGCCCACCGGTTTGTGGAAAAATAATATTTAACAATCAGCAAATTTGAACAGCATTTTGCTGAACAGCACCAAGACAGCAGTTACATAAGTATTTCTGTTCACATTTGGGAATTGAGACTTACAATGTTATATTTGGTAAGTAATAGAAGAAGCCTAGAATAGAAGCCTTTATTTTAGTCACATATTATACATACATTTTTTGCATTACACAAACACACACACACACACACACACACACACACACAAGAAACTGGCAGCTGTGATTGCCATAATTATGTAAAAAGTATGTAAACAACTTTACAGAACAACCTTTAAATTGTACACTTTAAAACTGTTGTAATTTAAACGACCACGCTGGCACAGTAAAAAAAATAAAATAATAAAGGTTAAATTTACAGTGAAAAAATGTCATAAACTTGATATTTATCTTATAAAACTGTAAAAATCTGCTTTCCAATTTAAAATGTATTGTAAATCACTGTAGTATTTATAGAAGGGAACAGGATGACATGAAATTCATCAATAGTGGCTTTTCCAGGAGCAATGACCAATAAACATGTAGAGACACACAAACACTAAACACCATCAGGGTAGCGTGCGTGAAATCAAAATAATGCAATAATCGTGTAGAGACGTGCTCAGTGTCACTCCCACAAACACTAAACACCATCAGGGTAGCGTGCGTGAAATCAAAATAATGCAATAATCGTGTAGAGACGTGCTCAGTGTCACTCCCACAAACACTAAACACCATCAGGGTAGCGTGCGTGAAATCAAAATAATGCAATAATCGTGTAGAGACGTGCTCAGTGTCACTCACACAAACACTAAACACCATCAGGGTAGCGTGCGTGAAATCAAAATAATGCAATAATCGTATAGAGACGTGCTCAGTGTCACTCACACAAACACTAAACACCATCAGGATAGCGTGCGTGAAATCAAAATAATGCAATAATCGTGTAGAGACGTGCTCAGTGTCACTCACACAAACACTAAACACCATCAGGGTAGTGCCCGTGAAATCAAAATAATGCAATAATCGTGTAGAGACGTGCTCAGTGTTACTCGCACAAACACTAAACACCATCAGTGTAGCGTGTGAAATCAAAATAATGCAATAATCGTGTAGAGATGTGCTCAGTGTCACTCGCACAAACACTAAACACCATCAGGGTAGCATGCGTTTAATCAAAATAATGCAATAATCGTGTAGAGACGTGCTCAGTGTCACTCACACAAACACTAAACACCATCAGGGTAGCGTGCGGGAAATCAAAATAATGTAATAATCGTGTAGAGACGTGCTCAGTGTCACTCACACAAACACTAAACACCATCAGGGAAGCACGCGTGAAATCAAAATAATTCAATAATCGTGTTAATTCAATAATCGTGTAGAGACGTGCTCAGTGTCACTCGCACAAACACTAAACACCATCAGGGTAGCACGCGTGAAATCAAAATAATTCAATAATCGTGTTAATTCAATAATCGTGTAGAGACGTGCTCAGTGTCACTCACACAAACACTAAACACCATCAGGGTAGCGTGCGGGAAATCAAAATAATTCAATAATCGTGTAGAGACGCGCTCAGTGTCACTCACACAAACACTAAACACCATCAGGGTAGCACGCGTGAAATCAAAATAATGCAATAATCGTGTAGAGACGTGCTCAGTGTCACTCACACAAACACTAAACACCATCAGGGTAGCGTTCCTGAAATCAAAATAATGCAATAATCGTGTAGAGACGTGCTCAGTGTCACTCACACAAACACTAAACACCATCAGGGTAGCGTACGTGAAATCAAAATAATGCAATAATTGTGTAGAGACGTGCTCAGTGTCACTCACACAAACACTAAACACCATCAGGGTAGCGTACGTGAAATCAAAATAATGCAATAATCGTGTAGAGACGTGCTCAGTGTCACTTACACAAACACTAAACACCATCAGGGTAGCGTGCGTGAAATCAAAATAATGCAATAATCGTGTAGAGAAGTGCTCTGTGTCACTCACACAAACACTAAACACCATCAGGGTAGCGTGCGTTTAATCAAAATAACACAATAATCGTGTAGAGACGTGCTCAGTGTCACTCACACAAACACTAAACACCATCAGGGTAGCGTGTGAAATCAAAATAATGCAATAATCGTGTAGAGACGTGCTCAGTGTCACTCACACAAACACTAAACACCATCAGGGTAGCGTGCGTGAAATCAAAATAATGCAATAATCGTGTAGAGACGTGCTCAGTGTCACTCACACAAACACTAAACACCATCAGGGTAGCGTGCGTGAAATCAAAATAATGCAATAATCGTGTAGAGACGTGCTCAGTGTCACTCACACAAACACTAAACACCATCAGGGTAGCGTGCGTGAAATTAAAATAATGCAATAATCGTGTAGAGACGTGCTCAGTGTCACTCACACAAACACTAAACACCATCAGGGTAGGGTGCGTGAAATCAAAATAATGCAATAATCGTGTAGAGACGTGCTCAGTGTCACTCGCACAAACACTAAACACCATCAGGGTAGCGTGGATGAAATCAAAATAATGCAATAATCGTGTAGAGACGTGCTCAGTGTCACTCACACAAACACTAAACACCATCAGGGTTGCGTGCATTTAATCAAAATAACGCAATAATCGTGTAGAGACGTGCTCTGTGTCACTCACACAAACACTAAACACCATCAGGGTAGCGTGCGTTTAATCAAAATAACGCAATAATCGTGTAGAGACGTGCTCAGTGTCACTCACACAAACACTAAACACCATCAGGGTAGCGTGTGAAATCAAAATAATGCAATAATCGTGTAGAGACGTGCTCAGTGTCACTCACACAAACACTAAACACCATCAGGGTAGCGTGCGTGAAATTAAAATAATGCAATAATCGTGTAGAGACGTGCTCAGTGTCACTCACACAAACACTAAACACCATCAGGGTAGGGTGAGTGAAATCAAAATAATGCAATAATCGTGTAGAGACGTGCTCAGTGTCACTCGCACAAACACTAAACACCATCAGGGTAGCGTGGATGAAATCAAAATAATGCAATAATCGTGTAGAGACGTGCTCAGTGTCACTCACACAAACACTAAACACCATCAGGGTTGCGTGCATTTAATCAAAATAACGCAATAATCGTGTAGAGACGTGCTCAGTGTCACTCACACAAACACTAAACACCATCAGGGTAGCGTGCATGAAATCAAAATAATGCAATAATCGTGTAGAGACGTGCTCAGTGTCACTCACACAAACACTAAACACCATCAGGGTAGCGTACGTGAAATCAAAATAATGCAATAATTGTGTAGAGACGTGCTCATTGTCACTCACACAAACATTGAACACCATCAGGGTAGCGTTCCTGAAATCAAAATAATGCAATAATTGTGTAGAGACGTGCTCAGTGTCACTCACACAAACACTAAACACCATCAGGGTAGCGTTCCTGAAATCAAAATAATGCAATAATCGTGTAGAGACGTGCTCAGTGTCACTCACACAAACACTAAACACCATCAGGGTAGCGTTCATGAAATCAAAATAATGCAGTAATCGTGTAGAGACGTGCTCAGTGTCACTCACACAAACACTAAACACCATCAGGGTAGCGTACGTGAAATCAAAATAATGCAATAATTGTGTAGAGACGTGCTCAGTGTCACTCACACAAACACTAAACACCATCAGGGTAGCGTTCGTGAAATCAAAATAATGCAATAATCGTGTAGAGACGTGCTCAGTGTCACTCACACAAACACTAAACACCATCAGGGTAGCGTGCGTGAAATCAAAATAATGCAATAATCGTGTAGAGACGTGCTCAGTGTCACTCACACAAACACTAAACACCATCAGGGTAGCGTGTGAAATCAAAATAATGCAATAATCGTGTAGAGACATGCTCAGTGTCACTCACACAAACACTAAACACCATCAGGGTAGCGTGCGTGAAATCAAAATAATGTAATAATCGTGTAGAGACGTGCTCAGTGTCACTCACACAAACACTAAACACCATCAGGGTAGCGTGCGTGAAATCAAAATATTGCAATAATCGTGTAGAGACGTGCTCAGTGTCACTCACACAAACACTAAACACCATCAGGGTAGCGTGCGTGAAATTAAAATAATGCAATAATCGTGTAGAGATGTGCTCAGTGTCACTCACACAAACGCTAAACACCATCAGGGTAGCGTGCATTTAATCAAAATAACGCAATAATCGTGTAGAGACGTGCTCAGTGTCACTCACACAAACACTAAACACCATCAGGGTAGCGTGCATGAAATCAAAATAATGCAATAATCGTGTAGAGACGTGCTCAGTGTCACTCGCACAAACACTAAACACCATCAGGGTAGCGTGCGTTTAATCAAAATAATGCAATAATCGTGTAGAGACGTGCTCAGTATCACTCACACAAACACTAAACACCATCAGGGTAGCGTGCGGGAAATCAAAATAATGTAATAATCGTGTAGAGACGTGCTCAGTGTCACTCACACAAACACTAAACACCATCAGGGAAGCACGCGTGAAATCAAAATAATTCAATAATCGTGTTAATTCAATAATCGTGTAGAGACGTGCTCAGTGTCACTCGCACAAACACTAAACACCATCAGGGTAGCACGCGTGAAATCAAAATAATTCAATAATCGTGTTAATTCAATAATCGTGTAGAGACGTGCTCAGTGTCACTCACACAAACACTAAACACCATCAGGGTAGCGTGCGGGAAATCAAAATAATTCAATAATCGTGTAGAGACGCGCTCAGTGTCACTCACACAAACACTAAACACCATCAGGGTAGCACGCGTGAAATCAAAATAATTCAATAATCGTGTTAATTCAATAATCGTGTAGAGACGTGCTCAGTGTCACTCACACAAACAATAAACACCATCAGGGTAGCGTGCGTTTAATCAAAATAATGCAATAATCGTATAGAGACATGCTCAGTGTCACTCACACAAACACTAAACACCATCAGGGTAGGGTGCGGGAAATCAAAATAATGCAATAATCGTGTAGAGACGCGCTCAGTGTCACTCACACAAACACTAAACACCATCAGGGTAGCGTGCGGGAAATCAAAATAATGCAATAATCGTGTAGAGACGTGCTCAGTGTCACTCACACAAACACTAAACACCATCAGGGTTGCGTGCATTTAATCAAAATAACGCAATAATCGTGTAGAGACGTGCTCAGTGTCACTCACACAAACACTAAACACCATCAGGGTAGCGTGCATGAAATCAAAATAATGCAATAATTGTGTAGAGACGTGCTCAGTGTCACTCGCACAAACACTAAACACCATCAGGGTAGCGTGCGTTTAATGAAAATAATGCAATAATCGTGTAGAGACGTGCTCAGTGTCACTCACACAAACACTAAACACCATCAGGGTAGCGTGCATGAAATCAAAATAATGCAATAATTGTGTAGAGACGTGCTCAGTGTCACTCGCACAAACACTAAACACCATCAGGGTAGGGTGCGGGAAATCAAAATAATGTAATAATCGTGTAGAGACATGCTCAGTGTCACTCACACAAACACTAAACACCATCATGGTAGCACGCGTGAAATCAAAATAATTCAATAATCGTGTTAATTCAATAATCGTGTAGAGACGTGCTCAGTGTCACTCACACAAACACTAAACACCATCAGGATAGCGTGCGGGAAATCAAAATAATTCAATAATCGTATAGAGACGTGCTCAGTGTCACTCGCACAAACACTAAACACCATCAGGGTAGCACGCGTGAAATCAAAATAATTCAATAATCGTGTTAATTCAATAATCGTGTAGAGACGTGCTCAGTGTCACTCACACAAACATTAAACACCATCAGGGTAGTGTGCGTTTAATCAAAATAATGCAATAATCGTATAGAGACATGCTTAGTGTCACTCACACAAACACTAAACACCATCAGGGTAGGGTGCGGGAAATCAAAATAATGCAATAATCATGTAGAGACGCGCTCAGTGTCACTCACACAAACACTAAACACCATCAGGGTAGCGTACATGAAATCAAAATAATGCAATAATCGTGTAGAGACGTGCTCAGTGTCACTCACACAAACACTAAACACCATCAGGGTAGCATACATGAAATCAAAATAATGCAATAATCGTGTAGGGACGTGCTCAGTGTCACTCACACAAACACTAAACACCATCAGGGTAGCGTACATGAAATCAAAATAATGCAATAATCGTGTAGAGACGTGCTCAGTGTCACTCACACAAACACTAAACACCATCAGGGTAGCATACATGAAATCAAAATAACGCAATAATCGTGTAGAGACGTGCTCAGTGTCACTCACACAAACACTAAACACCATCAGGGTAGCGTGCGTGAAATCAAAATAATGCAATAATCGTGTAGAGACGTGCTCAGTGTCACTCACACAAACACTAAACACCATCAGGGTAGCGTGCGTGAAATTTAAATAACAGTAAACATTAACTAAACTACATCAAATATAACACAGAACGTCCCAATGTACGTAACTGATTTTAAAAATAATGAGAAATATAACTATTCCCATAAAATGTAATGAAATATGATGGGTCATGCAGGGAATTCTGGGAACGCCTGATTACTGTTTTTCGTTGTAATTTAATGTACTGTAAAAAGTACAATATACATTTTTACCATTAATTATACAGGAAAATCATACTTTTTACATCTAAAAAATGTAATGTTTACCCCATTTTATATATATATAAATGTACTGTATATTTTACAGTTAAAATTCAGTAATTTTTCTGTAGCATTTTTACATCCTTTATGGAAGTTTTTTATAGTGTGCAACTTATCTGCTGAAAAATACAAAGTGTATTTTAACAAGAACATTGTTACACAAGCTTTAACACTGTCTTGGGAATTCAGTAGGACAACATTTTCTAATAAGTACTGGTTGCAAAAATGATTTGCAGGTTTCTCCAATGCTTTACAGAACCGGTGCAGTGACATTCACACTGTCAACGTACTGAACTTTTCACCACGCAAGAAAGTGGCGTCATTATTCAATTTGATCAACACAAATAAAAAACATACAAACTCACCTTCTTGCGGCCTTTGGGTTACTCAACAGAAATTCAGCTACTCCAGCTCACTCAGAAATCACCCCTCCTTCCCCCTTTTCAACTTCTAACTTATAGACATGAGTTAAATGATCATTCAAAGCCCAGACAAAACTCACAAGCTTTGCTTTAAGTGTCATTTTTTGCAAACGTATAAACATGAGTTTAATATCCAAAACTTGTCATGACAACTGGAGATAAAGATTAGTAATAAGTTAGCATAATTGAATGGGGCTATCATGTTTTACAGTGTATATGTTTGATTAATCTAACCTCAACGGACACAGGGTGACATTATGTTTTGCCAGTATTGGAATTTACCTGTTTCCAGTTTAGCAAAGCCCCGGCTGGGTCACACTGCAGGCAGGGGTGAGGAAGGGACGCCACGCCCGAGAGAACCATCGTGGCCAAATGTTGCAGATACAATGGCTCCTTCGAAAGGTCGGTATGTTCCTCACATTTTATTTCCAATTCTGATTCCAGGTAAGCATATGGAGCATAAGACTTAAGTTTATCCAGTTGCCCAAAGCAGAACTAAGACACATGTTAATACGATTCCTCCATGAGTTCCTTACGTTACCCTCAGTCATTACAAATAAACTTTAAACCCTATTCAGGTTTATGGCCAGGAGTGAACTTAACACACGTGGACCAGGAAGAAAGGTGACAAATGCCTTAAACAACACAACAACTGCCGAACAATGCACAAGAAGCTGATGTTTCTGATTAAAGTGATAAAGGGTTTTTATGTAGGAAATGCGCCAAGAACCTGTTCACAGTTCACGGATTTGATGCATAATCTTTCTTAAGTGCAACTGCATGTCATAAATGACTTTATGACTTTGGAATGCAATATACTGTTGATATTTCTCACATGCTGGGATTAAAAAAATACTTTGACATCAGGATTATACTTAAAAAATGTCAAAAAGCGACAGTTCACCCAACAATTACAATTCTCTCATCATTTACTCACACTCATGCCATCTTGTGTATGACTTTCTTTCATCTGCAGAACACAAACGTTTAGAAGAATATCTCCGCTCTGTAGGTCCATATAATGCAAGTGAATGGTGGCCTGAACTTTGAAGCTCCAAAAAGCACACAAAGACAGCATGAAAGTAATCCATACGACTCCAGTGGTTAAATCAGTCATCTGAAGCAATCCAGTCGATTTAGGAAGAACTCCTTTTTCACTGTAAATCATGACATCGGTCTCCTTGTCAATCATGATGTCAAGCTTGATTACACTTCCTAGCCCCATCAAGCACTAGGAAGTGTAATCGAGCTTGAAATCATGAACGTGACTGCACTGGGAAGAGTCCAGTGAAAAGGGACTAATATCTGTTTTAACCCAAAATTGATCAGGTCACTTCTGAAGACATGGATTAAACCACTGGAGTTGTATGGATTACTTTTATGCTGCCTTTATGTGCTTTTTTGAGTTTCAAAATTCTGGCCACAATTCCCGTGCATCGTATGGACCTACAGAACAGAGATATTCTTCTAAAAAGAGTGTTTGCGTTCAGTAGAAGAAAGGAAGTCATACACATCTGGGATGGCATGAGGGTGAGTAAGTGATGAGGGTGTTTAGAGGGTGTAGTCCGGATAAGGGAAGGGAGCGTAATTTAGGAGGTTGGCATTAATTTTTAAGAGCAAAGCACTACCTGGTTGGTTAGGGTTAGCGTTATGTTTAGGGCCAGGGTTAGGTCATAGTTTCTCCGACCAATCAAGCATAGTGTTTTCCTAGTGAATATTACTGATTCATCCAATCAGGAAAGGCTTTTGTCTGAATATAAACAAGTCTTCCCCTGCCAACGGGTCACACGAGTGCTTTCGGGGAACGGTTCTGGTGGCTAGACATGTTGCAAAGTGGGATTCAACTCATTCTGTCACATCCAATATCCAATATCCTTTTTCCTTGCACCCTCCGGAAATTTCTGATGCCCGCTAAAAAATGGCGAAACAATGAAGTCCCCCTTTTCATGGTCAGGCCCAACCAAATATCTCAAACTAGGACTGGTCCTTTGTGAATATGACCTGGAATATGAATAGCAATGGTTGCTATGGAGGGTAGAGTCACATGGGGTAACCTCCTTGTGGTCCCTATAATGTGGTTCTTGCTCTCAGTGGGGCGCGTGGCGAGTATGTGGATGCCACGAGAATAGAGTGAAGTCTCCACACGCGCGCGCTACGTCTCCGTGGTAACGTGCTCAACATGTCACGTGATAAGATGCGCCGATTGATGGTCTCCGACAGATGCAACATGACAACGCCTTCTATGCATTGCTTCAGAAGATGTCAATAATTTACACATGAATAATTACACTTTCTAACTTAGATATTTGATCTGTCTTTGCTGAAAGAATACATGTCTGTTTTATGGTGGCGAAATCACGTCGATCTCGAAGCATTGCTGGAGCCAAGTTTCTCACACTGTCAGCGTTTGGTCATTTTGAGAAATATCAGACTGTAAATGTCATGGGAGAAATCCCGACACCTCCTATAGACCAGTGCGCTGTGATTCTGGTCTAATGCATCTTCTTCGCTGTTGTGGAGACGCGCGTTGTGTGAGTGTTGCGCGCGCGCGTCTGGAGCCTTGAAGGGTATTTTTATGAATGAGTGTGTGATCGCCATCATTTCTTTCATTTCACCCCTCAAACGAGCAGGAACAGAGAAATACTAACAGTCTCTCAGGTAAGTGCGGTCTTCTTTTTTAGGGTTTTCATCGTTCTCATAGATAGATAGATGTGTTGTGTTATTTAGGGTCATGCAATTATATGAAACGATGCATTATAATATATGGCATTATTTGGAGCAGTTTTAACACCAGAATCTGTCTAATAACACATTGCAATCAGTAATGCACTGTAAAAATACTCATTGTAATGCAGATGTAATTTAATGTTAATTATTGTGTTGTTGTTTTATTCTAATAGAAAGGTTAAGAGACGTTGGTAACAGGTATAGAATACTGTATAACCACCATCTTTTCCTCATTGTATGCATGGGGGAATATCACTGCGCTATTAATAGAACTGACAGCATCCACACACACACACACACACACACACACACACACACACACACACACACTGAAGATGCCTCACAGAACCTGTTCCTCCAGTGCATCTCTGGTTCATTTTAATGCAGTGGTGTGTTATTGCATAAAGATGAGACAGTCGGAAGCATGCACAGGTGGATTGTTGTGGCTCCTGTCCATGGCAACCTCAGGAAAAGTTAATTGGCTACATCAACAGGTCTACTATATATATTGTAAAATAATTAGCAATGAATGTGTCACAGTCTGGTGCTATTATTGAGCATAAGGGAGTTATATGTGTATGTATTATATATGTAGTTGTCACACCCCATTGAATATTTCTTTGGAAGATTTTTTTTCAGTCGATTTCTGTATAGCCATATACCTTGATGTCTTGACTAAAAAACAACTTTTTAACATGTTTGCAAGGTGGTTGCTAGGGTATTATGGGTGGTTACTATGGTGGTCTGGGTGTTTTTTTAACACATTATTATTGTGCAGGAAAATAAATACATTTTAAACTCGCTGCTGCCCAAAAAATTTCACACTCAAATTTAAAAGCTCACCATTAACAAATACTGTGGACAAATTGCAAAAAAGCAGGGGTGGATTGGCCATTGGGAGAACCGGGAATTTTTCCGATGGGCCTGCCACGAAACGGGTCCGAATGAGCTGCGATCAGGGATGGACTGGGAAGAGAAATCGGCCCAGGATTTTACATAGAAACTGGCCCAAAATTGTTGAGCGGGGATGGCTGCATATCATGCTATCATTTTGTGGCCCGTTCTGCATAACGCGGCAGCTCATTTCAGCTTATCGCAGCCCATTCTGCCCGTTTCGCGGCTGACCCAAATCCACCCCTGATCGGCCTCAAAGTGAAGCTTTATGAAGAGCGGGCCACAAAACGGCGCCTCGATATGCAGAAAAGGACAGCCCCCCAACAAATTTTGGCCCAGTTTCTATGAAAAATCCAGGGCCGATTTCTCTTCCCAGTCCATCCCTGGCAAAAATAATAATTTTTCAGAGAACCCCCAAATCAAAAAAGAGACTCCAATTATTCATAAATAATATTGCATATGTTTATAATCTTATGATAATATTTATTTTTTTTTGTCATATTTTGTGAACATATAATTCTGTTTCCGTTCACTCCACCTCACTTTGAAAAGTCTCATTTTATTCCACTAGGTGGCAGCAAAATCATATTCCATCACAATACACAGATGTGAACTGTAGGTGGAGCTCTAACGCATTCCATCACAATACACAGATGTGATCTGTAGGTGGCGCTCTAACACATTCCGTCACAATACACAGATGTGAACTGTAGGTGGCGCTCTAACGCATTCCGTCACAATACACAGATGTGAACTGTAGGTGGCGCTCTAACGCATTCCGTCACAATACACAGATGTGAACTGTAGGTGGAGCTCTAACACATTCCGTCACAATACACAGATGTGAACTGTAGGTGGCGCTCTAACACATTCCGTCACAATACACAGATGTGAACTGTAGGTGGAGCTCTAACACATTCCGTCACAATACACAGATGTGAACTGTAGGTGGCGCTCTAACACATTCCATCACAATACACAGATGTGAACTGTAGGTGGCGCTCTAACACATTCCATCACAATACACAGATGTGAACTGTAGGTGGCGCTCTAACGCATTCCGTCACAATACACAGATGTGAACTGTAGGTGGAGCTCTAACGCATTCCATCACAATACACAGATGTGAACTGTAGGTGGAGCTCTAACACATTCCATCACAATACACAGATGTGAACTGTAGGTGGCGCTCTAACACATTCCGTCACAATACACAGATGTGAACTGTAGGTGGAGCTCTAACGCATTCCGTCACAATACACAGATGTGAACTGTAGGTGGAGCTCTAACGCATTCCGTCACAATACACAGATGTGAACTGTAGGTGGAGCTCTAACGCATTCCGTCACAATACACAGATGTGAACTGTAGGTGGAGCTCTAACGCATTCCGTCACAATACACAGATGTGAACTGTAGGTGGAGCTCTAACGCATTCCGTCACAATACACAGATGTGAACTGTAGGTGGAGCTCTAACGCATTCCGTCACAATACACAGATGTGAACTGTAGGTGGAGCTCTAACGCATTCCATCACAATACACAGATGTGATCTGTAGGTGGCGCTCTAACACATTCCGTCACAATACACAGATGTGAACTGTAGGTGGCGCTCTAACACATTCCGTCACAATACACAGATGTGAACTGTAGGTGGCGCTCTAACACATTCCGTCACAATACACAGATGTGAACTGTAGGTGGCGCTCTAACACATTCCATCACAATATACAGATGTGAACTGTAGGGGGCGCTCTAACACATTCCATCACAATACACAGATGTGAACTGTAGGTGGCGCTCTAACACGTTCCATCACAATACACAGATGTGAACTGTAGGTGGCGCTCTAACACATTCCGTCACAATACACAGATGTGAACTGTAGGTGGCGCTCTAACACATTCCGTCACAATACACAGATGTGAACTGTAGGGGGCGCTCTAACACATTCCATCACAATACACAGATGTGAACTGTAGGTGGAGCTCTAACACATTCCATCACAATACACAGATGTGAACTGTAGGTGGAGCTCTAACACATTCCATCACAATACACAGATGTGAACTGTAGGTGGCGCTCTAACACATTCCATCACAATACACAGATGTGAACTGTAGGGGGCGCTCTAACACATTCCATCACAATACACAGATGTGAACTGTAGGTGGCGCTCTAACACATTCCATCACAGTACACATGTGAACTGTAGGTGGCGCTCTAACACATTCCATCACAATACACAGATGTGAACTGTAGGTGGCGCTCTAACACATTCCATCACAATACACAGATGTGAACTGTAGGTGGCGCTCTAACACATTCCATCACAATATACAGATGTGAACTGTAGGTGGCGCTCTAACACATTCCATCACAATACACAGATGTGAACTGTAGGTGGCGCTCTAACACATTCCATCACAGTACACATGTGAACTGTAGGTGGCGCTCTAACACATTCCATCACAATACACAGATGTGAACTGTAGGTGGCGCTCTAACACATTCCATCACGATACACAGATCTGAACTGTAGGTGACGCTCTAACACATTCCATCACAATACACAGATGTGAACTGTAGGGGGCGCTCTAACACATTCCATCACAATACACAGATGTGAACTGTAGGGGGCGCTCTAACACATTCCATCACAATACACAGATGTGAACTGTAGGGGGCGCTCTAACACATTCCATCACAATACACAGATGTGAACTGTAGGGGGCGCTCTAACACATTCCATCACAATACACAGATGTGAACTGTAGGTGGCACTCTAACACATTCATCACAATACACAGATGTGAACTGTAGGTGGCGCTCTAACACATTCCATCACAATACACAGATGTGAACTGTAGGTGGCGCTCTAACACATTCATCACAATACACAGATGTGAACTGTAGGTGGCGCTCTAACACATTCCATCACAATACACAGATGTGAACTGTAGGTGGAGCTCTAACACATTCCATCACAATACACAGATGTGAACTGTAGGTGGCGCTCTAACACATTCATCACAATACACAGATGTGAACTGTAGGGGGCGCTCGAACGCATTCCATCACAATACACAGATGTGAACTGTAGGTGGCGCTCTAACACATTCCATCACAATACACAGATGTGAACTGTAGGTGGCGCTCTAACACATTCATCACAATACACAGATGTGAACTGTAGGGGGCGCTCGAACGCATTCCATCACAATACACAGATGTGAACTGTAGGTGGCGCTCTAACACATTCCATCCCAATACACAGATGTGAACTGTAGGTGGCGCTCTAACACATTCATCACAATACACAGATGTGAACTGTAGGTGGCGCTCTAACACATTCCATCACAATACACAGATGTGAACTGTAGGTGGCGCTCTAACACATTCCATCACAATACACAGATGTGAACTGTAGGTGGCGCTCTAACACATTCATCACAATACACAGATGTGAACTGTAGGGGGCGCTCGAACGCATTCCATCACAATACACAGATGTGAACTGTAGGTGGCGCTCTAACACATTCCATCCCAATACACAGATGTGAACTGTAGGTGGAGCTCTAACACATTCATCACAATACACAGATGTGAACTGTAGGTGGCGCTCTAACACATTCCATCACAATACACAGATGTGAACTGTAGGGGGCGCTCTAACACATTCCATCACAATACACAGATGTGAACTGTAGGTGGAGCTCTAACACATTCATCACAATACACAGATGTGAACTGTAGGTGGCGCTCTAACACATTCCATCACAATACACAGATGTGAACTGTAGGGGGCGCTCTAACACATTCCATCACAATACACAGATGTGAACTGTAGGTGGCGCTCTAACACATTCCATCCCAATACACAGATGTGAACTGTAGGTGGAGCTCTAACACATTCATCACAATACACAGATGTGATCTGTAGGTGGCGCTCTAACACATTCCATCACAATACACAGATGTGAACTGTAGGGGGCGCTCTAACACATTCCATCCCAATACACAGATGTGAACTGTAGGGGGCGCTCTAACACATTCCATCACAATACACAGATGTGAACTGTAGGTGGAGCTCTAACACATTCATCACAATACACAGATGTGATCTGTAGGTGGCGCTCTAACACATTCCATCACAATACACAGATGTGAACTGTAGGGGGCGCTCTAACACATTCCATCACAATACACAGATGTGAACTGTAGGTGGAGCTCTAACACATTCCATCACAATACACAGATGTGAACTGTAGGGGGCGCTCTAACACATTCCATCACAATACACAGATGTGAACTGTAGGGGGCGCTCTAACACATTCCATCACAATACACAGATGTGAACTGTAGGGGGCGCTCTAACACATTCCATCACAATACACAGATGTGAACTGTAGGTGGAGCTCTAACACATTCCATCACAATACACAGATGTGAACTGTAGGGGGCGCTCTAACACATTCCATCACAATACACAGATGTGAACTGTAGGGGGCGCTCTAACACATTCCATCACAATACACAGATGTGAACTGTAGGTGGAGCTCTAACACATTCCATCACAATACACAGATGTGAACTGTAGGTGGAGCTCTAACACATCCCGTCACAATACACAGATGTGAACTGTAGGTGGAGCTCTAACACATTCCATCACAATACACAGATGTGAACTGTAGGTGGAGCTCTAACACATTCCATCACAATACACAGATGTGAACTGTAGGGGGCGCTCTAACACATTCCATCACAATATACAGATGTGAACTGTAGGTGGCGCTCTTATGCATTTTACCCCTCACAGATGTGCTCATCCACAGACATTCAGTCTAATGTTCAGTTCCAGCACCACTCTTGATTTTTCATTGAATATCTCAGCCACTGAGTGGACCAGAAGCTCAATAATTAGTGATTAGAAAAGACGAGATCCTTCCCTTTATGATGTTATAAATATTTTATCATTAATAGTCGAAAACTTATTTTCTGTTGATTTGTTTGTCATGCTTTTCCTTGTGGATGGCAAATCTTGTTCTGGACATCTAAGATATAATGTTGGATTATTCACACAAGCAAGCTCACAGACAAGTAAAAATGGCTAATTATTTTTACCTAAGGTAAAAGCAGATATAAAGGTGCAAAAAAACAATATATATATATATATATGATCATAAAAGAGACATTTGTATTGGAAGGCTTACAGAAATCATATTTCACTTTGTGATTCTTTTGCAAATCTTTCAAACTGTGTTATTAGTGCAACAATATAATCTATACAGTCACATTCCTGAGAATGAGAGCTTTCATTTGATATATGACATGACCATTTATGTGCTATGCGAAAGACTTTTTATTTTCATGTAAATATTTCTACCCCTTTCATCTAGGGGGCGCTAAATTTCAACGCGAATGTTTTGAGGCCTTATTTTGATATTGTAAGCAACATAAATGCAGATGTGCTGGTTATCGCTGAAAACTTCAGCTTCTAACCATTCAAACGATACCACATATGCCTGACCGATGTATACGGAGACGTTTATGTTTTTAGTGTAAACATTTTTCATGATATAGCCCCCCCCCCCCCCCCCCCCCATAGAGTTTGCACACGTTGCAGCAGAGACACACTATATGAGGTAAGTTGTCACAATGGAACCTGGTTCAATATACGTTATGCACAATCGACAGCATTTGTAGCATAATGCTGATTACCACAAAAAATGATTTTGACTCTCGATTATTTAGAAAAAAATAAAGCAAAAATTGCGGTTACAGTACAGCACTTACAATAGAAGTGAATGGGGCCAGTTCAGAAATGCTAAAATCTACCGTAATAATATAGTAAAACATCTGTCTTAATTAATGCCAGTGTGGTTTATTCTGTTCACTTGATTATCCAACAGGTATTACAAAAACAAGATGGAATATCTGTTTATTTTGCATCTTTTTATTTATTTATTTATTTACTGAAATGTTCTTTTCAGTCTCTTTTAAAGGACTGATGTGGCTAGTGCATTTGAAGACGCAGTCGACACACGTCACTGACTGAACACCCCCCCACAATGAGCTTGTCACAGGACTCAGGTACCACTCCATTACTTACTATAGCATGACCTTTTGCCCTTTCCCTTGCACGCCCTGCACACACACACACACACACACACACACACACACACACTTGCGCGCCGTAGGGGCTGTTTTCAGGCCACAGGTAAAGGTGATGTGCAGATGTCGGTGAAGTATATTTAGCCTCATCTGGTGTCCGCCCGCAGCAGACCACGTTCTGGACATGTTTCTGGCTGGTTGATGCAGACAGATGGTGTCCAACTGACAGGTGGCACTGAGGAGATGCTTTCAACACACAAACGCAGACAGAATCTCCATTCAATTTTGCAGTGATCATGCACGGATAACACAAGGAATATTACAATTATATAGGATTATTGCAATATAATTATTACACAAACAAAAAGTAGTTCTACTCACAAACAGTGAACACACACAGAAGCACATATATACACTCACCCTTGGGATGTGTCATGTCTAACCATCTCTAACTGCCATGCACTTTTGTCATGTAGCCTCAAGGAGGAGCTGTTGCATGAGTGTTCAAACCTGTTTGCATGCGCGTGCATCCTCCTGATAGCTCCATACTGGAGTACTACGTTTGCAGTATGTACACTGTGAATGACTTACTTCATTTCTGCATCCCTCAATATGATGAACCTGACCTTCCATTTTCAGTGTGACGAATTAACCAGAATCAATATCTTTTTTCACATGAACTGTGTTTACATACTTGCGAGAGTATGTTTGTGGCCTTAGACAGGATACAGTGCACACTGTACAGTATGTAGTGAGCAGTACCCCAGCATTTAATTGCAATCACAGCCAGAGAGAAAGAGTTTATGGTCTTTATAGACAGAACAGACTTTGTTTTGTTATCGTGGTTATTTTTTATCTGTCCCCTTTTACCTTGGGAGTGCCTGTTTCTCTGCCACTGACTTGTGTTGTTGACCTGTGTACAACACTGCCTTTGTTTTGTCTACAGAGGAAGTCCAGGAAAGCTGTTGGTGTGTGTGTGTGTGTGTGTGTGTGTGTGTGTGTGTGTGTGTGCGTGTGAGTGATCCAGGCCTCATTGCCAGCACTCAGTTCTGTATTTCATAGATTTTTTTTCATTTTTTGAAGAAAATGTGAGCGGTGCTTTCCCATGCAAAACCCGATGCCACAAAGCTGTTGTGAGTGACTGCAACAGTATTACTATGGTTGCTAGGGTGTTCTGAGTTGTCTTAAGCATTTTCAAGGGAGTTCTTTATGGTTGCTAGGCAGGTGCTAGGGCGTTACTATGTGGTTGAAAGGAGGTTTTGGATGGTTTCTAGGTGGTTGCTAGGGCATTATTGATGGTTACTAGGGTTTTCTGTGTGGTTGCTAACTTGGTAAAATGTTCTGAGTGGTTGCTAGGGTATTCTTGGTGGTTGCAAGAATGTTCTGTGTGGTTGCTAGGGTGTTCTGAGTTGTCTTAAGCATTTTCAAGGGAGTTCTTTATAGTTGCTAGGCAGGTGCTAGGGCGTTACTATGTGGTTGAAAGGATGTTTTGGTGGTTTCTAGGTGGTTGATAGGCTATTCTTGGTGGTTGCTAGGTTGTTCTGGGTGGTTACTTGGAAGTTCTGGGTGTTTGCTAGGTGGTTGCTTGGGTGTTCTTGGTGGTTGCTAGGGTTTTATGGGTGGTTGCTAACTTGCTAAGGTGTTCTTGGTGTTTGCAAGGTGGTTGCTAGGGAATTCCGGGTGGTTGTTAGGGCATTATTATGCGGTTGCTAGGATGTCCTGGGTGGTTACTATGCTGATGCTTGGGTGTTTTTGGTGGTTACTAGGGTGTTCTTGATGGTTGCTAGAGTGTTACTATGTGGATGCAAGGATATTCTGGGTGGTTTCTAGGTGGTTGCTGGAGTGTTCTGGGTGGTTGCTAGGATGTTTTGGCTGGCTTTTAGGATGTTCTCAGTGGTTACTGGGGTGTTACTATTCACTTGCTAGGATGTTCTGGATGGTTGCTAGGGTGTTCTGGTTGTTACTAGGGTATTACTATGTGGTGTTTTGGGTGGTGGCTAGGGTACTTTGCATGGTTGAAAGGGTATTTTAGATGGTTATTAGGTGGTTTCTAGTCTGTTCTTGGTGGTTACTGGAGCATTACTATTCGGTTTCCAGGATGTTCTGGGTGCTTTCTAGGTGGTTGTTAGGGTGTTCTTGGTGGTTGCTAGGGTGTTATGGGTGATGCGAGGTTGTTGCTGTGCTATTCTGGTTTGTTGTTAGGGCATTACTATGTGGTTGCTTTGGTGTTTTGAGTAGTTGATAGGGTATTTTGGGTGGTTGCTAACTTGCTAAGGTGTTCTAGGTGTTTGCTAGGGTATACTGGGTGTTTGCTAGGGTATTCTGTGTGGTTACTAGGGCATTCATATACAGTTGCTAGGATGTTCTGGGTGGTTATTTTGTGGATGCTTAGGTATTTTTGGTGGTTACTAGGGTGTACTTTGTTGTTGCTAGAGTGTTACTATGTGGTTGCAATAATGTTCTTGGTGGTTCCTAGGTGGTTGCTAGGGTGTTTAGTGTGGTTTTTGGGGCATTAATATTCAGTTGCTAGAATGTTCTGGGTTGTTGCTATGATGTTTTGTTGTTGCTAGGGCATTACTATGTTCTGTGTGGTTGGTAGGGCGTTACTATGTGGTTGTAAGAATGTTCTGGGTGTTTGCTAGGTGGTTCCTATGGCACTACTATGTGCTGCTTGGGTGTTTTGGATGGTTTCTAGGGTGTTTTTGGGTGTGGCTGGCAGTTGCCAGGGCATGATTATGTGGTTGCAAGAATGTACTGGATTGTTTATAGGTGGTTTCTTGGGTGTTCAGGGTGAATGCTTTGATGTTCTGAGTATTTGCGAAGTTGTTGCTATGGTATTCTGGGCGTGTTTTGAGTGGTTGCTAGATTATTTTGGGTGGTTGCTAGGTGGTTGCTTGGGTGTTCTTTCTGGTTGTTAGGGAATTACTATATGTTAGTAAAGTGTTCTGGGTGTTTTCTAGGGCATTACTATGCAATTGATATGGGGTTTTATGTGGTTGCTAGTCCTTTACTATGTGGTTGCTAGGGTTTTCTGGGTGGTTGCTTAGTCAAAAAATCCCATCCCCAAGTCTCCATTATATACTAGTCTTAGAGTTCTATTCTAGTCTAGTAATAATGGTGCTTGCCTTTGCAAACACTAAAAAATGCTTGGGGAAAAAAAATTTGTGATGCCATTTGAGACCACAGAGGAACTACATCTCTGTCAGACATTAGGAATGTCTCTCTCCTAGGAATTGTGCTGTTTCTGGATTACAAAAAGATTTCCTCCATTTCCTAATTCATTCTGCAGGCCCGAGGGTATTCCACGGCAATAGCCGCTGTTTTGTATCCTATTTTTCTTTCGACACTGGCCGATTGTCAGGTGTTTTCCCCACAGGATAGTTGAGTGCGGGTGACATGAGTTTTGTGGTTTTTAGTCCATGTCTGTTAGCTCTGAGGTCATCTATATGTGTATTCCTAAACGAGTACGAAATAAACTTTTAGCAGACATACACTTTTAAAATGTACTTTTTTTCTGTGCAAATGGAACATAATAATGAACATAAGCATTTCTCATCATATTCTTCCAAGACCAAATTTTCTGAGGCACGCTAGGTAATTAGTTGATACTTAAATAAAACAAACATATTGGAAACTCCATTAAGTCTCATGAGCTATGAAATTAAATTAAATCTTCCATGGATTTGACAACTTTCCATCACATAATTTTAATGATGTAAATTTGATGCCACAATGGAAATGAATCACAAAGGAAATCACCCAACTCTTACTGAAAAATCGAAACCAGTATTTTTGCTTCTTTAGTCCATGAGCTTCAACCTTTGTTCTGCAGACAGTGAACTCATTTTGTTTATTTACTGATGAGACTTTCGAAAACAGGATGTCGCCAAATCTCCCTTTGAAATTAACCTGCTAATGGATTTACGGGGCTTAAACTGTCAAGAGAAACAGGTAAAGAGAAGATTGCCAGAGCGAGGAGATGAGAACATGCAGCCAGAAGATGATACAGACTCATCGGTTGCTCTTTGAAAGCTTTTTGCAGTCATTTCAAGTGAACAGATAAGAAGAAAGATCAAACAGCAGAAAAACAGACAACGACAGAAAGATTGTCCACAAAGGGATCGAGGCAATAGATTCTGACAAAGAAGGAGAATACATGAGATAGAGAGAGATTCAAAGGGTACCGAGAGATTAGGAGAGAGACATTGTGGTAAATCTTAAACATGTACAAGCCATATTTCAACCCCAAACCAACAGAATAAGAAATAAAATAAGAAATTAAGTCTATTTTTGGACCATGAAGTAGGGCAAATCCCCCCCCCCCCCAGTAGCCTATTTTAATGTGGAAAGAAAGATATATTATTTAAACAGAGAAGTACAATTATAAGAGAGTATGCCATGGTTTGGGTTGGAAAAAAACCATGTCAGAACTGGATCTATTTAAAAAAAAAAAATACCAAAACCTCATGATTTTTATGCACTTCCATTAAGGGTTTTGAGCAATCTTTTGTCTATATAAATGGAACAAATGAACAAAATACTCTGTCAATGTTTCATGCTGTTCAATGGTGCAGAATTATTGTGGTCCGATTCCTGAATGAAAGACTCATATGAGCTGGATCATTTGAATCTGAAGGGTGAAATATACAACATGACCAGTGGAGTCCGATTCCTGAATGAATAACTCTTATGACCCGGTTCTTTTGAATCTAAAGGGTGAAATATACAACATGACCAGTGTAGTCCGATTCCTGAATGAATAACTCTTATGAGCCGGTTCTTTTGAATCTAAAGCATGAAATATACAACATGATCAGTGTAGTCCGATTCCTGAATGAATAACTCTTATGAGATGGATCTTTTGAATCTAAAGCATGAAATATACAACATGATCAGTGGAGTCCGATTCCTGAATGAATGACTCTTACGACCGGATCTTTTGAATCTAAAGCATGAAATATACAACATGACCAGTGTAGTCCGATTCCTGAATGAATGACTCATATGAGCCGGATCTTTTGAATCTAAAGGGTGAAATATACAACATGACCAGTGGAGTCCGATTCCTGAATGAATAACTCTTATGAGATGGATCTTTTGAATCTAAAGCATGAAATATACAACATGATCAGTGGAGTCCGATTCCTGAATGAATGACTCTTACGACCGGATCTTTTGAATCTAAAGCATGAAATATACAACATGACCAGTGGAGTCCGATTCCTGAATGAATGACTCATATGAGCCGGATCTTTTGAATCTAAAGCGTGAAATATACAACATGACCAGTGTAGTCCGATTCCTGAATGAATGACTCATATGAGCCGGATCTTTTGAATCTAAAGGGTGAAATATACAACATGACCAGTGGAGTCCGATTCCTGAATGAATAACTCTTATGAGATGGATCTTTTGAATCTAAAGCATGAAATATACAACATGATCAGTGGAGTCCGATTCCTGAATGAATGACTCTTACGACCGGATCTTTTGAATCTAAAGCATGAAATATACAACATGACCAGTGGAGTCCGATTCCTGAATGAATGACTCATATGAGCCGGATCTTTTGAATCTAAAGCGTGAAATATACAACATGACCAGTGTAGTCCGATTCCTGAATGAATGACTCATATGAGCCGGATCTTTTGAATCTAAAGCATGAAATATACAACATGACCAGTGGAGTCCGATTCCTGAATGAATGACTCATATGAGCCGGATCTTTTGAATCTAAAGCATGAAATATACAACATGACCAGTGGAGTCCGATTCCTGAATGAATGACTCTTATGAGCTGGTTCTTTTGAATCTAAAGCATGAAATATACAACATGACCAGTGGAGTCCGATTCCTGAATGAATGACTCATATGAGATGGATCTTTTGAATCTAAAGCATGAAATATACAACATGATCAGTGTAGTCCGATTCCTGAATGAATGACTCTTACGACCGGATCTTTTGAATCTAAAGCATGAAATATACAACATGACCAGTGGAGTCCGATTCCTGAATGAATGACTCATATGAGCCGGATCTTTTGAATCTAAAGCATGAAATATACAACATGACCAGTGTAGTCCGATTCCTGAATGAATGACTCTTACGACCGGATCTTTGAATCTAAAGCATGAAATATACAACATGACCAGTGTAGTCCGATTCCTGAATGAATGACTCATATGAGCCGGATCTTTTGAATCTAAAGCATGAAATATACAACATGACCAGTGGAGTCCGATTCCTGAATGAATGACTCATATGAGCCGGATCTTTTGAATCTAAAGCGTGAAATATACAACATGACCAGTGGAGTCCGATTCCTGAATGAATGACTCATATGAGCCGGATCCTTTGAATCTAAAGCGTGAAATATACAACATGACCAGTGGAGTCCGATTCCTGAATGAATGACTCATATGAGCCGGATCTTTTGAATCTAAAGCATGAAATATACAACATGACCAGTGTAGTCCGATTCCTGAATGAATGACTCATATGAGCCGGATCTTTTGAATCTAAAGCATGAAATATACAACATGACCAGTGGAGTCCGATTCCTGAATGAATGACTCATATGAGCCGGATCTTTTGAATCTAAAGCGTGAAATATACAACATGACCAGTGGAGTCCGATTCCTGAATGAATGACTCATATGAGCCGGATCCTTTGAATCTAAAGCGTGAAATATACAACATGACCAGTGTAGTCCGATTCCTGAATGAATGACTCTTACGACCGGATCTTTTGAATCTAAAGCATGAAATATACAACATGATCAGTGGAGTCCGATTCCTGAATGAATGACTCTTACGACCGGATCTTTTGAATCTAAAGGGTGAAATATACAACATGACCAGTGTAGTCCGATTCCTGAATGAATGACTCATATGAGATGGATCTTTTGAATCTAAAGCATGAAATATACAACATGATCAGTGTAGTCCGATTCCTGAATGAATGACTCTTACGACCGGATCTTTTGAATCTAAATGGTGAAATATACAACATGATCAGTGTAGTCCGATTCCTGAGTGAATGACTCATATGAGCCGGATCTTTTGAATCTAAAGCATGAACTATACAACATGACCAGTGTAGTCCGATTCCTGAATGAATGACTCATATGAGCCGGATCTTTTGAATCTAAAGCATGAAATATACAACATGATCAGTGTAGTCCGATTCCTGAATGAATGACTCATATGAGATGGATCTTTTGAATCTAAAGCATGAAATATACAACATGACCAGTGGAGTCCGATTCCTGGATGAATGACTCTTACGACCGGATCTTCTGAATCTAAAGCATGAAATATACAACATGACCAGTGGAGTCCGATTCCTGGATGAATGACTCTTACGACCGGATCTTCTGAATCTAAAGCATGAAATATACAACATGACCAGTGGAGTCCGATTCCTGAATGAATGACTCTTACGACCGGATCTTCTGAATCTAAAGCATGAAATATACAACATGACCAGTGGAGTCCGATTCCTGAATGAATGACTCATATGAACCGGATCTTTGAATCTAAAGCATGAAATATACAACATGATCAGTGTAGTCCGATTCCTGAATGAATGACTCATATGAGCCGGATCTTTTGAATCTAAAGCATGAAATATACAACATGGCCAGTGTAGTCCGATTCCTGAGTGAATGACTCATATGAGATGGATCTTTTGAATCTAAAGCATGAAATATACAACATGACCAGTGGAGTCCGATTCCTGAATGAATGACTCATATGAGCCGGATCTTTTGAATCTAAAGCATGAAATATACAACATGACCAGTGGAGTCCGATTCCTGAATGAATGACTCTTATGACCGGATCTTCTGAATCTAAAGCATGAAATATTCAACATGACCAGTGGAGTCCGATTCCTGAATGAATGACTCTTACGACCGGATCTTTTGAATCTAAAGCATGAAATATACAACATGATCAGTGTAGTCCGATTCCTGAATGAATGACTCATATGAGCCGGATCTTTTGAATCTAAAGCATGAAATATACAACATGATCAGTGTAGTCCGATTCCTGAATGAATGACTCTTACGACCGGATCTTTTGAATCTAAAGCATGAAATATACAACATGACCAGTGGAGTCCGATTCCTGAATGAATGACTCATATGAGCCGGATCTTTTGAATCTAAAGGGTGAAATATACAACATGACCAGTGTAGTCCGATTCCTGAGTGAATGACTCATATGAGCCGGATCTTTTGAATCTAAAGCATGAACTATACAACATGACCAGTGTAGTCCGATTCCTGAATGAATGACTCATATGAGCCGGATCTTTTGAATCTAAAGCATGAAATATACAACATGATCAGTGTAGTCCGATTCCTGAATGAATGACTCATATGAGATGGATCTTTTGAATCTAAAGCATGAAATATACAACATGACCAGTGGAGTCCGATTCCTGAATGAATGACTCATATGAGATGGATCTTTTGAATCTAAAGCATGAAATATACAACATGACCAGTGGAGTCCGATTCCTGAATGAATGACTCTTACGACCGGATCTTTTGAATCTAAAGCATGAAATATACAACATGATCAGTGGAGTCCGATTCCTGAATGAATGACTCATATGAGATGGATCTTTTGAATCTAAAGCATGAAATATACAACATGATCAGTGTAGTCCGATTCCTGAGTGAATGACTCATATGAGCCGGATCTTTTGAATCTAAAGCATGAACTATACAACATGACCAGTGTAGTCCGATTCCTGAATGAATGACTCATATGAGCCGGATCTTTTGAATCTAAAGCATGAAATATACAACATGATCAGTGTAGTCCGATTCCTGAATGAATGACTCATATGAGATGGATCTTTTGAATCTAAAGCATGAAATATACAACATGACCAGTGGAGTCCGATTCCTGAATGAATGACTCATATGAGATGGATCTTTTGAATCTAAAGCATGAAATATACAACATGACCAGTGGAGTCCGATTCCTGAATGAATGACTCTTACGACCGGATCTTTTGAATCTAAAGCATGAAATATACAACATGATCAGTGTAGTCCGATTCCTGAATGAATGACTCTTACGACCGGATCTTTTGAATCTAAATGGTGAAATATACAACATGATCAGTGGAGTCCGATTCCTGGATGAATGACTCATATGAACCGGATCTTTGAATCTAAAGCATGAAATATACAACATGACCAGTGGAGTCCGATTCCTGAATGAATGACTCATATGAGCCGGATCTTTTGAATCTAAAGCATGAAATATACAACATGACCAGTGTAGTCCGATTCCTGAATGAATGACTCATATGAGCCAGATCTTTTGAATCTAAAGCATGAAATATACAACATGACCAGTGGAGTCCGATTCCTGGATGAATGACTCTTAAAATTCCTTATGATTCCCAATTCTAGTTATAGTAGTATTTATTATACACTGAAAATAAATATTTGTTGATTTAAATAAATTCAGGCTCCACACAATGAAAATGAGTTACTTTTATATGAAATTAAAATGTAGGCATTAATAAGGACATAAAGACATAATGAGGATGAATGTTTTATTTTTTGGTGTGGAAATGTGCTTAATTGTCCTCAAATCTTAATGGTCCTTAAAATAGGCTTCTTCGTGCGAAATGCCATTTCTCATGGCCGTTTCTTTTGATTTTGGAGTGAAATATGACCCGCACACTTCGTGAGATTCACTCAGAGAGAGAGAGAGAGAGATAATGAAAGGAGAAAGAACGAGCACGGGGAAGAGATGAAGGCAGACAGCTGTGTTTTTGTGTTGCTATTTTAAATGTCTGGCCGCTGCTCTACTCCCCTGGTCTGGCCCGGCCTATTTCTGTCCTGGGCTGGTCCTGCTGCTATTCTTGGCACCTGAGAGAGAGAGAGAGCGCGGTAAGAGAGACAGCGCTGTTAGGAAGAGTAACAGAGAGAGTATGAGACAGAGCAAGAGTGCATTGTTTGTACAGAGAGAGAGTAAAACGGTTGATATTGTCCATCTTTGATATATAGCTAAAGAAAAGCCAGAGGAGACGACAAGAGGCCCGGGAAACTAGAACAGCTTTTCTGGAGAGAGAAGATCAGAAGAGACATTGAGAGAGAGGAGACGGTGCTCTGTGGAGAGGTGAAACACAAGTTATGCTGCAGACCATTTATGAGGCAGACTCCAGCATCTCTGCGGACTGGAGGAGGAGAATTCTGGACACACGGGACACTACAATCGAATCAGGTACCACGTGTGAGGAGAAGTCCCTGAGGTTTCTCGTTCACAGCTCAGGAGACTTCATTGATGCATTAACTTCCTCTAAAAGATGGTTCTTCTAAAATTCCTTTGTATAGGAACACAAACAGATGCAATATAAATATAAATAGTGAGGTATGGAATTAACACGGATGGCATAGCTCAGATCATTTAGCCTTGGAGAAATATAACGAGGAGCGTTTGGGATGCTATTGAAAACTCAATAGTTTTGGCAGAAGTAGTTTGTTTCAATTGCATGACAAATTTCTAGCAAAATAACCGAATTAACTGAGCAATATTGGAAAAATGTACATACAGTGAATTAAGCATGATGTGAAGTACTTCATTAAAAGTAAACACTTTTGTGACAAGTGTAGATTATTTAAAGGTTACTTAACGGCAACTTGCCGTACAATTGAAATGCGTAAACAGACGTGCATCACGGAGGATTATGTTGCACTTGTGCTTTTGCTATTTTGCCTACTATTAAATTAAAATGAGTGTAATATGTGTAACAGAACGCATTAGCATTTTGAAAAGTAGTATGCTACGTTGTTGTCATATGACCCCATCACAGCTCATGTTTAACTTATATCTTGGAAATAAAAAACAAGTTTGAGTAAAAATGTCTTTTGACTTTTAGCAGTCCAATCAAATAATGAATCACGGCTTAATATGACTTCCAGTTCTGTGCTTTGTGGCGGTGTGTCATCCATGCGTTCTAGCATATGGTGCACAGCATGCATACTACAGTATATACAACAGGAATAGTAAGAGCAGGACAGTAGTATGCTTTGCTAAACTTAGCCATTGTTTTTTTGAGTTTCCATTTAGGAGTGAGAAAGTTCACTAACTGACCAAACAGCAGTTCACCACAGTGTGATTTATGGCTTCAACAGTCCAGAGATGTGATTATGGCACCTGTTTTTAGCCTGTCTCTCTTCTGTGAAGCGCTATGCACGTGTGTCTTCCTAAAATCTCCCATGATTCTCTGACGGACCTTCGGGAGACACCTGGAGTCATTCTGAATAAGATGAAAGGTCCTCAGAGAAGTGAGAGTGTGTGGTTGCGTCCCATTTAGCATGTTTTTGCTACGTGCTGCAAGCGTGCACTTTGCAGGTGATGAGAAAGTACATACTACACTATTACACGAGTGTGTGATAATAGAGGACACCAGTCTTGGGACATTGAATTGATAATACAAACCACATTGTTGTACACTGTTTGCATTAGCATACAAACATTAGCATGTAGCTAAATTCATTCCATTCACATGCATTATTACATCACATTGTTGTTACATACCTGGTCACTTTTGTACGCTCGTAAAAGTTTAAAGAGATCCGTAACAAACTCATCCTCTTCCGTAGGGGCAAGGACTCAAAATGCACGTACAGATGCACACCTCTAAAGTCGACTAGAAAGAGTCGGCCTTATGATAGCTCAAACACATCTTTGAGATATTGATATAAGGACGTTTCATGTTCTGATTAACATCTTAAAAATATCAGATTTACAAACTTTTTTTTCCGATTTTCTCCCCAATTTGGAATGCCCAATTCCCAATGCGCTCTAAGTCCTCGTGGTGGCGTACTTACTCGCCTCAATCTGGGTGGCGGAGGACGAATCTCAGCTGCCTCCACGTCTGAGACCGTCAATCCACGCATCTTAGTGGTTCGTTGAGCGTGTTACCATGGAGACGTAGCTATTCATGTGATTCTCCGCGGCATCCACGCACAACTCACCACACGCCCCACCAAGAGCAAGAACCACATTATAGCGACCACGAGGAGGTTACCCCATGTGACTCTACCCTCCCTAGCAACCGGGCCAATTTGGTTGCTAAGGAGACCTGGCTGGAGTCACTCAGCACGCCCTGGGATTAGAATTTGTGATTCCAGGGGTGGTAGTCATCGTCTTTACTTGTTGAGATACCCAGACCCCCAATTTACAAACATTCTTAATCATAAACGTTTTAAAGATATCTCCTGAATGTCTGTTTGTCAACTGAGAAGAAACACACATATCTGGCTGATGCTTGTGTGCCATCAGGGTACCATATAGGCATCTATAGTAGAGGTAGATCGATATATCGGTTTTACCATTAAATGGTGCCAATTGTTGCTTTTTGGAACAATCGGTTATTGGCAATGTCATATAACCGATTGTCCCCAGTGTGATTCAGACTTGTAAAAAAGTTAAAGTCCTGCGTTATGCATCAATTGTAAAAAAATGTCTGGTTATTATTGGGATTTTGTCATAACTATCAGCCGATTAATGGGTTATCGGCCTTTCCACGGCCTTTCCAAAATCCACTTTCGGTCGACGTCTAACCTATAGCACACTATTTCCAAACAGAAATTTGTTTGCTTTTTTCCCTTGAGGAGATTTGCTTTTTACGAATGTTTTCAGATGTAAATTCTCACATTTCGCTAAATTTAGCGAATCTCGAAATGTACGCAATAATGCAAATGTTTTTATAAAATGCTTTTCTTTGCGCACAGTTCCCTAAAGGAGAAATAAATTCAAACAAATGTCTGTGCAAATAGTTCATAAATCATTTACAGTATAAATATAAAATGAAAATAAATCAATTTGAACTAATTGAACTAATGTGTAAATTGTTTGTAAACCCATTTAAACATGTGTATTTGAAGGAGTTTGTAAGTATGTATGTAAATGATACAATTTTGCACATTTTGGCATCTCGGGGTTAAAATCCGAGACAACGGGCATCTCGTATGGGACGTTGTGATTTTTGCATATACCCTAACTACTGCAAAATGTGTAGCAGGTATGTTGCAGGTATGTTGACTTGATTTGAGTTTTTTCAGAAAAAGCTACGAGAAACATGTTTGGTCGTTGTCAAGTGTTTTTGTGCGTGGCAGTCTGCTTTAGCTATGGCATGAGAGGGCAGTTATTTACCCCTCAGTGCCTCTGCACGCCGTTAATGCCCGCGGCTGCATGTTGAACGTTCTGGCCTCTTGACTTCAAGCTCGACTATTCTTAGCTGCTGTATTTCAGGCTTAAGGCATTAGGAGGCTAAGATTAGCCCCGGTTATCATTCCGTCTGAGTTAACTCCTCACACAACTACACACCGGAAGGCTTTATTTATAATGCACACTTGTTTCGCAGTTTTTCTCGAATAACAGTAGCTAATCTCAGTAGAAAGACAGAGTTTTAGAAGAGTCACAGAGTTGTGTTCTATTGCGATCAGAACACATGCGGCGGTATTTTCGGTGTTAAATGACACCTCTGGACAGTGTTGTGGTTCTGTTTTGGTGGTCTGTGTTTTTTGTGGCTGGTGTATTCTGGGCAAGGGGCCCAATGGAGTCTCTGTGGCGAGAGATGGTTCTGTTTTTATTTCAACGCTTGCAGGCGACGTGATGCTGATATTAAGAGTCATTCGCAACTGTCGGCTGTAACATAGTTACCCCAGAAGTGGCATCAAAGAATAACTGTGTGTGTATTACCTCAGACGACGCTTTTATCGCTCAGGATGCTATTTCATAGCTTGGAGAGTTGGAACTCTCAGTTATGTTGCAATTAAGTATCAACGGTGTCTCAATGTTTCTCAGAACATTCCTTAGGAGAAAAGTAACAGTATTGAGCTACACAATGAATGTGGCTTGCATAGGTCAGATATTCTGGTCTTGGAAGAATCTGATGAGAAATGTTTCAGTTCTTATCTCTCACTTTTGATGCGGACTTTGATGTCTTGGCAAATTGTAAGTATAGTTTAAGACATTGTTGAGATGTCTTCTGATACTTCAGCAGGAGACTTCAGCAAAAGTGCTCATTTGTTTTCCAATTAAATGAATATTCCAGGTTCAGTACAAGTTAAGATCAGTCATCATCATTTGTGGCATAAAATTGATTACAACCAAAATATATTTAGACTCATCCGTCCATTTCTTTAAAATAGAAAAGTGTTAGAGTGAGGCACTTACAATGGAAGTGATTGGGGAAAATCTGTAAACAATAACACCTTGAGACCCCGCATCCACACACGTGGACATTACATTTTGGCTTCGCTATATGCACGCATAATTTCATTTAATTTAAAACAGACTGATCTCAGTTCAGGAGACTCTAAGCTCTCATTAAAGGGTTAAACTTTTGATGCACAGTGTCATGTGACAAAACAACATGGTGCTGATCACAGCGGAGTTTGTCTTTGGGGAAATGCCAAAAGAACTACATCTGGTAAGAATACTAATTAAGTTTTTACATTGAAACCTGTTTGAGTCAAAAGATCAGAGTCTCTAGTTTCATCCGATATGCCATTTTTTAAATTTGAGCGAAATATCGCGAAACGGCACGCTGTTAAACGCAACGACCACATTCGTGGACTATAGGCTCAGTTTCATTTAAAATATCCTGCAGTATATTTACTGTTCATTATCAGACTGAGAATCAGCAAGGGAGCATCCTATAGCTCTCCTATAGCTGTTCTGAGACCAGTGCAGACAGACAGCACACTGGAGGTTAAGTCATGCACTAAATAGGGAGCAAGGGAGCATCCTATAGCTCTCCTATAGCTGTTCTGAGACCAGTGCAGACAGACAGCACACTGGAGGTTAAGTCATGCACTAAATAGGGAGCAAGGGAGCATCCTATAGCTCTCCTATAGCTGTTCTGAGACCAGTGCAGACAGACAGCACACTGGAGGTTAAGTCATGCACTAAATAGGGAGCAAGGGGGCATCCTATAGCTCTCCTATAACTGTTCTGAGACCAGTGCAGACAGACAGCACACTGGAGGTTAAGTCATGCACTAAATAGGGAGCAAGGGGGCATCCTATAGCTCTCCTATAACTGTTCTGAGACCAGTGCAGACAGACAGCACACTGGAGGTTAAGTCATGCACTAAATAGGGAGCAAGGGAGCATCCTATAGCTCTCCTATAACTGTTCTGAGACCAGTGCAGACAGACAGCACACTGGAGGTTAAGTCATGCACTAAATAGGGAGCAAGGGGGCATCCTATAGCTCTCCTATAACTGTTCTGAGACCAGTGCAGACAGACAGCACACTGGAGGTTAAGTCATGCACTAAATAGGGAGCAAGGGAGCATCTTATAGTTCTCAAGTGCGTTCACTCCTAAAATCTGGTCAAAAGTTCAGTTTCAGGCTGCAGATGATGTTTGGATCACTCAACATGTTTGACACACATGGGACAATGATCATCAGTACATAGATTCACCATTTATAATGTGTCATTTTATTTTAACATGGTTGCCTGTGATTGGCTGATGCTGGCCATAACTTTGAATCTGAATGAATTATGCTAATTTCAGATGTAATGTTTGTAACATCTCAAAAACATGAATAATCAACAACAATTGAATGAAAAAAAAAGCATACTTTCTATAGCTTGATATAATTTAAAATTTCACAACTTAGTCCCGCTGTCCACATATGTGGACATCAATTTTTTAGGAAAACTATTATGTTTTTTTCATGCTTCTTATGGGCTACTATGTCTTCTATGCCATGATGAGGCAATGCCGTAAACTGTACAACCCTAACATGACTATAAAAACAACAATTTAACAACTTTACATGAGTTTTAACTGAAGAATTAATGTAAGTGCTTTAATAAGATTATAAGATGCACATTTCTGCCTTTAAACCTCTAAAAATGGGCCCCATTGACTTCCATTTTAAGTGTCTCACTTTGTAACTTCCATTTAAGCAAATTTGAGTTTTTAACGAAAATTATGTAGGAGTTCAAATACATTTGTGTGGTGATCAACATGATGCAACAAATGCTGTCGATTGAGCTTAGCTTGTATTGAACCCGAAATATCCCTTCAATCTCATTGCTGCTAGGAGAAACCATTAAGATTTTAACGAGATCTCATTGGGGATTTTTCTTTCCTATGGCTGTGTGTGATCTTCCTACAGAATGCATAAGGGAAACAACGTACAAATAGGGTTATTAGTGCACAGTTAGTTTAAGGCTCTAGATTAAGGGCATGTTTATGAGCGCCACCTTTTAGGGCACAAGGCCAAATCATTCTCGCGCGCGCACACAACACATATATACCCACTCCAAACCACTTTCCTTTTTTCTGCTGTTTTGTTGTGTAAAAATACTTTAACTGCATCTCAAATGTGACCGTCACATGGAGTCTCACTTTAGATTGCACTTAAATAAGATTTGGTCTTGAACGGCGGGGTGTTGAAATACCTCCGTGTTTATGCTCGGGGTAATTGAAGTAGATCCCATAAAAAGACCCTCCCTGCAGATTACACCCGTAATTGCCCTCGAGTTTATTTAAAGACCTAAAGAAGGGCTTTAAATTGTCTTTTTCACGCAGCTAACACTGCAATCCTTCATTGCTTCAGCACGACCACATACAGCACGCGCATGCAGTGAACTCGACCCTTTGCTGTCGGTGTGTGAGCAGTGAAAGCGCGGGAGATGTTGCTTGTTTTGGCCTGATACACTGGCAAAAGCCAAGCAAAACAAAAATGGGATTTATACAATATTCAGTGACATTTTCATACCCACTCTCGCAGTCTTTGGCTTGAAACACAACGCAAGTACGTGAGCAAACACTTTTAGCTACAAAAGCTCGGTCTCGTGCATTACGGGGTGTTTTATAATGGTGCATCGCATTTCCGGTGTCGCCACTAGGGGAACTATAGCGGACATTAGCGTCAACTGGCATCAAAATACGTTAAATTTACGGTGTTGTTTATCAACCATTTCATAATTTGAACCATTTTAAAAACGACATATATTATCTTGTTAAACATAATATAAATTTACTGTTAATTATGTTTTTTTAGCATATTTTTTAAATTTATTTATTTAATTTTTTCAAGATTTGAGTGTAAAATTAAACGTATTGTCTTATTTAATATATTATAATTTTTTTTGTACAATATTTGAGTGTAAAATTAAACGTATTGTCTTATTTAATATATTATATATATTTTTTACAATATTTGAGTATAAAATTAAATGTATTGTCTTATTTAATATATTATATATTTTTTTTACAATATTTGAGTGTAAAATTAAATGTATTGTATTATTTAATATATTGTAATTTTTTTTACAATATTTGAGTGTAAAATTAAACGTATTGTTTTATTTAATATAATATAATTTTTTTTTACAATATTTGAGTGTAAAATTAAATGTATTGTCTTATTTAATATATTATAATTTTGTTTACAATATTTGAGTGTAAAATTAAATGTATTGTCTTATTTAATATAATATATTTTTTTTACAATATTTGAGTATAAAATTAAATGTATTGTCTTATTTAATATAATATTTTTTTTACAATATTTGAGTGTAAAATTAAACGTATTGTCTTATTTAATATAATATAATTTTTTTTTTACAATATTTGAGTGTAAAATTAAATGTATTGTCTTATTTAATATATTATAATTTGTTTTACAATATTTGAGTGTAAAATTAAATGTATTGTCTTATTTAATATAATATATTTTTTTTACAATATTTGAGTATAAAATTAAATGTATTGTCTTATTTAATATAATATTTTTTTTACAATATTTGAGTGTAAAATTAAATGTATTGTCTTATTTAATATAATATTTTTTTTACAATATTTGAGTGTAAAATTAAACGTATTGTCTTATTTAATATATTATAATTTTGTTTTACAATATTTGAGTATAAAATTAAATGTATTGTCTTATTTAATATAATATTTTTTTTACAATATTTGAGTGTAAAATTAAATGTATTGTCTTATTTAATATAATATTTTTTTTACAATATTTGAGTGTAAAATTAAATGTATTGTCTTATTTAATATAATATTTTTTTTACAATATTTGAGTGTAAAATTAAACGTATTGTCTTATTTAATATATTATAAATTTGTTTTACAATATTTGAGTATAAAATTAAATGTATTGTCTTATTTAATATAATATAATTTATTTTACAATATTTGAGTGTAAAATTAAATGTATTGTCTTATTTAATATATTACAATTTTTTTTACAATATTTGAGTATAAAATTAAATGTATTGTCTTATTTAATATAATATTTTTTTACAATATTTGAGTGTAAAATTAAATGTATTGTCTTATTTAATATATTATAATTTTTTTTTACAATATTTGAGTATAAAATTAAATGTATTGTCTTATTTAATATAATATTTTTTTTACAATATTTGAGTGTAAAATTAAATGTATTGTCTTATTTAATATATTATAATTTTTTTTTACAATATTTGAGTATAAAATTAAATGTATTGTCTTATTTAATATATTATAATATTATTTATTTTTTTTACAATATTTGAGTGTAAAATATCAGTTTTCACTTAAAGGACATCAAACTGATCTGTCCAAACTAACCAGTTCAATAAAATTATTTGAAATTCCTAACACTACTTTTAGAAGTAGCTACACCGCTACTTGCTGTAAAAAAGGTAGCTAAGTTATTAGCATTGTTACTTTCAGTTAGATACACCACAACACTTCCTCTAACCTCTCGACTTTTACTCTCAAATGTAACTTTATTCCTCAAAGTCTACTTTGGCACCTTTTAGATAACTGTATTTGCTTTCTTTCTGTCAGGTTCAGAGGTGTTGTCTGCGGTGGACAGGTCTGAGGTCAGTATGTTGGACTGGGATTGTGACTCTGACGAATGGGAGAAGCAGTTACAGCGCGAGCTGCTTCTGATCCAGAGACAGCAGCAGATCCAGAAACAGCTACTCATCTCGGAGTTCCAGAAACAACACCAGAACCTCCTGAGACAGCACCAGGCCCAGCTCGAGGAACACATCAAGGTCTGCACCACGAATATACATATCATTATCAGGCTTTATTACACGACTATCAGGAATACATGATCCTACTCTGTTTACATTAGTAAGACAACAAGACACTTAAACAACTAAAATTGGTAAGCGATTGCATCGCATTAAAATCACGTTTACACGCATGTTGTTTGTGTTTTGTGGCTATACTTTTGAAACGGTGAGTATTTTAATGTTTACGGATTGGCCCCTTTCACTTTAAAGCAGGTCAGTGGGATTAAAGTTCACTTGGCTGACCTGGAGGAAACGTCGACTAAGAGACTGGAAGAAAAACATAATTGATTAAGTCAGAGCGGCTCAGTCAGTGATTATTGTAGAAGTGCTCAATCTCATTACACTGATGTGTATGTGTGTGGGGTGTGCGTCATGCTATATAGCCCAGTGTACAAATGTACAGTGGATATAATACCATTATATTTACATACTGCTCACAGCTATTTCTGTACAATAGCATTACCATGGCACAAGTCCCCCCCAAAAAACCCACACGGTAATATGATGGTATATTCAATATATAGCATAGTACTGCATGATCACCTTATTCAAGTCTTATTATATATTTGTGGTTGTCTTATTGATTTAAAAAAATTCTCAAAATATTTGACAAATGTTACATTGTGGTTGTGGGGATCTGAAATGGTCCAGTTTTCTAAAAGCAGAACATTACAACATAATTTAAAGGTTAGCATGACATTCCTTAAGATGTGAAAAATTCCTTAAAACTTAATTTTCCAACATGAATTTTTCAGTCTCAAATAACTTTACAGAAATGTTGTACGCACAAAGTTGCAGCAAGAACGTTTTCTCCTAACCTTGCCAGAACATTTATTGAACGCAAATGAAGATTATAAAGATTAACATTATTTTAACATTGCTCATAGCCTTCAAATAACGTTAGCTAAAACTGTTATGACTTTCCCAGTATAATAGAAAACTATTTATCTCTTAACCTATAACACCACCTCCATCAAATTTAACTTGCTATTTTCTAAAGCCTGTGCATCATTAAAATAATCAACATTTAGCTGACAATCCTGTTGCCTGTAATATAGATGATGTCTGCTGCCACCTGGTGGATATTTCCGGCAATTTCTTGATGGAAAATATTTTAACATTCCTTTCCAAACATCTTTGCTTTTAAAAGTGACTATTATGATGTCATCTTACCATACAAACTATTATGATGTCATCTTACCATACAAACTATTATGATGTCATCTTACCATACAAACTATTATGATGTCATCTTACCATACAAGCTATTATGATGTCATCTTACCATACAAACTATTATGATGTCATCTTACCGTACAAACTATTATGATGCCATCTTACCGTACAAGCTATTATGATGTCATCTTTCTATACAAGCTATTATGATGTCATCTTTCCATACAAGCTATTATGATGTCATCTTACCGTACAAACTATTATGATGTCATCTTACCATACAAGCTATTATGATGTCATCTTACCGTACAAGCTATTATGATGTCATCTTACCGTACAAACTATTATGATGTCATCTTACCGTACAAGCTATTATGATGTCATCTTTCTATACAAGCTATTATGATGTCATCTTTCCATACAAGCTATTATGATGTCATCTTACCGTACAAACTATTATGATGTCATCTTACCATACAAGCTATTATGATGTCATCTTACCGTACAAACTATTATGATGTCATCTTACCGTACAAGCTATTATGATGTCATCTTTCCATGCAAGCTATTATGATGTCATCTTACCGTACAAGCTATTATGATGTCATCTTACCGTACAAGCTCTTATGATGTCATCTTACCGTACAAGCTATTATGATGTCATCTTACCGTACAAGCTATTATGATGTCATCTTACCATACAAACTATTATGATGTCATCTTACCATTCAAATTATTATGATGTCATCTTACCATACAAACTATTATGATGTCATCTTACCATTCAAATTATTATGTCATCTTACATACAAGCTATTATGATGTCATCTTACCATTCAAATTATTATGATGTCATCTTACCCTACAAACTATTATGATGTCATCTTACCATTCAAATTATTATGATGTCATCTTACCATACAAGCTATTATGATGTCATCTTACCATACAAACTATTATGATGTCATCTTACCATTCAAATTATTATGATGTCATCTTACCCTACAAACTATTATGATGTCATCTTACCATACAAGCTATTATGATGTCATCTTACCATACAAACTATTATGATGTCATCTTACCATTCAAATTATTATGATGTCATCTTACCATACAAGCTATTATGATGTCATCTTACCATACAAACTATTATGATGTCATCTTACCATTCAAATTATTATGATGTCATCTTACCATACAAACTATTATGATGTCATCTTACCATTCAAATTATTATGTCATCTTACATACAAGCTATTATGATGTCATCTTACCATTCAAATTATTATGATGTCATCTTACCCTACAAACTATTATGATGTCATCTTACCATACAAGCTATTATGATGTCATCTTACCATACAAGCTATTATGATGTCATCTTAATCAATTATTTCTTATTCATATTGTATTTGATGTGCTGAATTACGAAGCCCTGAACCACAAGTTTGAAAAAAAAAAAAAAACTGAAAAAATACAAAAAAGTCAATTTTTCTCTCTTCAAATTTTTTTTTTCTCATAATTTTTTTAAAATCTTCTCTCTTCTAATTTTTTTTCCTCTCTTCTAATTTTTTTGGGGGACCAATTTGTTTGGGTTGAGCATTTTACATCAGTGTAACTGCCTAGCTCATGTTAGACAGACCAACAATATTTGGATATTTATTTGACATTCTTCATCCGGAACTCTTCACTTCTGTTTCAAAAGCATAGACCACTTGTAATATTAAAATATATTATTGTAATAACATTTCACCATGAAAGTCTGCACATGACATATGTGAGAAAGCATTAAAAGCATAAGATTACATGTTTACTGATAGTGGCACCTGGTGGCCAAGCTTGGTACCGCATTCCTTTTTTTGAAGAGAGAAAAAAAAAAGACTTAGGCTCAGGAAGGAACTGAGACACAATTTTTATTTTTTTTCCACCATTTTTTCCACCACCTTGCGGTTCAGGGCTTCCGTACTGAATTGAACTGTGATGCGTTTCAATCCATATTTACAGAGCAAGGAGAGGAAGTTATCACAGCCAAACTCTCAAACATTTGGTATCTCTGAGAAGCCCAGAGAGTTCTCTGATAATACCCCAATATTTACCACTGTAGAAAAACTTACTTAGCAAATGTCCAACACAAAAATGAATCGCTGGGCTTCATGAGGAAAATTACACTTAAAGCCTAATGTACCAAATATGATAAAACAATAAACGTGCAATTTTTTTTAAAATTTGTCTAATGGTACTAAAATCAATCAATCAATCAATCAATCAATCAATCAATCAATATTAGTAACCTTATAAAAGTTGTTTTATTCTACATGGAGAAGGTCATCTGAAACTGAAAACTATTGATTTTAAATGACGCTGCATCCAAACCACTAGGTGTCAGTGTAAGTCTAAGATGACACAAAGACAAACGTTACAGAGTACACCTTTAAAGGTTAGCATGACTTTTAATAACGGCCAAACTTCATTGTTTCCCAAAGTCTGAAGTTAGTTTGAAGGACATACGAATGGTGTTGCACAAAGAACACTTTTCACTTATAATGTCATAACGGAGTTCCATTAACATTATTTCAACATTGTTTGTTACTAACGTTACCAAAACGTTCCCTTTGACATGGGGGGTGGTACTTTGACATATAATGGTACTGAATTATTATTATGTTCAAGAATCATGGTTATTCTAGATACTTTAATGTATATTATGGCATTAACGCAGTATATGTCAAAAAACAAACAAAAGAAAATACAAGGTAATAGCTTTGTATTTCATGTCAGAGTGAACAAGCTCTCTCTGTGTCTCTCTCAGCTCCAACAGGCTCTGTTAACTCTCCGCCAGCAGCAGGAGGTGTTCACCGAGGAGCGTCGGCTGGTGGAGGAGGAGAGAGAGGAGGTGCACGAGGAGGAGAAGGAGATTCACAGGAGGGAGACACAGAAACAGATGCAACACAGGAGGAAGGAGCGATCTAAAGAGAGTGAGCAAAACATCCAATCCCTGTGTGAGGCCTCAGTGATGTCACTGTCATCAAAGTTCCATTTCAGAATCCTTTCATGCACAATGTGACACTATTTGGAATGTTCGGAATAGAATAATCAAGCCAAGCAAGTACAATTATACAATACAAATGTACTGTAGTAGGGTTATTTGACTTATTTCATCATTTGTTATCTCTCTAGGCCAGACTTGTTTTGAAGCAGGGTGCCAGTTACAGACCACAAAAATAGTCACCTAAAAATGTCACACTGAATACATACTTCATACTACTTTCTTTCAAATATGGTAGTTAGTATGTTAATTCCAACATACTGAGGTGTTCTGCCCTGCAATGTGCTAATATACCCACAAGGTGGCACTGTTTAGGCACATGTCAGTCCTCTCTGAATTTCACAGATGCATATTTTTAGATTTCAAATAATAAATAGGCAAAGACTATCATAAAACTATTACAGTATGTGGACTATTTGAAAAGACCTTTGAAGTGGATCAAATAAAAGACTCTTACATCAATCATAAGCTCAGCAATCAGGACTAAATAATGCATTTGTGTCATTTTCTTGCAGGTGCGATGGCGAGCACTGAAGTTCGACAGAAACTGCACGACTTCCTGATGAGTAAATCGGCTAAAGATCCATCTACATTCAGTGCTGGTTACACTCTCAGCCAGCACGCAAAACTGTGGTACAGGTGTGTCATATCAGACATGCTAAAGGTTTAATAGAACAAAGAGTAGAATACACATTAATCGTAAGTGAAGAAAGATAACAAAAGCTTGCTATTGTATTGTGATGTCATATATGTGTCATCACTCCTTCTAGCTCCGCCCACCCAGGTCCAGCAGAGCAGAGCTCCCCACCACTAGGAGAGACCCCTCCCACCTTCAAATACCCTCTGACCTCTGGTCTGGACTACAGAGAGGACTTCCCTCTCAGGAAGACTGGTAGGTCGGAGTTCAGTGGTCACACCGAAGAATTCTGTTCTATGATCCTTACAAAATCAGGATAATCTGAGACATGTTTGGATGGCAAACCCTTAAAAAGGTTATTGTGTGGTTATGTCCAATGAACGGATTATAAACAGAAGTGTTATACAAGTATACAGGGTTTGGATTAGATGGACGCCTGTGTATTGTATAGGAAAATTCTTTAAAAAAAAAGAAGAAGAAAGCTTTCACTTCGGGAGCATACCTATCATGGCTTAAAATGGGCAGCTCAATAGGTTTTGGAACAGAGCCTATAGTAAGCATAAAAATACATAGCACGCACAAAACATTTCCCTGTAGCATTGTTAGTGTCAAGGTGTACTTTGGCAAACCTCAGGCGCGCTGCAATGTTTTTAATAGAAAGCAGTGCATACCTGTTTAATGTTTTCTGTATAGTAGACACATAAACAGAGATGTTAACCAGTTCCAATATTCCTTCAAGTCTTTATCTGTCACTCTAGGTTCTTTTTATCATTGTGCATTCTGCGGTGTTCCCTTTGTGCCATCTAGGCTGGACGGCCACTTCTAGTGAGAGTACCTATAGTACTAAATCATCTCCATTTATAGACAGTTTGTCTAACTGTGGACAGATGAATATCTAACGGCCACTTCTAGTGAGAGTACCTATAGTACTAAATCATCTCCATTTATAGACAGTTTGTCTAACTGTGGACAGATGAATATCTAACGGCCACTTCTAGTGAGAGTACCTATAGTACTAAATCATCTCCATTTATAGACAGTTTGTCTAACTGTGGACAGATGAATATCTAACGGCCACTTCTAGTGAGAGTACCTATAGTACTAAATCATCTCCATTTATAGACAGTTTGTCTAACTGTGGATAGATGAATATCTAACGGCCACTTCTGGAGAGAGTACCTATAGTACTAAATCATCTCCATTTATAGACAGTTTGTCTAACTGTGGACAGATGAATATCTAACGGCCACTTCTAGTGAGAGTACCTATAGTACTAAATCATCTCCATTTATAGACAGTTTGTGGACAGATGAATATCTAACGGCCACTTCTAGTGAGAGTACCTATAGTACTAAATCATCTCCATTTATAGACAGTTTGTGGACAGATGAATATCTAATGGCCACTTCTAGTGAGAGTACCTATAGTACTAAATCATCTCCATTTATAGACAGTTTGTGGACAGATGAATATCTAACGGCCACTTCTAGTGAGAGTACCTATAGTACTAAATCATCTCCATTCATAGACAGTTTGTCTAACTGTGGACAGATGAATATCTAACGACCACTTCTAGTGAGAGTACCTATAGTATAAATCATCTCCATTTATAGACAGTTTGTCTAACTGTGGACAGATGAATATCTAACGGCCACTTCTAGTGAGAGTACCTATAGTACTAAATCATCTCCATTTATAGACAGTTTGTGGACAGATGAATATCTAATGGCCACTTCTAGTGAGAGTACCTATAGTACTAAATCATCTCCATTTATAGACAATTTGTCTAACTGTGGACAGATGAATATCTAACGGCCACTTCTAGTGAGAGTACCTATAGTACTAAATCATCTCCATTTATAGACAGTTTGTCTGACTGTGGACAGATGAATATCTAACGGCCACTTCTAGTGAGAGTACCTATAGTACTAAATCATCTCCATTTATAGACAGTTTGTCTGACTGTGGACAGATGAATATCTAACAGCCACTTCTAGTGAGAGTACCTATAGTACTAAATCATCTCCATTTATAGACAGTTTGTCTGACTGTGGACAGATGAATATCTAACAGCCACTTCTAGTGAGAGTACCTATAGTACTAAATCATCTCCATTTATAGACAGTTTGTCTAACTGTGAACAGATGAATATATAACGGCCACTTCTAGTGAGAGTACCTATAGTACTAAATCACCTCCATTTATAGACAGTTTGTCTAACTGTGAACAGATGAATATATAACGGCCACTTCTAGTGAGAGTACCTATAGTACTAAATCATCTCCATTTATAGACAGTTTGTCTAACTGTGCACAGATGAATATCTAACAGCCACTTCTAGTGAGAGTACCTATAGTACTAAATCACCTCCATTTATAGACAGTTTGTCTAACTGTGAACAGATGAATATATAACGGCCACTTCTAGTGAGAGTACCTATAGTACTAAATCACCTCCATTTATAGACAGTTTGTCTAACTGTGAACAGATGAATATATAACGGCCACTTCTAGTGAGAGTACCTATAGTACTAAATCATCTCCATTTATAGACAGTTTGTCTAACTGTGGACAGATGAATATCTAACAGCCACTTCTAGAGAGAGTACCTATAGTACTAAATCATCTCCATTTATAGACAGTTTGTCTAACTGTGAACAGATGAATATATAACGGCCACTTCTAGTGAGAGTACCTATAGTACTAAATCATCTCCATTCATAGACAGTTTGTCTAACTGTGCACAGATGAATATCTAACGGCCACTTCTAGTGAGAGTATCTATAGTACTAAATCATCTCCATTTATAGACAGTTTGTCTAACTGTGCACAGATGAATATCTAACGGCCACTTCTAGTGAGAGTACATATAGTACTAAATCATCTCCATTTATAGACAGTTTGTCTAACTGTGCACAGATGAATATCTAACGGCCACTTCTAGTGAGAGTACCTATAGTACTAAATCATCTCCATTTATAGACAGTGTGTCTAACTGTGCACAGATGAATATCTAACAGCCACTTCTAGTGAGAGTACATATAGTACTAAATCATCTCCATTTATAGACAGTTTGTCTAACTGTGCACAGATGAATATCTAACGGCCACTTCTAGTGAGAGTACCTATAGTACTAAATCATCTCCATTTATAGACAGTTTGTCTAACTGTGCACAGATGAATATCTAACGGCCACTTCTAGTGAGAGTACATATAGTACTAAATCATCTCCATTTATAGACAGTTTGTCTAACTGTGCACAGATGAATATCTAACGGCCACTTCTAGTGAGAGTACCTATAGTACTAAATCATCTCCATTTATAGACAGTGTGTCTAACTGTGCACAGATGAATATCTAAGCTCTTCAAGATAACTTTGTAACCCTTTCCAGCTTTATGCAAAGCAAATATTGAAGACCTACTGATCGTAGGTCTTCTAAAATCTCTTTTTTGCGATGCAATGTCCACGTCAGTAGATGCTTTTGTAAATAGCAAACTCAAAATGTTTGAGTGCTCTAAAGTAGCTCTAACGCGCACCTCCAACCTTGTTTCACTAATTGGATGCCATGTTTGCCAACTCCTGACTCTGATTAGCTTTTGTTGACATCATTAGCCTAGGGGTTCACATAATTTTTCCAACCTACACTGTGAATGTTTGAATGATGTATTCAAAGTGTACAAGAACAATACAATAATTTGTTTTATTAGTTAAAACAGATTGTGTTTCATTATTGTATTTTTAATGAATTTCAATCCAGATTTTAAGACAAATGTGTGCATAAATGCAGGTAATTTCAAAGGGTTCACTTACATTTTCTGACAATGTAACTGTACTTAAAATTGAAATACATCATTATTTTTTTGAATAATATAAAATGGAACAGCTCTTGTGTTGGGAGCGCACATGCTTTATAATGCTGTATTAGTAGGCAGCTCACTAGGTTTTCTGAGATATGAATCGATCCGTTTTCTTGCTCAAAGCTCGTGCAGAATATAACAGCATTATACAAATGTCACAGGGGCTTGGTGGAGGTGACACCGCCTGAATGTTTGCAGATGAATCTTGCCGATATTTAATCACTGAGGTCAAGAGTGAACTGTGCATGTCAGTGAGTCTGTTGGCCTGTGAGCATTGCTAAATGGGGCTGGTGAGTGACCCTGTTTAGCTTTAGGGTCAGCCTGGTCAGAATGACCACGCTTATGTCCGTTCTGTGCCCTGAGGAGGCCAGTGCAGAGGTTTGCAAACAATTACCCACTGGAGGGGTTCCTGAGACTGGACCCTGGCCGAGGCAGAGGGGTCTGGCTCTCTGCCCCCTAATCAGTGCGGAGGGGAAGGGGAGAGAGGTTAACTCCTCCTGGGCGTAAGCAGGATGTAGGTGGCTTCCCAAATCACCCCGGACTAATGGAAGTGTCCATCCGTTACTTGTGCTCAGAGTGGTCAGTGTGGGCATTTGATCTTTCACCCCACGCTTAATGTTTTCTGAGCAGCTAGAGAGATATTTAAAATGTTCATATTTTAGATTTGTACTTTTCTAAAAATGTGAGTGATGCGTGCCTGTGCAAAACTCGCCACTTGTGGGTGGTTGCCATTGTGTTGCTGTGTGGTTGCTAGGGTGTTCTGAGTACTTTTTAGCATGTTGCTATGTGGTTGCTAGGGTGTTGTGGATGGTTGTCGGTGTGTTGCTATGCAGTTGCTAGGTTGTTCGGAGTGCTTTTTAGCATGTTGCCATGTGGTTGCAATGCAGTTGCTAGGGTGTTGTGGATGGTTAAGGTGCTGTGGGTTATAGCCAGTGTGATGCTATGTGGTTGCCGGGATGTTGTGGATGGTTGCCAGGGTGTTGCTATGTGGTTACCAGGGTGTATTACTATTTATTTTTTATTTTATATTTTATATTTGGTTTTCAGTGTGTTGCTATGCAGTTGCTAGGGTGTTGTGGATGGTTACCATTATATTGCTATGTTGTTGCTAGGGTGCTTTGCTAGGGTGTTGTGGGTGGCTCTGGATGGGGATTCTGGCAGCTGTCCTTTCTTTTCATTTAAATGTAGGCCTACTGGATTATTTTTTGCCAGTTTTATCGTCCGCAAGGTGAAAATATTACGTCTCTGATCACTTTGAAGAGCAATAGCACACCTCTCCTCAACAAGTGCATGTATTATTAATGTCTTAAGCATAATCGGGACGGGACAGGTATCCACCAAAGTTAAATGCTTAGGATTAAAGGTTTGTTCAAATCCCTAACAGTATGATCAATAGGAACATTGATGCTTGCTTTAGCAAACAGCGCACAAAAGAAAATCCGAAAACACACTTACTTTTCTGGGAACTCGTATTTAAGTCAACATGATCTTCAACCTCTGATTTTTTCAGAATATTTCAGCATTTGTGAGGCTGGTTTGTAGAGGAAGATGATACATCTGAGTCGATGATAAGAACGAAACTTGTTTCAAAGGGGATGTAAAAATAGACTTGATTTTCATCCAGGCCCTGTTTTCACGGAATTTCCAGCATGCCGAAAAACTGGGAAGGGGTCCTGTGGCTTAGTGGGCTGTAATACCGCAAACCTCCGGGGAGATTGTTCCAGAGTGCAGGGGTCTGCACTGCCTCAGGCCGCATCAGAGATCAGCGTGAATCTATGGGCCGTCTTTTCGTCCGGTCTTAATAACTCAGGTAACAGCTTTTAAAAAGAGGCCCGTCCTGCACTTTAGGGGGATACAAAAACAACAGGAATGAAACAGAGGCGAAAAAAGACGAAAAAGAAAAACAGCCTGCTTTTTTGTTAATGGAATAATTTGTCTACGCTGACAAGACAGTCTACAGGCCCACTTCCTGTGGCTCCGGTTTCAAATCGTACATCAGAACGGGCAAAGATAGAGCTGAGAGAGCCAACTAAAACACAAAACACCTCACTGAGCTGAAAAATAACGATTTTGATGATTTTTTATGAGTAAAACGGCATTCCCACTGCGAGCAGTTTCGTACCCAACATTCAAGGTGTTTACACGGCAAAAAATTATTTTCTTATCAGTATTATAGGCTTGATTTCCAAGTAAATGTAACTGGAAAACAAGACAAAAATACTGATTAAGAAAACCGCTAAGCATTGCTAGCAAAACAACAACGTCTTACTGTTCAATGTCTTTCTATATAAATGACAGAAATATCAAACATCCTATATACTCTTGTGTTAGCAGTTTTAAATGACTTTTTGAGGACCCTTCCCCCACTTCCTGTCTGTCCCGATAGATGCCTGCTCAGATTGTGCCAGGCAGGGGGTGAAGGGGCTGATCATGAAGGCAGCGTTTGTTCTTTGCCCTGGTCAGGACCCTTCACGAGTGATTGACAGGTGTGAAGGGGGGCGGGATGTTGAGTGCTCGTGATGTGCAGGCGACAGGTCTGTTTGTGTAAGGAAATATAACAGCAGGAGAGACACTCGAAAACTGCAGAGGCAAGCATCACTTTTACTATTGCAGGGTTACGGATTTGAACAAACCTCTATGTATTACACGCAAAAACTCCCATAGACATGCAGTGAAGGATGAACTCAAGCCGCAATAACAATAATATCATAGAGACTGGGGGAGGACTATTCTGAGCCAATAAGCAACTGCCTAGCAACCACCCAGATCACCCTAGCAACCACATAGCAACACACTAAAAACCACCCAGAACACCATAGAAACTGCATAGCAACATGCTCAAAACCACTCAGAACACCCTAGCAACCACATAGCAACACACTAAAAACCACCCAGAACACCATAGAAACTGCATAGCAACATGCTCAAAACCACTCAGAACACCCTAGCAACCACATAGCAACACACTAAAAACCACCCAGAACACCATAGAAACTGCATAGCAACATGCTCAAAACCACTCAGAACACCCTAGCAACCACATAGCAACACACTAAAAACCACCCAGAACACCATAGAAACTGCATAGCAACATGCTCAAAACCACTCAGAACACCCTAGCAACCACATAGCAACACACTAAAAACCACCCAGAACACCATAGAAACTGCATAGCAACATGCTCAAAACCACTCAGAACACCCTAGCAACCACATAGCAACACACTAAAAACCACCCAGAACACCATAGAAACTGCATAGCAACATGCTCAAAACCACTCAGAACACCCTAGCAACCACATAGCAACACACTAGCGTTGTTGTTGGAGTTTTACGAGGGCAAACGTCATGTAAAAATATAGCTGTTGCTTCAATAAAACTTATAGCTGTAAAAAGCTGTTAATCAATCATGACAGGAAAATTCCTTTATTATTTATTATGAAGTTACAATTGTAAAAATAACTGCATGGTAGTTTTGTAACCCAAAGGTTGTAGGTTCAATCCCAGAACAATGTCCTTGACCTACATGGTCATATGGGAATTGAACTTGGATCGAAAGCGTGTTGCGTCAGCAGCATGGGACAACCGGGTTCGAATCTCGCGTTGAAATAGGGAAAAAAAATCACTTTTACCTAATCAGTGAAGAGCGTGATTCAGAGGTTGCAGTTTCCCCTGTAACGATACATTTTTACAGCACTGATGGTTAAGTTTAGGTTTAGGGATTGGGTCGAGGGGGTTCGTTATATTAAACATTTATGCATTTGGCAGATGCTTTTATCCAAAGCGACTTACAGTGCACTTATTACAGGGACAATCCCCCCCGGAGCAACCTGGAGTTAAGTGCCTTACTCAAGGACACAATGGTGGTGTCTGTGGGGATCGAACCAGCAACCTTCTGATTACCAGTTATGTGCCTTAGCCCACTACGCCACCACCACTCCTGCATTCCTCTTCACTGTATTACATCCTGTATAGCTGAAAACAACTCGCTTCACAACTCGCTTTTGGCACCCCTCCATGAGCATTTTACCTGGCAAATGGAGCTCACACCTGCCCATATGCCGACAACACTTACCGCTTTGTCCACTGGGGGCAGTTTTCGAATTTCAGTAAACACAGAACGATTTTAGCTAAAAGTAAAGTCAGCCTACTGTTTCTGATTTCAATGTGAGATCAGTTGGACTTGATCAGGATCATTTGAGAATGAGTAACATGACAGAAATTGAATTTTTAGGTGAACTATACCTTTTACATGAGGTTATTCCAGGCTTACTGTGTTAAGTGTACTGTAAGTCACTTTAGTTAAGAGTTCATATGCTAAATGAGGAGTAATGTACTGTTGGTGGTGTATATGTTTCACCTTCCTCCTTGCTTTAGTGCTGGACCAACATATGGAACTGGTCAGCACCAGCTAAAAAAAGCCTTGCAGGTGTGCGTGTGGGATTTTGGTGGACGTACCGCCAGCCCCCCACCCTTTACCCTCTCCTGCCATGTAACTCCTTCCCACGAGTGTTTGTTTAAGGAAGTTTGAGTCGGGCTTAGTTCGAAATGCCCTTTAATGACGTGGCCCAACATAAACACGCCAACCACTCTGCATATTTTCCCTACGAATTAAAAACTTGTAAATCCTTCCCGCTAATTGCTGGGCAAATATTTTTGCTGTAATTTTCTAATAGCTCTTATTCATCATGTGTCACATGAGGCTAAATTACAATATTTTGCCATGGCAGTAATTTGGCTATCTCCGCCAATATTTTCCTGAAACTCAAAGCATCCTTTTCATCAAGCATCTGCTTTTTTTTTGTAAGTGGTCTTCCATTTTGTTAATCAGCAATGTGGGATTTTTAATTAGTTGTAATATTTTTCTGGGTTAATGAGGCAATAGCGTGTTGGGTTTTTCCTAAAGGAGAGTCGTAAGGTTCTGGGTTTCAGTATCGGTTATCAAAATGAATGAAACCAAACACACATTTTTACAGATGCAATGAGAGACCTCATGCTCAAGATGTGTGTGTGTGTGTGTGTGTGTTTGTGAATCTGGTTTTGGCTACATTGTGGGGACATTTTTTCCAAAATCCCTAAACCAATCTACTTTCACCAAAATTGGCACAGACCTTCAGACTGTTTTGACTTAGTGTGCTCTATCATTTCGAACTTAACAGACTTACAGTTTTCACAAATCTGACCTTCAAAAATCCAGTAGCCATACATTGATTGAATGTTAAAATGAGCCCAAGAGTCTGAAATGGCATATTCATGATATAAGACTGTCAAAGTCCAACTGTCGCAATGTTCAAATGTAAACACACACAATTAAAGGGATATTTCACCCCAAAATGAAAATTCAGTCATAGTTTACTCACCCCTGTGTTGTTATAACCAAAGAGTTTTTAGCAGAGACGGGCCACTTCTATTTAAATGAATGAGAGAAATTGGAACGCCAAACCAAGAAGCTCTAGCACCCACATATTTTAAATTTTAGACCATAATATCGGAGTTACTTTTTAAATAAAGTAACACCTTGCTTTTGTTCACCTCTACTTTCCCTGTATTGCGAGAAATCTGGAGTAAAAATTACCAAACTTCAGGGGGAGATGTAGTGCATTATGGGCATTGTAGTTCTATAGTGTGTGAGGCCAAAGACTATTTAGCAGAGATGGGCCACTTCTATTTAAATTGGAATGCCCAATCAAGAAGCTCTAACACCCAACAGTCAATGGAAATATAAAGGAAATCCCACCTTGCAGGTAAAGAGCCAATCACCTTTTAGATACAGACATCGCCTGTCAAACAACTCGTTAATGCGCATGTGCATTAGCATTACAAGCCAGGAAAATTGTGTGTTCTAGCGTAATATGAGGTCAACATTCGGTTGAGTGAAACACAATTAATTCATGTGTTAATACACACTTCAAATATCAGTAAACGCATTTAGGCAGAGGGATTATAACACTAGTCTTCCACTGGCCACGACATGATACACAGGGTGAAAAACTCGCTCAATTCACTGACTTATACAGCCAAACTGCTCCGTGTTACAGCTCCCCGTAACTGGGAGAATGGGATGAAAATAGCTGACTCTGGATCAGTGGCGCTGAGCAAAGTTCTACATCGATTGTGTACGCAGAGAAAATGACTGTATGATTCTACATTTTTATTTCATATACATGATACAAACCATTTTTGTGACATTTTGGTAGCATTAAATACAATAACATTGAAGTTATATGAACCTGTGCCTTTGAAGATGTATGCGGTCAACCATCGGCGTCTGTACGCACCGTTGATCAACTCAAAACTAGCGTGCACTGAGATGACTTAAGTGAAAAATATTCTTTTATTATCAGACACATTCCTTGAACATATTAGATTGGCATTCCCCACTGAATTTTATCCTGACTTTTGAAAAACATCATAAGTGCTAGTGTGACCTGTAATGTCTCTTGTATGCAATGCATGGATTATTTATATGGAGTGCATAGCAGAAGAGAAAGTGGCTGTCAGAAAAAAGTTACTTTTTTAAGGAGTAAAGCAATAATTCTAACAAATTACTTTTTAAAAGTAACATTACCCAACACTGCTGGAAATAGCCTCCCGAGAGCGTTCCAAAGATGGCCGACAGTGGACTGACTTGCTAGAAAGACTTTATTATAACCCTGTAAGACTATTCTTAGCACAAAGGGAGAAATTGTGAAAACATTGTGTGCTCAGTGATGTCATACAATGGCAGTCTATGGTGACCACCTCTTCAAGCTACAAAAGGACTCAGAAGTATAATTAATTATTCCATGAGACTCATGATTGTTATGAAAGCAGATGATAAGGTTTTTTTGGATGGCATATTTTGTTCTGGACATGGAAAATATAACATTGGATTATTAATGCAAGCTCACAGACAAGCAGACAATGGCTCATTTTTTAGAGAACTCCCTAAGGTCAAATCCGATATAACAGTTTTGGCTATATGGGGCTGACAGCAGCGGAGCATAAAGAGACGTTTGTATTTGATGACTTACAGAAATCATATTTCTCTTTGTGATTATTTTGAAAATCTTTTGAACTGTGGTATTAGGGCAGAATAATAAACTGTACAGTCACATTCCTGAGAGTGAGAGCTTTCATTTGACATATGACTTGTCCATTTATATATGTTTTATTTTCATATAAATATTTATATTTCTCCATTACCTCTAGGGGGCGCTAATTTTCAACGCAAATGTTTTTAGGACTTATTTTTAGTGACACAAATGCAGAATTTATTGGTTATTACATGGTCATCTCTGAAACATTGAGTTTCCCAAATAAAGATACATTTGTAAATAATAGTTAAAATTATTATACATAAATAATAATAAATTATTATAAATCAGATAGCTCAGCTCTAGCGTTTAAAAGTATTCGCATACAGAGGTTTTTGCTTAATGCGGCTGCACATATGACTGCTTTGCGATATGACGACATTTGCGATACACATTTGTGTGCAAGACGTAAAAACGGAAGTATTTGGCTATAAGTGCATCAGAGTTTTAGTGAAAAAATACATTTTGACATCAGAGCTTTTGTCTTCGTTACATAACTGAAACTCAAGTCATTTGGATGTGCCAAGATCGTTGATGCTATCTGATTATCTGATATCCCACAGCGTCCGAGCCCAATCTGAAGGTGCGCTACAGACTCAAGCAGAAAGTTTTCGGGAGAAGAAGCGGTCCCATGCGGCGCCGAGATGGCAGCATACTCGTCACTCCGCTGAAAAAACGAACCCTAGAACTAACAGGTGAGTAAACAACAGTCGTTTGAATTAAACAACTCTCTACCGGCAACCTGAAAGAGAAATAAACAGCCATTATATCGGAAAACAGAGACCAGAGACCAATTTAATTAATTTAATTTAATTGAATAAAAGTACAAGGTCAACCTCTAATAGTTACATTTCAGTACTGTCTGTTTTTTAATCACTTCCTGTTCTCCTCTTCTCTAGATTCTTCAGCCAATGAAAGCCCTGCTGGTTCTGGATCGAGCTCACCGATTGGCTTGTGCAACAATGAGAACGGAGCGCCATACCGGTGCAGCACAACCGAAATCGAGGTACCCAAACTGAAGAATTTATTAGCTCACCTCTTAAGTGTGAATCGAGTGTGCAAATGACCCATGTACTCATTTAAACCGTTGCACCAATCTTCTCTTTTCAAACATTTCATGAACTCGAGTGCAGTTTCTAATGATTGCATTATTGGGAAAAATACCATAGAACCCCAAAAAACAGAAAAACAAATCCCTGGTTAGGGTCCAATGTCTCATTCCTCTTATCAAACTAAGGGTTGAAAGAAAGGGGCCCACAAATTTTTCATTGCTTGGAGTTGAGAGTACACAGATCTGTGTGGGGGCTTCGCGTTACACTGACCTGCCGAACAAACATTCATCATAAACATATAGTTTAAAATGCCATTTTAACATCAAAACAACTCTTTCCAACAGATTCGACATGTCAGTTTGTTCTTGTTGTAGAGTTGTATTGAGTTTGAAGGTGTGCGATTGTTTATGTGTGTGTGTGTAGTGCTGAACTAACTTTGACAGCTCTTTTCCGCTGTGGTTTTGGCTGTGCTGGCAGTTGGGGAAGGGGGTGAGGGCGAGGGGTGCAGGGATGGTGAAGTTTAGATCCCCTGTGAAGTTTTGCCCAAGCATTTCCTCACGGGCACTGGGCCAGAGAACCGCAGCAGCAGAACTCACTCTGTCATACCGCCTACAGAGTTAATGTTCATATGAGAGACACAGAGTGTGTGTTTAACTACTTATGGCCAAAACGTTGATAGCTACAATGCCAAGCTAAAGCTCATCTGATATATTAAACATCACTGTGTAACTCATCCCTCATGTTTGTGCAACGGACATGAAAGATATGTCAATATCATTGAAGTCTTGTTGAAGAGAGGTGTTCTTTTAATTTTCTAAGTGATCAGACTTACGATATTCACCTTGTGGACAATAAAATGGGCCAGAAAATTTGAGAATTGGGTGTGGGCTCAACCGCCTTAAATACCCCAGCAACCGCATAGCAAAACACTGGAAATCCCTCAGAACACCCTAGCCACCGCATAGCAACACACTAAACCACCCAGAAAACCCTAGCAACCACATAGCAACACACTAAAAACCATTCAGAACACCCTAGCAACTGCATAGCAACACACTAAACCACCCAGAACACCTTAGCAACCACATAGCAAAACAATAAAAAACACTCAGAACACCCTAGCAACCACATAGCAATACATTAAAAAAATCCATAATACTTTAGCAATCACATAGCAACACACTAAAAACACTAGACACACTACCAACTGCATAGCTACAAACTAAAAACACCCAGAACACCCTAGAAACAGCATAGCAACATGCTAAAAACCATTCAGAACACCCTAGCAACCACATAGCAAAACATAAAAAATCATCCATAATACGTTATCAACTCGCATAGCAACCCACTAAAAAAATATTAGAACACCCATTACAACTGCATAGCTACAAACTAAAAAAAAAAAACAGAATACCCAAGAAACAGCATAGCTACTCACTAAAAAACACCCACAATACCCAAGCAACTGCCTATCTACACACTATAAACTACTCAGAACAAACTAGCAACCATAAATCAACACACTAAACTACTCAGGACACCCTAGAACCCACATAGCAACAAACTAAAAACCACCCATAACACCCTTGCAACTGCGCAGCAACAAACTAAAAACCACTCAGAACACCCTAGCAACCACATACGAATACAATAAAAACATTCCATAATACCTTAGCAACCACATAGCAACACACTAAAAAACCCAACTAGAACACCCTAGCAACCGCATAACTACAAACAAAAACAAAAAAACACCCAGAACACCCTAGGAACAGCATAGCAACACACTAAAACAATCAAACCATCAACAATACCCTACCAACCACATAGCAACAAATTATTAACCACCCAGAATACCCTTGCTACTGCGTTGCAACACATATAAAGCTACTCAGATGCCCCCTAGCAACCGCATTGCAACATACTAAAAACCACACAGATCTCACTAGCAACCACTTAGCGACATCCTAGCAACTGTATAAGCAACCCACTAAAATCCAACTAAGAACACGTTAGCAATTTTGTTATAACCCTCTTGCAACCACCATAACACCCTTGCAACCACATAGCAACACACTAAACCACTCAGGACACCCTAGCAACCACTTACCAACATCCTAGCAACTGCATAGCAACACTCTAAAATCGCACTAAGAACATTTTAGCAATTTTGCTATAACCCCCTTGCAACCACCAGAACACACTAGCAACATCATAACAATTAGAACACCCTACCGCTTAGCAACAAACTAAAAAACTCTCAGAACACCCTTGCAACCACAAAGCAACACACTAAATTACTCAGTACACATTAGCAACCACATAGCAACAAACTAAAAACCACCCAGAACACCTTTGCAACTAGGTTGCAACACATATATGAAGCTACTCAGATACCTCCTAGCAACTGCACTGCAACACAAAAAACCACACAGAACACCCTAGCAACCACTTAGCGACAACCTAGCAGCTGCATAGCAACTCACTAAAATCCCACTAAGAAAATTTAGCAACTTTATAGCAACTCCCTTGCAACCACCAGTACACCCTAGCAACCGCATAGCAACTAGAACACCCTACCACTTAGCAACAAACTAAAAAACACTCAGAACACACTTGCAACCACATAGCAAAACCACTATGGGTGTTTTGCACGAGCAAGCAACCCTCACATCTTTAAAATGCTGTCACATTTACCTTTGCAATGTGAAATTCTGCGGGTGAAGGCGGCGTGGGCGGGTGTTAAGCACGTGTAAAACCAGAAAAAAACGAAATCCCAAGCAGCCTCTTCCTAAAGCTGCACTTTATTCTCTGTGAGAGTGTAGATAAAAACAAACTCGCTGCTAAAATGATTTACTTTTCCATTGTGAATATTCAGTGTAGCTGTGTATGAAGCCCCGCCCACACAGAGGTCACTGCCAAACCAAGCAACGTCCTATTGGTAAACATGGCGAATTCGCCTAAGGAAGTCCATCACACAGATTCCCATCGAGATGAATGCACTGGTAAATGTGGCCGTACCTTTATTCAGAAAATGGAATGAATTACTGGAATGAGGATGTTGTGAGGATGTGGTCTGGCATCACCGTCTAAATCTATCCCTCTAAATGCTGACGAGAGGTTATGTCATTGACACGAGGAACCCTGATAGTTCTCGGATCTAAATCAACCAACACTCCTCAAACTGCACGTGAAGCACAATTCTTTGGTGTGTTCTTGTTACTTCATTTGTGTTTCTCTTTCTTACATAACAAATGATGTAATGCTTTCTCTCTCCTCTCCAGCGATGTCTGTCACAGAGTGCTGTCCTAAAGACAGATGGATGCATGTCTCTGCTGAACCTCTACACGTCTCCCTCTTTACCCAACCTTACACAGGCACTGCACCCTGCTCATGCACACATCTACGTGAGTTCCTATCCATCACAGACACGTCACGTTTATGAACCCTATGTAGGACTTTACAGGTTAAACACAGGTTGTCCTCTAGGGTTAAACACAAAAACAGCATCAACAGATCTCGTTCTGCTGGCAACAGATATGAATAGATCTCACCGAAAAAGCAGCGACTGTGATACAGTATTTTTAGGAGACAGTGAGACACGGAGTCGCATCTATTTGTGGAGAAAGCACAAAATACTATATGAGGAATTTGCTGGGTACATTAAGAGATGGAGATGAGACAATCCTCTTTATAGAGAGCAGAGGTTCGGATGTGTTGTTTGCAAAAGGTTTGGGAACAGATCTCACTTTCTGCTTTCACTGGGTTGTTGTGTTGAAGCCCGGCTGGATTAATGTAGAGCCCTGGGGGCTTGCGACCTCTGACCTGTGGGATCTTTAGCCCTTAGGTAAATAAGGCACTCAGGTTTAGGGTTTCAGGGCATGAATTTAGCTTGTCGTTCATCAACTGCCTGTTAAAAAGTTCAAGAAATAGTGCTTGGAAACCACGTAACATGCCAACAGCTCAAAACAAGCGTCACTTTAACATCAAGACGAGAATACTTTCAACACGTTCACATTTTAAAATAGTTAAATGTCTCATTGGGGAATTCTACAAGTGGTGTGATCATTGCGTGCACGTATGGACGATGCGGAACACAAATGCTGACTGTACGTGTTTTAAAAAGGTTGCAGTTATTAATGTTTCATATGCAAGAGGCATGATGTAAGTCTCTCATGCTTGAGTGATTCGGAAAAATGCCAAAAATGACTCTAAATGCAAAGATATGGAAATATGGCAGTGTTTAAGAGCTCATTATACTAAACTATAGCTCATATAATTAGGGTTAGAGATTTGAGCAAACCCCTAACCCTAAGTATTACACATTATGAATGATACCTCAAAATATGCAGAGGTGAGGTCTACTAATATTATTCTAAGCGATCAGATTTGCGTTTTTTGTGCAGCGGACAAAAAACTGGTAAAAAGATGGACCTGAGACCAGAACGTCATAGAGACAAGCAACCACCCAGAGCAAAGTAGCAACCTAATAGCAATATGCGAGGATAACCACTCGGATCACCTTAGCAACTGCATAGCAATGCCCTGGCAACCACCCAAATCGCACTAAACGCCATTTTGAACGCCCTAGCAACTGCATAGCAACAGTCTAAAACTCTCTCAGAACACCTTAGCAACTGTATAGCAATGCCCTGGCAACCACACAGAGCATGCTAAAAAACATTCAGAACAAATTGACAACTGCATAGCAACCACCAGAACACCCTAGCAACTGCATAGCAATGCACTATCACTACCCAGAACACCTTAGCAACCAACTACAAATTGTTGCCATCACTTGTTCATCTGAAAATTAAAACATCAGTAACTTTAACTAAATTAGAAGTTTACTTAACAAGCGACCACCTAGCAACCATCCATAAACCCTCGCAACTGCATAGCAATACACTATAACCACTCTGCACATCTTAGTAACCACCTAGCAACCACCCAATCATTGTGGCCATGGGTTTTGCATGACAAGCACAACTAAAAAAAATTCTGAAAATGTAAAAATCTATAACTATAAATTAAAACTTGACAATAATAATGTGCATTTTTGACCAGTAAGCAACCACCTAGCAACCATCCAAAACATCCTAGCGACTTCAAAGCAACGCTCTAAAAACACTCAGAATTCCTTAACAACCACATACAAATTATCACGTTCATCTAAAAATGTAAAAATCGCTAACAACAATAATTTGCTTTTTTGACTTGGGTGAGTAAGCAACCCAGACCACCCTAGCAACTGAATTGTAACGCTCTAAAAAAACAACAACACTCAGAACACCTAGCAACCATTAAAAACACTAGCGCTAACACATAGCAATGCACAAAGTCAGAACACCTTACCAAGCAGCTAACTTCATCCTACCAACCACCTAGAACATGTTAAAAAAACACTCAGGATACCGTGACAACCACCTAGCAACTACCCAGAACACCCTAGCAACTGCATAGCAACACTCTAAAAACAGTAAAACACCTTAGCAACCACCCACACATTGTGACCATCACGTGTTCTTCTGAGAATTCAAAAAGTGGTAACTATATATTAAAAGTTAACATAAATAATGTGCTCTTTTATCTTGGGCCAGTAAGCAACCACCTAGCAACTGCATAGCAATGCTCAAAAACACTATCAGAACACCTAAGCAACTGCATTGCAATGCCCTGACAACCCAAAACATGCTTAAAACACCTAGCAAAAAATCGGTAACCGTAACTAAATTGTAACTTAATTGTACATAATGTTTAGATTTATTCATGTTATCTTCTGTCTGGCTGATGTGTCTGATCTCTTCTCTCTCAGAAGGGTACGGCACTGAAAGATCGGACTGCAGAGGGGCTCGGGGCCGCTACATCGCCTGTCTCACTGGAGTCTAAAGTGAGCAACGGTCAACAGGCGCTATTGCAACACCTCCTGCTGAAGGAGCAGAGACTGCAGAGACAGATGATCTCCCCTGGTGAGTGACAGAGAGCAATGAATTAACCATTAATTCTTGTCTTGGCAGTGTAGGATTACCTTAGTTTGCTTACTCTTAAACTGACCTTTGCATTTGGTGGCAACAAACAAAACAAATAATCTCACAGAAAGTGTTCTGGGGAAGACATACAGTATTTTCTGCTCTCATGGCCATTCACAGGTAGTGTTCCTGTGCAGTCTCCATCTCCTCTGGTGATGAAAGACCGTCCGGCAGTGAGCTCTCGTGCCAGATTACCGCGGCATCGGCCCCTGAACCGGACCCAATCGGCTCCGCTGCCCCAGAGCAGCCTGGCCCAGCTCGTGCTACAACAACAGCACCAGAACTTTGTGGAAAAACAGAAGCAGTACCACCAGCAGGTTCACATCAGCCAGGTATCTTAAGGAAAACTCATATACAAAAACTCTAAGTTAGCCGTAAAGCTTTACATAAGGTCAATGGCAACAGCTTTTTCTAGCATGACTTCAGTAGTTATATTTTAAGAGTATGTCTGCAGTGTGTTTCATGAGACTTTGGCCCTGCAGTGTTTCTGTGTTGCTAATAGACATTTTTTATGACCCTTTTCTCTCAAATGAGGCTGTTAAATTATCTGACTGAGGCCTCGTTGGAACAGGAAGTTGGTTAATACAGGGACAGGAAGTGAGTAAATCCCAGCAGGCTGTTGTATTGTCCTCTTATTACCTCTCTATGTCTCTGTTTCTTTATTTTACATAATTTAGTTTATATTTAAAGGGATGGTGCACATTAATAAATATTTCTGTAAATGTGCTAGTTTAGTCACTAGTCGCACAAGTTTGAAACTTTGCACTGTACGTATTATTGCAATCAGTAAAAATGTCAAACTCATCAAATATTCATGTGTCATATGTTGTTGGAAAGCTCTCAAAGAGTAGAATACAACCAGCCTGTTTGTTTTACTCACAGACAGAAATATAGTGAGTAATAGCCAAGTATATGTCTTTGACAAATATGTTGATATGCTGCATTTTCACCTATAACTTCACGAAAATAAACGTAACATAAAATATATACCGTTACTTTGAGGAGGTTATTATCTTTCACACACAAGATAATCAGATGTATAGATCATTAGATAATCCACATGAAGCACAATGTTACATATGGCCACCAGGAGATGGCGCCAAATACATGACACAGACTCAATGATGACTCAAATGGCACAGAATGAAACTCGTTCTGTGAAATCTCTTTACAATATGAATTGTGCTGTAATCACTCAGAACACCTTAGAAACTGTATAGCAACACCCTAGCAACAACCCAGAGCAAGCTAAAAAAATACCACAGCACTTTCCTAAACAAATGGTTGTCAATATGCACTGATCCATGAGGTCATTGTGTGCAACATCTAAAGATTAATTTTGAGGTGATTTAATTACTTTTAAAAGTGTGTGGAATCACGACCCGGTCCCGCCCTCCGCCATGTCACATAATGGTGCTACTCATCCAAAAGTATTTATTTTTAACATTTATTTTAAGCAAATTAGATTTGTAACGCCCAATTCCCAATGTGCTCCAAGTCCTCGTGGTGGTGTAGTGACTCGCCTCAATCCGGGTGGCGGAGGACGAATCTCAGTTGCCTCCGCTTCTGAGACTGTCAATCCACGCATCTTATCACGTGACTTGTTGAGCGCGTTACCGCAGAGACATAGTGCACGTGGAAGCATCCACGCACAACTCACCACACGCCCCACCGAGAGCGATAACCACATTATAGCGACCACGAGGAGGTTACCCCATGTGACTCTACCCTCCCTAGCAACCGGGCTAATTTGGTTGCTTAGGAGACCTGGCTGGAGTCACTCAGCACGCCCTGGATTCAAACTCACGACTCCAGGGGTGTAGTCAGCGTCTTTACTTGCTGAACTACCCATGCCCCCAAATTAGATTTGTTAGCTCCTATTATAAACTTATGCGACGAATGCATGAATACGTTTTCATTTGAAAAGCTTTGAATTAGCTACATCTTGAACCTTGAACAAGAATGCTGTTTTCCTTCACTTAAAACACAGAATTTCGAAAATGCTCTCCATTGAAATCCCCTCTCCATTAAACTTTGGAAACCAGTGATGTTAGGAAACTGAACATTTTCGTTTTCGTTTCTTAGTGTGGATGTTGACTTGTGGATCAACTCACACTTCTGCGTTCTCTTTCCGTAGGTTCTGTCTCAATCCATCGAGCAGCTGAGGAACCCCTGCACACATCTGGAGGAGGAAGAGGAAGAGGAAGAGGGATCTTCAGCAGACCACAAAGAGTGGGAGATCACATCGCCCGCTGCTGTAGTCATCCGGAGCCGCAGTTTCCCAAACTCCACCAGCATCACTGCATGCAATGAGCCGAGTGCCTCCCATGCCAGTGTGGTCAGACTGAAACAAGAGCCCCAGGAGGAAGAGAGAGAGGGTGAGAGAGGAAGTGATACAGGTGAAAAAGACAAGAGGAATTCAGCTCAGGTCAAAGGAAGAGATGCTGAACAATGCCTTGAAAATATGACCGAAACTGATGTGTGAAAGAATGAAAGAAAGAAAAGAATGAAAAGAGAAGAATTGACATTTTAAGACCTCATATAAATGTATATGGTGGTGAAATCATCCTGTGCACATTTTCATGAGATTCACCCAAAGAGAAATTTTAAAGTAAGAATTAGAAAAAGGAAAAACACAAAGTCAAGTTGAATACTCAGAGGGAGAAAGTTTGCAGGTTTAAGAGTGAAAATACACCTTTCTTTGTTGGCGTCTCTGTCTCGTGTCCCTCCTTCACCATCTTCGGGAGTCCGCCCTGTCAGTGTGACACCATATGTGACCTCTGACATCTGTCTGTGCTGTGATCTTCCTCCTATGGTTGTTGTTGTTGTGTTTGAAGCTAAATAAAGAAAAGCAAAGAGCACAGATTTTCATTACACCCCCCACAGTCCACAAACAGTAGCACACCAGCTGTTTTTCCTGTGAAAGGTCATGTGACTAAAGGAAGCGTCGCTAGTGAGCATTTCTGTTGTCTGAATGGTGACGTGCAAAAAAATCTAAATCACAACCGAAATTGTTTGCCATCAATCTAGATGCACTGAACCACCCTGACGGAACGTGACGCAACAGATTTCCAATGCCAAGCTAAAATACTGCCACCAAAAATGAAATCACGGCGAATCAAAGCATATTTAATGTTTAATTTTAAATTCTTATATTAAAAATTAAAGTAATTAGCCTTACTTAATAAAATGGTTTTTACTCAACTTAAATAGGTTCGTCAAACTCAATTTACTAAAGTTTATTCAATACTTTTTCTCATGTTGATCCAACCAAGTGTTATAAAATAACACTTAATTTCAACACTTCCTTAAAAACTCTTAAAACTCCCTTTAGTTCATTTTAATTAAGTAACTGAACAAGCAGCAAAAAAAAAAAAAATGGTGGTAACATTTTTAATGGTGGTAAAATGTGTTCAAGGAATAGTTCACACATAAATGAAAATTCAGAATAAATGACACATTTTGTGTGTAATTTTATGGCTTTTAAAGACTTATGGTGCGTTCACATTCAACGTGAAGCGAGCGTTTCGCCCGAATGAAGCGAATGGCGCAACTCGAACACGCAAAATCGTTTCATTCACTTATTCGCGCGAGTTTACATTTTTCAACTATAGCGAAAAATCTGCATGACGAGTTGTCACGAAAGCATATCAGCATTGAGATTATCCGGATGTCACTGACGTACTGACGTAGTAGCAGAAGAAATCTGGAAAAATGGATGATATCAGCCACGGTTGATGGCGGAAAGATAAGTTGTCGTAGAAGCCCCTCCTCCTGTCCTTTTCCGGAAGAGAAGGGGGAATAATCGCGGGTTCACGTTACTCACATGTTCGCGAGTTTAAACTCAAATTTAATCCAGAGGTCAAATTTTTGGTGTTTTATGTGAACGCGCCATTATAATATGATTCTGGAGTCACATGGATCTTTTTTTTTAAAGTGAGGCACTATCCATGGCAAATATATATATTTATATAAAGAAAGTCATACAGACACGAGGGTGAGTAAATTATGACAGATTTTTTTTCTTCCCATTTTTGGGTGAACTATTCCTTTAAAAGAAGCTGAGAGTACTGCGCTCTTATTGGCGTCTGAAAGCATAATCAAATTAGACAAAATATTCAATTAAAAAGCATGCAACAGGCAGGGAATATGTCAAACTTTGTAAATGAGGGGCGTTCCTTATGAATTCTGTTACTTGGTGATCGATTATCTCCCAAAAATGGAGGGGATGAATGTAGAATTTGTTTTAGTGCTTGTTATGCCCCTGCTATTGTACAAGTTTACTGTATTAGTGTGTTAATGTGATGGGAATCTGTGTTTGTGACAGTCCGGTCAGTCTAGACTGAAATCGTGGATGATTTAATTACGGCAATTATTTGTGGATGAGAACAAATGATGTCTCAATGTGTCTTATGTCTTCCTTGGTGACGTTTTAAAAAAACACTGTTGTCTAAAATCTCGATATTTAATGTAAAAACTTGCATCCAGATTTCAAGAGCTCAGTTCACAATGATGCCAGCACAAATCCTCGTAAAATGTATAAAGTTTTGTGAATTTGCAATATCATTTTGTGATCATACACTGTGTTAAAGGCATATGAGATATCACATGTGATGTACAGAGCAGCTTATAACATGTTTCATAAAGATGTTTAGCAACACACACACAATGACTTTCACTAATCACTAATTTTCTTAATAATGTGGCCATAAAAGTTTTTACCTCACTGCTATGTAAATAAAGTTAATTATTCACTGTTGCGATAGAGATTGAATCAATAACTGCATGAAAAACCTTGGGTCAAAGGTCATGTTTATGTTGACTTAGTTTTAAAATAAAAGTTGTTTCAAAAAGCTTGGCGGTCTTATTGCTTTATTGACATTTTGTGGGTATTTTTGAGGGATTTAAAGGTAATTTTGAGTAAACAGGACAGCGTTTATTCTCTAGAGACTGTCGGTGGGGTTGACCTCTCTGTCTTTTCCTCTGCCACCCTGGACATTTTTCCCACACTGTTGAGGGGACGTTATGTTAACCTCATGTACATTGGCAAAGCGCAGGGATCAGGTTAACCTTTTGAAGTGTGCTTAAGAGAATCTGTGATCTTCTGGCTCAGATATTTGACCATCAGATCAGAGATCAGTAGAACCATCTGACTGTATGGACACTATGGATACTTCACATTTTAAAGTCAAGCTTTCCATTAAGACAGACTGGGATTGTGAACGGCACTTCTAAACGTTCATTTTAACATCGAAATCTGTGAACGTGTCATCTCACATTCCAGAGGCACAGTTTAGTTTTTGGGCCACTTTCAGCAAATATTGGGCAGCAAATATACTGTATAAGCTATTCAGAAATTCGTGTCAATTTTTGCAGTTAAACTTTTCACAAAAATTGTTGAACAATTGAAATTGTTGATAGAAAATAATGCAAAATAGAAGCCTATTAAAATAGCGCCCACACCTGCCATGGTCAACGAGCCAGCGCCTGAAGCCTTGCCTGTCCCAGAGCCAGCGCCCGAAGTCTAGTCTATCCCAGTGCCAGCGTCCTCGGCCATGGAGGCCATTCCCACAGCAGTGCTCATGGTCATCCGGAAGAGGAGGAGGAGAAGGGCTCCTACTTCTCAGTTGCTGCCAGTGTTCATGACCACAGAGGCTGTTCCCCTGGCACTGCCAGTGTTTATGGCCACGAAGGTCATTCCCATACCGCTGCCAGTGCTCATGGCCATGGAGGTCATTCCCTAGCCGTTGCCATTGCTCATGGGCACAGAGGCAGTTCCCCAGTCGCTGCCAGCGCTCCCGGCCATGGAGGCCATTGACAAACCTGTCCTCGTTCCCTGAGGCCGTCGACGAGCCTGTCCCCTTCCCCAAGGCCGTTGACGAGCCTGTCCCCGTTCCCTGAGGCCGTCGACGAGCCTGTCCCCGTTTCCTGAGGACGTCGACGAACCTTTCCCCTTCCCCAAGGCCGTCGACGAGCCTGTTCCCGTTCCCTGAGGCCATCGACCAGTCTGTTGCTCAGTCCAATGGTCAGCACCTGTCAGACACAAGCTACCAGTCTGTTTAGTGCCCAGCGACCGGCCACTTCCAGTATGACACCTGTCCAGCGGCCACCTCACGATCTGCTGATCCCTGTCCAGCTGCTCCACACTCTGAGTCTTCCATGGCGAGCCTGTCCAGTCTCCAGCAGCCATCGGCCAGTCTGTTGCTCAGTCCAGTGGCCAGCACCAGTTAGACACAAGCTACCAGTCTGTAGCTTGAATCCCCTAGTGCCATGCTCTCGTACTCCACTAGTGCTATGCTCTCGGAGTCCCCAGCCTCTCTGAACACTTTGAGTCCCATGTTGACTTGACCTCTGAGCACTCTGAATCCCCAGATGCCTTGACCACTGAGCTCTTGCCTCCTGTAGCTCCACTTACTGTGGCCTTCTTCGTCTCCGTCATCCGAGTTTCCGCCTCTTGCGGCTCCTCCACCTGGGTCTCCTGTGTCTCTGCCCTCTGAGACTACGCCTCTTGCGGCTCCTCCTCCTGTGGCTCCGCCCCCTGGTAATCTATGTCCTGAGACTCCTGCAGCTCCGCCCCCTGATCTTCTGAATCCTGAGGCTCCGCCCCCTGAGCTTCCACCTCCTGGTCCTCCAAGGAACTTTTTTGTTTTAATGTGTTAAGGAGCTTCCGGAGCCATTCCTTAGTTGGGGGGGCTCTGTAAGGATTACATGGGCAACTACCAGGGGTTGCTAGGTATGTTTATTGTTCCTTTTGTGTCTTTCATTTTTTTATGGGGTTTGTAGTTCTTTTTCATGGTCTTTGTTCATTGGACCTTGTGTTTATTAGTGTCAGGTGTCCCTCATTTCATCATTAGTCTCTGTATATTTAATCCCTGTGCTTCCCTCTGTTCATTGTCAGTTCTTGTTCTGTTTATTTCAGACTGCAATATAGCCATGTGTTCAAATTTTGCATATTCTCCTGTGTTTTGCGATTTATTCTCCAGTGTGGTGTGTCTTGGAGATTTTTCATTAAATAACTTAATTTGGATCCAGCCTTCTTCAGCCTGCTATTGTTACAGTTAATAACTACAGTCTTGTCCAACACAAAATAGGGATTGTTTGAAAGCTTAGAAGTTGTACTTTTCAATTTATGCAGGCATTATGACCAAAACCGAACAAGTGTTTTGAAATTTTCAGACATATCAGAAGTGCTCTGTTTTGATAATTTATAAAACAAATTGCACTGTAAATATAACCAGCAACAATATCAAACTGATGACATATCCATGTGTCATATGTTGTTGGAAAGCTCTCAAAGAGTAGAATACAACCAGTCTATTTGTTTTACTCACAGACAAAAATATATTGAGTAACAGCCTTTGACATATATGTTGGTGTTGCTTATATGCCGCATTTTCGCTTAACTTCACGAACAATTAACAGAACATAAAATATCACACACTATTACTTACTCTACGAGGAGGAGATTATCTTTCAAATGAGCCCCCACACATAAGGGAATCTGATGCATAGTTCATTAAACAATCCACACAAAGCACAATGTTACATATGGCCACCAGGAGATGGTGCCAAATACAGGACACAGATTCAATGATGACTCAAATGACACAGAATGAAACTCATTCATGACTAAAATCATGTCTCCATGCAATGCATACCTTTACTCATTGTTATCTTTGCATGCGTAGTTAGTTCTTATGTACAATTATTATGCTTTATTTGTTTTGAGAGGCTTTTGGACACATAAAGACATTTCTGGACACTATGATAAAATATATTTGTAATGCTTTAACTTTTGATTGCTTTGTCGTATCAACAATATTTTTCTCAGTTACAGTTGACATGATTGGGAACAAAACAAAAGCAGTTTTTCAGAGCCACCTTATTTACACCCAGAGATATATAATGTAAAATAAGAAAAAAGTATGTTTTTTTCCTTCAGCAGTTTCTTAGGCTGAGAGTCTCAGAATGTATCATAAACTCATTAAAAATGATTGAATACAGAAAAACACCTTCAGATCACAAAGTGGTAATATAAAGTTTAATAAGTGCTTTTATCACACTAAAATCATATTTACATGCATTGTTCATGTCTTTTGGCTATAATGTTGAAACTGGCACCATTTACTTCCATTGTAAGTGCCTTTTTATTTTTATTTAAATAAACAAGCGGCGAGTTAAATTTTTTTTGTGGTAATCAACATTACACCACAAATACTGTCAATTAAGCTTAACTTGACCCTAAAATATTTTATATTTTTCACACAACTTTTGGGGGACGATTATACAGTACCTAAGTGTAAATTCATATCTAGGCATGATGCCGGACACAAATTTAAGGCTGCTGAGTTGCTCCTAATCTATGGTTTGCACACTCTGTCTAACATCTAGAAAAAGGATCCATAACAATCTAGAGAGGTCATTCATCTTTCATTAAATTAATATTTATTTCCCAGGCAGTTATGCAAGAGGGAGCACGTGCCCCAAGAGATTGGCAGCTCTTCCTGCGGCTGTAAACCGACCCCTTCCTTTGGTTTGCTATGCTTTGGAACCTCTTTTCTCAAACAGGCCAGTTTCTCTAGTTCACTTGTTTTTTGGAAAATAATGTGGTCAGACCTCAATTGTACATCAGCTCTCTATTTTCAGCAAGTAGCCATTTGGTTCTCCACAAATAAGGGTAAACATCATTCATAAATAGATTAGAAAATGCTTCAAAATGGAGAAATGATTCCATCCCCCCTTATTATACAAGCGTTTCACCTTCATGCAAAAGTATTCCATTCATCTTAGGGGCTCACCAGGGTTTCTCACCTGCACCCCGCAGCCAGCTGTAAAAGCAAACTCTAATGCTGCAGTGAAATCCACAGTTTAAACACTACTTTGCTACTTATGTTTGCCGTTATTCTTACCGGGTGTGAGGCGCCGTTACTATAATACTGAAATGTTTACTAGTGGATTTCCTGTTGAGGAACTACACTACCCACAATCCTGAAGAGAAAGATTCACCAATCAGAGAGTCGCGGCAAACAAAGCGTGCCAAAAGAGCTCTGCAGTGACCGCCCACGTATCTGATGCACTGTGAAAGATGCAGTCGAGTAGCTCTCCCTACACTCTCAAACTATTGACATATTTGAATATATCGGAATACTTTGCAATGAAATTGAACAAATATGTAGTTTCTATACTTATAATCAACCACTTTAAATAAATAGTTTATTTGATGTCATTCACAAAGCTTCATGGGACTGTTGTTTATTCCCTCTTGAAAGATGGTGATTACCAACCTTATAGAATAAATGCTAGTATAGCAACATTTTCGCACACTGAGTTGTATGCGCCATGCGCCACAGTTTCCTGGTGAAATTAACACTAGAGGCGCTACAACAACTGTGTGTTTTATTGACTTTCACACAAATCATGACTACAACGGCCCATTATGACTTTATAAACATATAATTTTAGCTCTATTACTCACACACTGGCAGAGGCTCAAGCCCAGTCAAACACGCAAGCTCACAGGTGAGGTGAAAGTGTGATTGAAGTGACTTGAAATGACTTGGCTGCTTCAGGAAATTTGCTTTTTATGTTGAATTTGCTTTTATGACACTTTCAATTAGGTTTATGTTTTAGTTTAGGGAATGGATGTCTGTTTTATTCACTTTTTGGATACTATTGTTAGGTTAGCTTAAAGTTTTTGGTTAGTGGTCAGAGGTCAGTTTTACTCATTAATACCTTTATCTGACATGCACCTTAAAAACCTTGCCTGAAAATGACAATTTCACTGCTTTTGGCGCCCCTCGCTGGACATTTCACTGGGAAACTGCAGCAAAACATATAACACCGTTTCCTAACCAGATGTGACGCGATGCCGCGACACGTGATAAAATGAATGTTTTTCATGTTAATCAGAGTTTTTGTTCTAACAAGCTGCGGCACACAACGAGCGACGTTTCTATTTCTGCGACGTCGCGCCAGTCAGCGCAGTCAACAAATGGGTCTAAAATGAATATTTTAACAGTATATTAAAGCCGTATCTCACTGGCCGGTTCAGATTGATTTGAGGGACCTACTTAATGTTGTGCTTGAGGTCTCGCTCTCTTCAGCCAGAGCTCTGTCACACACACACACACACACACACACACACACACACACACACACACACACAGGTTCAGAATGGCAGTGGAGAGACATGCCACCTTTTCTCTCTGCTTCCCTCTCATATGGAGATCAGCAAAATAACAACAGGAGTAACACGTGAACATAAACAATCGTAACAGACTAAATAAGGATGCGATTCATAACATATCTTTGCCCTGTGTATGTGTGTGAAACAGTGTGATTGTGTATTTATCCCCAAGGGGGTTGCTGTAGGGAGCATTATAGAGCTTATGTGAAAAAATTAGTTGCGTTCAATAAACAGACTATTCCATCTGTAATTGCTCTGTTTTCTAAATGTTATTGTTCATTATCCTCATTTTACTGTATTAATATCACAGTGACACATCGTGTCTGGTGCGGACAGACAGATAGCTTGCTGCTGGAAACTTATCGCATCTTGTCTGGTTAGGATGAGGTGTTATGACGCACGTAATTTTGTTTTGCAAAAATGTTGCCACAGTCATGTCATTTTCATAACATCATGCTGTTAAGTACTCACTCTAGCACCTTTATCTTTATGTCCAATTTTCAAATACTTTTTTGCTTCAAATTAAAGTTTGTAATGTGCTTAGAACACTTTTATGAAGAATTAAAGTTCAAACAATTAAAGAATTAAAAACAATTATGGGAAAAATAGTTACGGAAACAAGACGGCTGAACAAGTGGGTGGGCTCCGTTGCACTCTGTTGTTGTATAATTGTGTTAGATAAACCTGCCCCTAAAAGGCACATTAAAACAAATCAAACTGATTGGTCACAGTTCATGTCACTCAGTCCGACCTTTACAGTCTAAGTCAGCGGCTCTTGGTCAGAATAAGCTAAAAATGCAGACCAGACTTTAGTGAAAATCTGGCTACACGAGAGTAGCAAGCCAAAAGTTTGGAACCGTTTCCACCTGTTGGACTTCAGCTCTGGGGATAATAGTTTATTATTATTATTCACGTTTTAGCCACATGTATCACATGCTAGTCAAGACTAAGAAGCTTCATGGGTCTCCAATCTCATTTTTCAAATGGGGAATCAATTATAGATGATTGTCTATTGTATGGTTAGGCTTTTACTTATTACTTGAAAGAAATATCCCAAACATTACATATTCTTTTTTTTTGTATTATTCATAGAAATCCTGTAATGTGAGTATATGTGTAATTTGCATGCAAGAGTGTTTGCCAGTGTGTGTGAAAGAGAGTGTGTGTTTGTGTGTGAGTATGTTTGTTTGTCCATGTGAAAGAGAGAGAGAGAGAGAGTATGTGTGTGTGTGTGTGTGTGTGGTCGTAGTTATGCAAAATAAGTTTCCTGTCATTTAGTTTAATGATGCAGCTCATGCACACAGATAAACTCTGGCATAGAAACAAAAACAATGTAACTCACCATGAAGAGAGTCCAAGGTCTTCAGTTTACAGGAATATTCCAGGTTAAATACAACTTAATATGCATGGACAGTTTCAATGAAATAGGCCAAGTATATTCCAAAAATTGGCCCCATTCACTTCCATTTGAAGTACCTCACAGTAACTTTCTTTCTTGAAAAAAAAAAAGAAATGTGTAGAAACTAGCATCACCAAAAAGAACTGCAATTTGGAAACAATGACTGTTTCCAAAAACAGGTTTCTCGAACACTCCCCCCATCTGCCATTGTTTGGAAAAAACTTACCTTTTAGTTGTATTTGGCCCTGAAAATTCCTGTAACTTGGAGCATTAAAACTAGTCTGGAAGACATTAAAATCGAGAAAATGTAAACTTGAACCCCTTTACATATTTTAGGTTGTTAATGAACTGTGAAACAATATAAGTCACCAGAAAAGTAATTTTACAATGCAGTTTTCAATCTTATACATCCTGAGATAACACAAAGGGAGTGTTAAAATAAAAGAAGGCAAATTGATTGAATAAAAATGGATATCCATGTTGTTTGTTAGACACAGTTAGACACATGAACCATAAAAATACAGGGTTATGGAGACCGTACCAACTCCACCAGGCAAATAATCATGACAAACTGTTTGTTCACTTTACGTTCACATCACAACTATCCCAGTTAATCTTGAAATGCCGCGGCGCCTGGTCATTAACCAAACAAAACATTTATCTCTGTTATTGCTATGACACTGAGAGCATGGTCAGGTCACGGGACAAGTTTATAATTCCCCTCTTTTACTGAAGACAAGCGAAAGCAAAGAAAAATAACCCAGAAGGAAGCACATTCTTTGACTATGAGCTGTTCCGCAGAGAGACCCTGGTGTGAAATATAATAAATTTGTGTTGTGTTAAAATATGTGACACCCACAGCTTCACAAAGCTCAAAGACTCACCTTACACAGTGCTGAGATGCAGCATTAAGAATAACTGCTATATAAAAAAGCATGAAATGCATAAAGCTGTTTGCTTTTATGCTCTGAAATGGGGCTGCACTGCTCAGATGAGGTCACATTGAGAATTATGTGGCCTAAGAGGGAATAATGTATGAAAAAATTCCTAGATCACAACCAGGGGAAATATGTTTAAGGTTGATGTAGCCCAGTGGTGATTCATTAAATATCTGAAAGAATTTCAAACTTATTTATGACATACAAAGAAATCTTATGAAGAACAGTGGAGTCACAGGTCTGTTTTGATAGGACAGCAGGGAAAACAATGCTAAATGCAAATAATACAATGCAACTAAACATATAGTCATACAAAGGGCTGGCCTGGTAATCTGGCATATTGGGCATTTTCCCAGTGTGCCAATGCACTTTGGGGGCGATGTAGGGCGTACTGGCCATAGGAAGAACTGAGCGGGCTGGTGGGTCGGCCACGAAATGCTCCAAATGGGCTGCGAAAAACTAAAATGAGCTGCCGTGTTATGCAGAACGGACCACAAAACGACGCCGCGGAATGCAGAAAAGGACAGCGACCATTTTATTCCATACTGCTGTTTATGCATTGACAGAATGAGCAATTATCCAATTCAGCCTGTATGTCAAGTTATATATTTTGGCCTATGGGTGGGGGATATAAGTAAGTTGCAACATTCTTGAAATTTTCAGATAATAGCGATATATAATCGCAATATAAACATTTTATGGAAAGTGATCCAAAAACTTGCTGTCAGTCGATTACATATTTTAATCGCGATTAATAAAAACTGATTTTGAAATTGCTGAAATTGGACACTATATATATATATATATATATATATACACTTCTGTTCTTGTCAAAATGCATTTATTTCCATCTTAGGAAAGAAAACAAAACGATATGTAACAATATAATGCTTTATTAACATTTTCCAAACAAAGCTTTCACAGTATAAAGATAAAAATGCTCTAAAATAGCACCAATTCAGGTAACATGTAATATGTCACAAAGACTAATTGAGAGAACCAGTCTCCACATTATGCAATGTGCATTAAATCTCTTAAACTCTCATCCTCCACAATATTACGCTGCTGGTAGACTGTGGCTATCCGCTTTGTTACAGCATTCGTGAAGCTGCGTTCATCTTACATAGGCTGAAAAATACTTGATTTCCATCAAGTACCATCTAAGCTTGTTTGTACATCAAATAGCGTTAAGAGGTCCTTTCTCCATCATTATATCACTGACTAGGAAGCGCTGTTGTGTGTGTTTGTGGAGTGTGCATCAGTATAATGACTCCAGATGGACACAGACACATTACAAAGGTTCCGCCCTTCTAACCAGTGTTTATGTTGGTTATATGGTATTACCGGTAAATGCGTTAATCGTAGTTAAGAAAAAATAACATGTTAATCTTTAATTAATCCCAAGGTCTGGTACATAGTTTTTATTTATGCACGATTTTCAACATTGTTGGAGAAAATTTAGTTAAACAGAATAAATGTAGCAATAAACCATGTGCTCAGGGCAGACCTGTGCAAACTTAATTAGAAGCTGTGTCCCAAATGACACACTATACACTATGCAGTTGTAGTGTATACATTTTCAAACTGTTGTATTGTCCCAAATTGGACATTAAACACTTTTTTACTTCACGGAAGCATTTGCCATTGAACAGCTGACGTAAGTGACATTTCAAAACGCATGTGATGTGTTGCTGCTAGCTTTAGCATGTTGCCAACCTCAGTCGAACACTTCCATCTCAAACAATGTACAAATTCACACAGTGTGGGTTGATGGTAAAACTCACATTTGTAAGGTTCACTGTCTCACTAAAGTTTAACTAGTTGCTACATTCTCCATTATTTACAATTGTTTTGTCAGATCAGCAACGCTGCCATGTAACTCCGCCCCTTCCGCTAGGTACGGCAAACCGCGAGCGCTGAGTGCATGAAGACTCCGTTTTGACAGTTGAAGAAGTGCATCATCTGGGTACTCGTAATAGACATCTTTCTGTTGCGTTTTCAGAGATAACATACTACTCGCACTACTAACACTTCAAAATGACATAGAATAGTGCAGAAGTGTGCGGTTTGGGACCTAGTACGTTCTTTAGGTATGCATGGGAGTAGTACGAATAAATTCCGGACATATGAGGGTACGAGGTAACTGTCCCGAATATATGAAGTAATAACAACAATCGCTAAATAAATCTTTGTTATCAGTTCAAACCATTCTGGCCAGTAAATCCCAGAAATACTCAAACCAGCCCGTCTGGCACCAACAATCATCCATGTGATTATCTAATCAGCCAATCATGTGGCAGCAGTGCAGTGCATAAAATCATGCAGATACAGGTCAGGAGCTTCAGTTAATGTTCACATCATCCATCAGAATGGGGAAAAATTTTTTGATTTCAGTGGCATGATCGTTGGTGCCAGATGGGCTGGTTTGAAAATTTCTGTAACTGTTGAAAGACACGTCAGAGTCACGGTTCTCCGCCATTTTTTAAAATCCAGCATATTAAGCATGACATCACCTCAGCTCCCGAGGTATTATGGGATTGTAAAGTGTCCAGTGGTTGCGCACTTCATAATCTTGCCAGAAATAGTAGGTCGTCCAGGTATTTCTCACTTCCTCTGTTATTAAAACTGATGGTTCAGACATACTACACCACTGACATACTATAGTAGGGAAGTTAGGATATTAAGTTTTAAAGAAACTTTAATTCTTTAAAGGTTGTTTTAAAGCTACTGTATGGCTTCACAAGACTTAAAATATAACACATGTCTTGCATTTACTACTTTTAAGATACTTTTGTGATGTTTTAGTCCTTTTTGGAGTTTGACAGACATCTGTTTTCGATAAGTGTCACAATATTTGTGAGGGCATTTAAAAAAAATCTGGCCCTCAGAAGTGTACAGTGAAACCTGTACACACACACACACACACACACACACACACACACACACACACACACACACCTCATCTATAGAGAGATAAATGATCCTTTAGTAGATCTGGTTTATGAGTGTGTCAGGCTGATTGTTTGTATCGTTCATGCTGTTATCTCAACCTCTTCTGAGAGATCAGCACTCCCTCTCAATCTATGGGAGATAAGATACGAGGGGCGAGAGGATGGGTTCACTTCTGCAGGATTTCAAAAGAAACGCTTCTATCTGCTGGGTGATGGAGAGATGTTTTGTGGATGGGAGGCAGATTCAAGCCCAACCTTATCCATTCAGGTCTGCTGAAGATTCAGGTCACTTCCAACTCCCCTTATCCCCTTTACCCCATCAAAAACAAGTCCTCAGTCTCTCGACCAATGGAACGTCACATTGGCAGTTATGACTCAAGACAATGCTGTCAGTTTACAAAGAGACACACAGTGTCTTCATCCATATTCACATAATAATACGATATACTGTATGTATAATATATTTAAAATATGAATTATGTTTAGATGTATGTCTCTTTCCATTTCTGTGAGTGTGAAAAAACTGAGAAAGTAAATTAAAGTTATTAGTAATGTGATTACTTTTTAAAGAAAGAAATTGTCAAGTAATTGGATCACAATTTTAGAAAAGTAATTAGTCATTTGTAGTGAATTACTTGTTTATTGTACTGAAAAGACATTAAAAACATCTCATGATCCACATAAAAAGTCATTCAGGTTTGGAACTATATGAGGATGAGTAAATTATGACAGTTTTCATTTTTGAGTCACACTAGATTTGAACCCTATTACACTGTGTTTATCAAATATGATATAGAAAGTTTGACGGCTCCTTAATGGCAGTTAAGTTTCACATGTTAATGGCACCATCTAGTGGATATTTGTGTAAAAAAAAAGTGGTTTCAATGTTTACATCGATATATTAACAGTGGACTTGCATGAAGTGACTCTTATGTTGGGATAAATGACAGCTTATTTTAATCAAGTAAAAGTGACAGTAATGATTATATTGTTACTAATATTTTAAAATGAATATTTGCTGATTATAAGCAGCTTGTGCTTGGTTAAAATTTTGTATATCATTTTATTGAAAATGCCCCTTTGAAATCCATGTATCAAATATGATACTACAGGCTTTTGAGGAATATCTCTCAATCACCATTACATTACATTCATGCACACCACAAAAAACATCACAGAACTTTGAAAAGTCTGACATTTACTTTTTATAAGATATATTTAAAGTGTGAACTAATATTTCTGTGTGTTTTCACACCTGCAGTCTGCTCTGTCATTATAAAGATCTCATTATTCTACATTACAAGCTATTATGATGTCATCTTACCATACAAGCTATTATGATGTCATCTTACCGTACAAGCTATTATGATGTCATCTTACCATACAAACTATTATGATGTCATCTTACCGTACAAGCTATTATGATGTCATCTTACCATACAAGCTATTATGATGTCATCTTACCGTACAAGCTATTATGATGTCATCTTACCATACAAGCTATTATGATGTCATCTTACCGTACAAACTATTATGATGTCATCTTACCGTACAAGCTATTATGATGTCATCTTACCATATGCTCCTGAGACCCAGTGAAAAAAGTTTTACAATTTCCCTTTTTTAAATGTAAGTACAGTTTTGGTGCATAAAATATATATGATAAAAATATTTTATTCATATCGTATTTGAACTGTTTCAATCCATATTTATAGATCAAGGAGAGGAAGTTGTCATGGCTAAACTCTCAAATATTTGGTATCTCTGAAAAGTCCAGAGAGTCCTCTGATAATACCCCAAGATTTATCACTGTAGAAAAACTTACTTAGCAAATGTCCAACACAAAAATTTATCACTGGGCCTCAGGAGGAAAATTACTCTTTAAGCCTAATGTACCAAATATGATACATACTATAAATAAAATGAGCAAAATTTAGCTTTTTATGATTTTTTTTTATAGTTTGTCTAATGGTACTAAAAACAAAAAAAAATAATTCTGAAAATGTTTTCATATTTCAGACTTTAAAGGGTTAAGTATGCAAAATTACATCTGACCACACAACACAAAATATAAACAACCAGATATGATTTCAACTGGTTGCGCTGCTGTTTGTAACTAAATATCAAATTATAGGGGGTCTGGGTATCTCAACGAGTATTGACGCTGACTACCACCCCTGGAGTTACAAGGGCGAATAAAGGGTGTGGTGAGTGACTCTAGTCGGGTCTCCTAAGCAACCAAATTGGCCCGGTTGCTAGGGAGGTGTAGAGTCACTTGTGGTCACTATAATGTGATTCTCACTCTCGGTGGGGCGTGTCGTGAATTGTGTGTGGATGCCGCGGAGAATAGCGTGAAGCCTCCACATGCGCTAGGTCACCGCGGTAACGCGCTCAACAAGTCACGTGATAAGATGTGTGGATTGACATTCTTAGACTGAGATTTGTCCTCCGCCAACCGGATTGAGGCGAGTCACTACGCCACCACGAGGACTTAGAGCACATTGGGAATTGGCCGTTACAAATTGGGGCGAAAAAAGGGAGAAAATAAACAAATAATTAAATAAATACATAGAAAATAACACATTATAATTCATTAAAAAAATTTAAATATACAATATTATCTACTAACTTTCCTACAACTCTGCAAACCACGTCTTTTGTCTGTGTAACATCTTTTCGCTACAAATTGTATATTGGACGTTTTATGGTTTTTAGTTTTAATGTCTTTTAGCTTTGAGGCCCTCCGTGACCATATCTTGAATATTTAAGTTGATTTTTCTTAACCGATTGACAAACCGTTTCTCCTTGTTTTAATCATAAACATCTTCAGATGCATGCTCAAACTAAAACTAAAGTGTCCGAAAACAAGTCGTGACATCTTACAATTTTGCTTCTCTTGTAAATGTATCTTGTTTAAAGGATATTTGACTGGAAATGATGATTGTGATTTTTTTTTCAGTGCAATACTCTCATACTGTCTTTATACTGTATGTACTTTCTCATGACCAGCTAATAATTGCATACTTTTAGTACTTTAGATACATCGATGGACATTAATGACTTTACTGCATGCACAGGAAGTGCTTTTATCGTATTAACTAGAATGATTTTCTCTCTGCTTCACTTCTAATATGTTCTCAGTGGTAACAGTTTTCTCACACTTGTCTTGCTTTCTCTAAAAATGAAACATGTCCCGTATCCTTCATCATCAAAGTCTCCAGTCTCGCATTTCTTATGTTTAAAAAAACGTAGCATGAGGAATTCAATTTACCAAAATGTTGTTGAAACTCACTATAATTTAATAAAGGCCCCTGAAAAAATGCAATGAATCTAATTACGCACATATCTCTTGGAATCAACACTGCTCTGCCCTCTGTAATACATCCGTGTTTGTTTTTGTTCATTGAAGAGCCACATAAAAAAAAAGAGTTTTTTTCTGGTATGTCAAGGCTAAAGAGGTTATACTTAACTTACTTACTAACACAAACAGCCCAAAGCAAGGTAGCTTTTCATTGGCTCGTCTCTCTGACTCTCTATTTGAAGTCATATTTAAAGGAATAGTTCATCCAAAAATACAAACTCAGTCATTATGTACTCGCCTTAATGTTGTTTAACAGGTCAAACATGATGGTTTTCATCTTAAAGTAAGATAGACATTTTTCCTGTGTGTTTTAACGTCACAACAGGACCACAGTGTTTACACTTTTCTGGGCAATCAACCTATAAATGTCTTACTTATGGCTGTCTATGCATATTGAGCTAGAAGAGTAAAGTATTTTAACCTCAAAAAAATGACACACTTCCCCTTTAAATCAAACTTAAATCAGTTACGCTCTGCGCTGCTATCGGGCTGTGATGTCACTGACGCCTCATTTAAAGGAATTCTGGGAATCTTCCGTTCTCCGGTGTCCTGCTGTGATGAGTATTATGTGTATGACTCGCTGTGGTTTTAATCAGAAACTCGATAGCGTCTTCTAATCAGTGCATTGATTTCCCTCCCGCCAACCCGGGTCAAATGGATCAGATCTGCTTTCAAACGTGCCCACAAATCAACCGCTGCCGAACAAATCCCCTCTGTCTGCGTGAGACGCTGCTAAACCAAAGGCCCTTCCTCGAACCCTCGCTCAGCTTTTTGATCAAGCGCTCGGTAAGACAGGACGGTGTCCTACGCTTTTGCAGTCTTGCATCTGATTAGCGGAAAAGCTATTTTGCAATGTGAGATGAAGTTTTCGGGGGTTCTACCCCTTTGAACTGTAACTGTACGGAAACCTTAATTTGTGGCTTTCCCGAGTTCCACCTACAGCCATCACTAACGCAGATGTGAGTTTTGTATGACCACGGTAAAGTCAAAGTAACTTGACTGTACACTACGCTAATCACAACCAATGCAATGAACTACAGGAGATTTGTGTAGTGGCATGGAGATATGCACAGACCTAAAAACGAATCCTGAACCTGACCCATACTCGAGAACATGTGGCCTGACTTTAAAAACAAGCTAGATGCAGCGCAATGAATGAAACAGAAATTCTCGGCATGTGTTTTTCAATATCGACTCTTGTACAGTGTCTAAAAAATGTGCCGGTCCTGCGCGAGATGCTGAAGTACCAGCAAGACATGGTGCAACATCAAAGATGTTAGTAGAGCATGTGTTGTATAGGAAACCAATGGAAAAACAGAACAGATGCATGCAAAAACACGTTAGATGTGAACGGCCCCTAACTCATCTATTCACGCATGCGCGAAACAAGTTAGGTAGGCCTGTTTATTTTAGCATTAATTATAAAACCAAACCTGATTCTAACCCAAAGTCATACATGAAAAACTGACCCGAACCCAGTGCCAGAATCCCAGCGGGTTCTTGGGTCCCGTCGGGCCCGGGTCAGGTTGCAGACCTCTAACTTACAGTGGAAGTGAATGGGACCTGCCTATAAACATTTAAATACTCACGGTTTCAAAAGTATAGCAACAAGACATAAACAATATGCATGTTAACATGATTTTAGTGTGATAAAATCATTACTAATCTTATCTGTGCAGAGTTATATGCAATATTAAGGTCTCCTAAGCAACCAAATTGGCCCGGTTGCTAGGGAGGGTAGAGTCACATGGGGTAACCTCCTCGTGGTCGCTATAATGTGGGTCTCGCTCTCGGTGGAGCGTGTGGTGATTTGTGAGTTTATGCCGCGATGGATGGCGTGACGCCTCCACACGGACTGTATCTCCGTGGTAACGCGCTCAACAAGTCACGTGATAAGATGCCCAGGCTGACAGTCTCAGATGCGGAGGCAACTGCGATTCATCCTCCGCCACCACGAGGACTTAGAGCACATTGGGAATTTGGAATTCTGGAAAATCATCTTGAAACACCAACAAAACTACATCTGGTAAGAAGCCTAATTACGGTTTTACATTGAAACCTGTTTGAGTCAAACGATTAGAGTCTCTAGTTTCATCCGATATGCCATTTTTTAAATTTGAGCGATATATCGCGAAACGGCACGCTGTTAAACGCAACGACCACATTCGTGGACTATAGGCTCAGTTTCATTTAAAATATCCTGCAGTATATTTACTGTTCATTATCAGAGGCTTTATATGGAGTTAAGATGAAAATAAGGTGCATTTCAAACTGTTCTGAGACCAGTGCAGACAGACAGCACACTGGAGGTTAAGTCATGCACTAAATAGGGAGCAAGGGAGCATCCTATAGCTCTCCTATAACTGTTCTGAGACAGTGCAGACAGACAGCACACTGGAGGTTAAGTCATGCAGTAAATAGGGAGCAAGGGAGCATCCTATAGCTCTCCTATAACTGTTCTGAGACCAGTGCAGACAGCACACTGGAGGTTAAGTCATGCACTAAATAGGGAGCAAGGGAGCATCCTATATTTCTCAAGTGCGTTCACTCCTAAAATCTGATCAAAAGTTGAGTTTCAGGCTGCAGATGATGTTTGGATCACTCATCATGTTTGACACACATGGGATGATGATAATCAGTACATAGATTCACCATTTATAATGTGTCGTTTTATTTTAACATGGTTGGCTGTGATTGGACGATGCTGGACATTACTTTTAAACAGAATTAATTATGATAATTTATGATGTAATGTCTGTAATGTCTCATAAACATGAATAATCAACACTCCTGGACATAATAAACAACTGAATTGAAAAAATTCAAATTCGGACTTTCTATGGCTTGATATTATTTAAAATTTCACAACTTCACATATGTGGACTTCGGGACTCAGTATGTGAAATATATATATATATTGGATGTTTTTAAGGGCTACAAGTTACAAATCAAAAAGGGAAATGGAGCGGTGGTCTAAAGCACATAACTGGTAATCAGAAGGTTGCTGGTTTGATCCCCAGAGTCACCACCATTGTGTCCTTGAGTAAGACACTTAACTCCAGGTTGCTCCGGGGGGGTTGTCCCTGTAATAAGTGCACTGTAAGTCACTTTGGATAAAAGCGTCTGCCAAATGCATAAATGTAAATGTAAATTGTAGAACAGTCACGTTAAATGGTAAAATATAGTTACTTCATGCTTCATTATCACAAACAATTAAAATAAATAATTGAACATTCTTGAGGATTTGTGGGTCTTGACAGATGTTAATAATTTTGAGTTGTAAAACATTGTAGGATTTTCCAACTTTATGTACAATTTTAACTTCTTGTCATTGTGAAAATTTGCCACAGAGTTCACTCTTCGTAAGCCTCGATTTAATTCATCCTCTTCATTTGGAGATGTATATATTTTATTTTATGAGCCTCTGTATTGAGCCTCCTGTCTTATAAATCTCACAGAGTAAATCTTTGTGATGCTTTGGACCATTCGTGCCTTTCAACATGTCTAATTTACAGCTCTCTCAAATACTGCGCTGGCTTATATGGGTGGTGAGGGCAGACTGGTTTGGAGATGAATGAAGTGGCATGAAGAGAGAGCGACAGATAGAGGTATGGAGACAGGCAGAGAGGTTTATGTGCAGAGTATGATTAACTGGCTAATTAAGTTTTCTGTTGCAAAACAGCAATTTGAACATGGGCAACTCCAGTTGTGAAAGGAATTATGAAAGAATGAAGGTGAAGTAAGAAGGTAAGACCACGTGACTTCCCAGTATGACTGAGGCAAGACACATAATTTACGCAAGTACACAAACGCAAACAGAATGCTCTTTTAATGCATTGCTATTGCAATACTAAACTACAGTACTTAAGGGGATGATAGAGTTAACTTTTCAAATGTCTGTGCAAAAAAGTGCAATTTTATGACCTGAAAGAGAAAACGTGGCATAGAAGATAAAGGTTCAACTTTTCTGGTGCACCAAAAATGAAAAATCATGTGTTTTTCAATGTTTTTTCCAAACCCGTTAGACATTCATTCTTCTAAGGAACACAAAAGAAGATTATTAATGATAATTTAATCCAGTCCTGTTGTCTGTATTCAATGTAATGGCAGTGATCAGTTTAGTGTTTAATAAAACACCCAAAAGAGTCACAAATTTAGTTCATGTGGCTCATGCATCACATTCCAAATCTCCTAAAGGTACACAAACACTGTCATGTTTATTCTGCTGGTTCCTGTTTTTCATGTCTTTTATAAAGTTTAGTCCTGTTCATGTCATGTGTTTCCCTCCATGTTATGTGTCTTGTTTTCATTGGTTCTTAGTCTTGTTATTGGTTCTTTCATGTAATTTGTTTATGCTTATTGTCTTATCTTGTTTTGAGTTCTGTTTGTTCATTGACTTATGTTTCCCGCATTGGATCGTTGGCTGTAGCATGGGATGCTGGCTCGGCGACCATGACGGAAACTCTGGCTCGGCGACCATGACGGAAACTCTGGCTCGGCGGCCATGACGTGAAACTCTGGCTCGGCGGCCATGACGTGAAACTCTGGCTCGGCGGCCATGACGTGAAACTCTGGCTCGGCGGCCATGACGGAAACTCTGGCTCGGCGGCCATGACGTGAAACTCTGGCTCGGCGGCCATGACGTGAAACTCTGGCTCGGCGACCATGACGGAAACTCTGGCTCGGCGGCCATGACGTGAAACTCTGGCTCGGCGGCCATGACGTGAAACTCTGGCTCGGCGGCCATGACGTGAAACTCTGGCTCGGCGGCCATGACGTGAAACTCTGGCTCGGCGACCATGACGGAAACTCTGGCTCGGCGGCCATGATGTGAAACTCTGGCTCGGCGGCCATGACGGAAACTCTGGCTCGGCGGCCATGACGGAAACTCTGGCTCGGCGACCATGACGTGAAACTCTGGCTCGGCGACCATGACGTGAAACTCTGGCTCGGCGACCATGACGTGAAACTCTGGCTCGGCGGCCATGCTGTGAAACTCTGGCTCGGCGGCCATGCTGTGAAACTCTGGCTTGATGGCCATGACGTGAAACTCTGGCTTGGCGACCATGACGTGAAACTCTGGCTTGGCGGCCATGCTGTGAAACTCTGGCTTGGCGGCCATGCTGTGAAACTCTGGCTTGATGGCCATGATGTGAATCTCTGGCTTGGTGGCCATGACGTGAAACTCTGGCTTGGCGGCCATGACGTGAAACTCTGGCTTGATGGCCATGACGGAAACTCTGGCTCGGCGGCCATGATGTGAAACTCTGGCTCGGCGACCATGACGGAAACTCTGGCTCGGCGGCCATGACGTGAAACTCTGGCTTGGCGGCCATGACGGAAACTCTGGCTTGATGGCCATGACGTGAAACTCTGGCTTGGCGGCCATGACGTGAAACTCTGGCTTGATGGACATGACGTGAAACTCTGGCTTGGCGGCCATGCTGTGAAACTCTGGCTTGGCGGCCATGACGTGAAACTCTGGCTTGGTGACCATGATGTGAAACTCTGGCTTGACGACCATGACGTGAAACCGCGCTGAATTGAAAGTAGCAGCCACGTCGATAACATCAAACCTCCTCGGTTCTTGCGCGTCTTGTGACGAAATGTCAAGACGTCATGTCTAATTACACTCTGTTCATCATAAAAAGTGATTGTTCATCTTCAGCAGACGAGGAATGTTAGAATATGAAGAGTTGGCACTATTACTTTAATGCTAACGTTCGCTTAGCGTCCCTTGTAGCAATGCTGAGAATGCAATATGTACTTCCGTTGTGTCATGATTAGCAGAGTGACATATTTAGGAATGCAATGATGCATGATATCCAGCTTGACATTTTCCTAACTTAATGGACTGTCACTTTCGCAAACACTTGCTGAGCAACTGCCATTGAGATGAATGGGAATGCTAACGGATGTCTGTCTGTAAGTATTATAGACCTCCTTGATCCAAACATGGGCTTTAATCGGATCTTGCACAACCTAAACAGCATCAGCTGTGTCCTTCCATGTGTGCATGAGAGAACGACTGATCCAGTTATGTTGAAATGTTTGAAACCCTTGAGACTGTTATGACCATCTGTGTCAAAACTCGAGCCAATGGGACTATTAGTTTCAGAGGACAGAGATGTCATTTTTTCTAAATGTTTTTTTGAGACTGAATATTGAATATGGTTTTCTAGAAACTTTTGAGTCAATTTTGGGCACAGTCCTGGTGTTGGTGACTGGTCATGTTGCATGGGGGGGTGAAGATGATGGTGGTGGTATTACAGTGAATCTTTGTTTGATTTCTGTCTTGGGTATTTCTATTGGCATTTTCTCTCATTTCAAGTGGCTTTGGGGATCCAAGAACCAAAGAATGGATGGAAACTCTATGATCCACTAAAGCAAACCACATTTTATTTGGTGAGGCAGTATTTGTGGGGTTGTCTGTTCTCTTATGCATTTGCTATAGGAAACATTCACAAATCCAAATTTGGCTTCAATTTCGAACTCAGCCAAGCTTACTTACTTCCTGAAAGTTATTAATGAAATAAGTGTCATGCGATATCTTACTGGTCTCTGTAAACAGCAAATAAGTGTCTGCGGGCTGCAGACAATGGCGCATTCTGCCTGTCAATCATTTTGCTCATAGTATTGTAGTTGCAGCAAATTATTGAGGCTTAATACCATTTTTATGCCATGTTGTTCATAACAGTTGTCAGATGAGGGCGCTGTTTTGCTGCTGTTGTTTTTAACATCCGTTTCTGCATGATGTCGGTCTCAATAAAGCTCATTTGGTATCTTTGGGTTTTGGAAAGAAGGGCATGGCTAATTCAACAGCTCAGACTCGTGGAAGTAGAACAGCTAAAATTGCTGATGCAGGAGGCAGTTTCGCCAAGTTTTATAACAAACCAAACAAAATACAAACTAAACCTCACAAGGGAGATAAACAAGAACACAGAGCTGAAACCCAACCAAGGAAAAGACAGAGGAGATCTCATACAAAGCAATCTGACGCAAGACTGAACACAAGAGGAGTTTATATAAGCAGACTAATGAGGGAGAACAGGTGAAACAGATGACAAGGTAACAAGTCAAAGGAGAGGGAAAGTGGGATATTACTCAAGACAGAAGAACATGTGGCAATGAGGAAACCAAACAAAGCCGTGTACTAACACATGATCTACACAGACAATTGACACAAGCACATGCCGCCAGGAAATCACAAGCAGCATGCACTCAAGACAATACATGACAATGCCAATAAAGCACACACACACACACACACACACACACACACACACACACACACACACACACACACACTATATTTGCTGAGAAAGCCCCTCATATAACAATAATTCTATATATAATGATGAAATAATTATAAATTATAATTATAAAAAATGATTGATCATAAGTCAATCATTGACACAGTTCACAGCAATAATCCATTACACAAGTGAATTTATCAATCAGTTGGAGATTTATCATGAGGGCTTGTTTAAGGACATGTCAATGTACACCTGCGTCAGACATGTTTGTGTAGCGTCAGACGTGCTTGCGTAGCGTCAGACGTGCTTGCGTAGCGTCAGACGCGCTTTTGTAGCGTCAGACGCGCTTGTGTAGCGTCAGACACGCTTGCGTAGCGTCAGACGTGCTTTTGTAGCGTCAGACACGCTTGTGTAGCGTCAGACGTGCTTGCGTAGCGTCAGACGTGCTTTTGTAGCGTCAGACGCGCTTGTGTAGCGTCAGACGTGCTTGCGTAGCGTCAGACGCGCTTGCGTAGCGTCAGACGTGCTTGTGTTGCGTCAGACATGCTTGTGTAGCGTCTCGGGTGCGTTGCGTCATAAACATCAATGTTTTAGGTCACTGTGTGAAGTTAAATATAATTTAATACTCAATCTTTAAACACATCTTGAGTTCGCATTTGCGCTCCATCAAGTGTTTTGAACGCAAGAATGTAACGCATGTTTGTTTTGTTCCGCTGAAGTGTTTCTTCACTGTATAAACTGTGTGTTGCTCATACAGCTGAAGTTTCACTTACTGCCCCCTGGAGTAAACAGGTGGTACTACAAGCATTTCTCAGGAGTCTTCCTTATTATGATCTGGGGGCAATGCGATTAATTGTGTTAATTTTTGACAGCCATAATATATATATATATATATAAACTTTTGTACACTTTCATGTATTCATTGTATTTTATCAAGTATTTTAATACATTTTACTTGATGGTTTTGTAGAAAACGCTATAAATGTTTAAAAACAAATATGAAACCAACATGGACACAAAGTGTTTGTTTCTAAACTAGATTTGTAAAATATTTCTGAATATCAATATATATCACATCAGCCAACATTATTTCTCAATAACACTAAAATGGGTGTTTTTGTCAGATTGTGTGTGTAGACCTTTCATCTGCATTTCAGTTCTATTTTTCATTTCAATTTTGATGTGAACAAGCATTAAAACGTCTGAAGCATCTGTGGAATAAATGTACTTCCGAAGGTTTTGTTTTGTGTGCATGAAAATCTTGAAAGCAGAGATGTCTGTGTGTGTGAGTATGTGAGTGTGTGTGTGTGTGTGTGTGAGTGTGTGTGTGTGTTTGTGAGTGTGTGTGTGTGTGAGTGTTTGTGTGTGTGTGTGTGAGTGTGTGTGAGAGTGTTTGTGTAAGTGTGTGTGTTGATGTACTGTCATCGGCCTGCAGGACTCAAAGATCTCCTGCTGTGTGTGTTGTGCTTTGAGTGATGGAGGAACTGAAGATCTCATATGCCCATGAATGTTGTCTGGAGGTCTGTTCTGCTCTCTCGAAACTCCTGTAACCGATATGGAGGAGGATAGTTCACTCAAAAATGAAACTTCTGTCATCACTATATGCTGAGGCTACAAGTAAGCCATTTGCAGGGTGATTTCAGCATAAAGTGTAACACTGTGACTGTGTGGTGCTATCAAAACATTGCTGTGTTTGTTTGAGCATCCCTACGCAGGAACATTGGCTCAACCATTGGCGTGAGTCTGGGACTGCGCTACCTGTTTTCTGACCAATGGAAGATGCAGAAGTGTTTATTTCTCTCCTCCTTGAACAGCTGGTTCACTCCTTTTCTCTCTCTTTCTCCTACCTGTGATAACACTTCTAACAACCTCTGACAACCACAGTTCTCCCTCTCTTTCCTGTTTGCTCAGGTGGATGATACTGGGCTTTGAAATGAACCAGTGGTGACCCTTTGCTTCCACTCCCAACACAAACACATCCACTAAGACACACACACACACACACACACACACACACATTTCCCACACAAATATCTGGGCTATTAAATTGACAGTATAAAAGCGAGTAATTCTGAGGTAGCACGTAGTGCTTAAACTCAACATGAAATCAAAACGGACCCTATGTAAGGCTGGGTAATGATATAAATTTTCCGATGCATCACAATCTAAGTTTGAATGACCTCGATATCGAAAAAATCGAATATCTTAAATCCCATTCGATCTTTTACTGAACCTTTTACAATACGATTAAATCACTTGCATATGCCATTATATATCACACTATATTTTACAACTAAAAATGTCTGTGATTAGCCACCGGCTGGTAAATGTTTGCATTTCACTCGCCAGTGATCAAGAGTAAAAGTTTGGTTTGACTCGTGACATGTAACATGTGCCCAATGATGAGATCAACACAATCCATTAGTCACTGAATAATGTCTTTTTTATTACTTTTTCTGTCCTTTACAGTCAATTGTTGCTAAAAACTAAATACAAAATTTCGTGGATGCATCTCATTATTATGCGCTCAGAACAATTCTGTGAGATACTCGCTGAACTGCCGCTTTTCTTAAAGAGACAGTACCATTTTAGAGTGTGTTCTAGAAATCAGTGTAAATACTTGTAAATAGTATCAATTATGCATGTTAGTTATAAAAGTCAATTATATATTCTTAAAATTAGCTAAATGTTTATTTGCATAATGTACTAAATTTGAAGGTCCCTTGTATAATTAGAGAGAGAAGTTCTTTCATCTGTAAGCAAAATGGACATTATAACTGAAATATATTATAAAATATATATTAATCAGGATATCTGTATGTTCATCAGAGCATTTTATTACAAAGGAAAGTTCTAGCAACATTTTATACATTTTGTTCAATTATATACTTAGCTTTACTTTGGGGACAAAATTGTGTATAATTTAGGAATGTCAATATGGTACGTTCACATACAATGCGAAGCGATTCACATATCACACGGCACGATTACATACAAAGTCAATGCAAAGACGCGAATTGATGCGAATGACACGACTCGAACATGTGAAATCGCTTAATTCGCTTCATTTGCGTATTCGCGCGAGTTGACGTTTTTCAACTCGAGCGAAATGTCGCGAAAGCGTATCAGCATTGAGATTCACTGACGTACAGTAGTAGCAGAAGAAATCTGGAAAAGTTTTAGCAACATTTTATAACTTGATAATGTGCATGATAAATCAAGGAAAGGTATGCCAGGTGGCGCGAATGAAGTGAATGGCGAGACTCGAACGCGCAAAATAACTTCATTCGCGCAATTTTTTAACTCGAGCGAAAAATCCGCCAGACGCGTTGTCCCGAAAGCCTATCCGCATTGAGATGGTCCGGATGTCACTGACGTACTCGCGTAGTAGCCGAAGAAATCTGGAAAATTGGATGAAGACATTGTTGTAGCGGCGTGTGGGCACCCAGACTTGTATGACACAACGTCATACATGTTCAGAGACCGGACGAATAAAGACATCGCTTGGAGGAAAGTGAGCGAGGAAGTTGGACGACCTGGTAAGTTCTGGAAATATGCGCGTCTACTTGATTCCAGCTATTGGATGTACTTTACTATGAACCAAGTCGTAGAAGCCCCGCCTCCTGTCCTTTTCCGGAAGAGAAGCGGGAATACTTGCGCAAACGCGAGTTTAAACACACATATATAATCCAGCGGTCAAACTCACGCGAGCAAAGCGAGGTGAACATTTTCTTCACGTTGTATGTGAACGCACCATAAGAACGCACTCAAAATGATTCATACATGATGATTGTTTAGGCTTTGTGTTTGCAAGGTTTTCTATCTAGTAATTATAATTGGCTTTATATGAAAAAACAAAACAAAAACAACAACCTGAAAACCAAACTCAAATGTCGTAATAATAGTACGAGATGGCGAAATCGTGAGAAATCGTACGAGCTGGCTCATACAAAAACGTATGACTTTTACTCCCATAGAGTAAAATAAAAAAACAACAAAGGATGTTATCACGACTTTTCCCCCCAATCCTAAACCTAACCTCCTAACCAGGAAAATTACTTTTTGTGTAAGAAGATGAGGGATGTGGATTACTGGCCTTACAACAAATGAGCTCTGACAATCTTGCTGCAAATGTCCCACTCATTATTCTTTACATGCAAATGAGCTTGAGATTTAATGCCAGTGTTTGCCCGAAATGTGCAGGTCTTCATTGGTGGTGTTGAACCTGCAGCAAACCTTGGTCGAAAGTGAAGAGTTTGCAGAAAAGCTCATTTGCATGTGAAAACGAGTGGTGAATTTGCGGCAAGTTTGGCGGTCATTGATGTAACATAATATGGAATGTGTCATTGGTTCACCAATGTTCCCTCTTTAAAATAGTGTTGGATAAGAGCCTAGCTAAAATTTGATGCTTTATTGCATTGATTTGAAATTCTGTTTGTTGATTGGTTGGAATAAAAGTCACACCATTTCAATATCTTACGATTTCGCCATCTCGTACAAGTTGTCATGAGACTGATATATTGTATTAGTGTGTGTGTGTGTGTGTGTGTGTGTGTGTGTGTGTGTGTGTGAAGAGTGAGCTGCACACCTGCAGGGTCTCCTGCCATCATTACCCCTCTCTCTCTCTCTCTCTCTCTCTCTCTCTCTCTCTCAGGGAATGACACGCCAGACTCTTGCAGCACATCGAGGCTGGAACAGGATATGACATTGGACATCGAGTTGGACACACCACACATGGAAACGATCAGAACTCACAGCCCTTGTTGTGATGGTAGTAAAAAAAATTCAGCCACAGTTTTCCTTCTCAGATTGAGGATTTCAGTCAGGCTGGTCTTTGGCGATTAGTCAGCTGGTCAGGCTGGGAGATCAGCTGGGAGACCATCTTAACCAGACAAGACTAGCAAACCATTTTGGTTTAAGGTGGTATTTGCCTTGGTTTAATGCTATTAGCGCTTTACCATAGCACAAATCTCAAACAGTTAATGTTGTAAATTGTAAAGGTGAGATAGTTTAGCAGGTCCAGTGGAAAGACTGAAGAAAACCATCTTAATATTGATTATCGGTGAGTTTTGGCCACTTTAATGCTAGTTCTAGCATGGCTGGACCAGCTGACAAATACCCAAAACCCCTCTAATACTATCAAACCAGACCATCCTGAGCAGTGAGAATTAGCTTGGTGGCAAGCTAAGACCAACAAACCACTACAAGTTGGTTAATCATTAACTAGGCCCCTCTAAAACCACTTAAGACCATCTTGGAATCTAGACTGGTCCTAATTGTTTGTTTTTTCATCAGGCTATAAATCCCCCTCATTTGCAACAGAACTTTGTTAGCTTAGCATAAGGTTTCTTTTATTCTCTGACATTCAACGGCATTAATCAAACTCGACATTAAATCTTAGAGGTTTTGTTTGCAGTCCAAGTGTTTATTTCTTTGTGATCACTGTATTTCATGTATTCTGCTCTCTGAGAATAAAGAAAGTTGTGTTCCTGTGGCTCAAGGCATTATCGCTTGTGCTGTGTTTATCTTAGCAGTTTCCTCTGCTGGCTGAATGGGGAGGCAATTAAACGTAGCATTTCTCTGAGTCGGTTCAGTCTGATTATGACACGATTCATTAGACAGAATTAGCCTTGCGCATGAGTTGGCGTCTGTGGAGGTTAGCGAGATGGCTCTTTTTTCATTGTTTATTTTCTTCTGTCTTCTTCGGTCGTCCGCTCATAACATGTCGGTTAGCTGAGGCAGAGCTACGGAGAGATCTTTGTGTTTTAGCAAAGTAAAAGAGTAAAGCATCACTGGTAAACCATGCAACAAAATACATTTTTCAAAGCCCTTAAAAGTAGTAAACTTTGTGGCATAACTTGTCCAGCGCCAGTCATGCTACATAAAATCATGAGGCTTATTTAGGGGAGAGGTTTGAAATTACTTTTCTAAGTGATTAGACTTCCGATATTGTTTGGTTGACAATAAAATAGTAACAAATCCCATAGACTTACATTAAAGGAGGACTCGAGCCATATCTAGAGCAAATAATATCATATAGACCTGTGGGTGGACTCTTTTGACTACGTTAGGGGCTCTTCACACCCAACACATCCATCTGCACTGTTTTTCTGTTGGTTTTCTATTTAAACATGCATTAGATTGATGTCTTCGACCATTGCATTGCATCTTGCTGTCTTTTCAGGACTTCTTGTAGGAGCAACACACTTTTAGACACCATATTGAATATTAAAAGTACGTCTTGAGACACCTGTGTTCGGTTATATTCATTGTGCTGCATCTAGCTTTATTTAAAGTGCAAGAGTGCATTTGGTGTGAATGGCACATCAAGGGCAGAAACACATTTTTTGCAAGTACGCAAACACAGACTAATGCATCGCCAACGTGCGGTGTGGTTGAACATAAATAACGTGCATTCTTGCATTATAGGAGCGGTAACTACCCTCAGTTCTCAAGGGGGCGATAGAGTTAACCTCCAAAAGTTTGTGCCATAAATCCAGATTGTTTGTTATTCAGGTAAGTTGCTAGTAAACCATGAAAGAAGTTGACTTGAAATAGAAAAATCACAGAAGAAGCAGACAGTTCACATTTATGTCTGCTGTAGCACCCCTTGTGGCAACTTTGAGATTGCAGTGCGTACTTGCATTTTGTTACGAATTGCGGTCTGACACATATTGGAAAGCATCAACGCATGAAATTGAGATTGTGTAGATGGAAGTGCCTGCATTCAGGTACTTGGGTAGCCTTTTGAAAACGCTCTCCATTACAGCATACATAAGGAAAACAATGACTTTAGGAAAATTAAAACAAAGTTCATAAATGAAAACAGTTTATTAAGTAAGCAACCACCCAGAATACCTTAGCAACAACATAAGTCATGTTTCCATCCACACGTTTTTATCCGAATTAAGTGATATCGAATGAAAAATGCATTATGGAAACAGTAAAATTCGATTGAATTTCATGAATATCGACTCAAATGAAATACGTTCGGTCTCATCGGATTTTAGCTTGATCGATATACGGCTTATGCGATAAACGCTGATGGAAACGTTATTTGCCGAATAAATAATGAATTGCGATTAAGTTTTAGGTCATTTTATGGTTGCAACCCGCCACAAAGCAGTAGAAGAAGTTGTAGTTCATTTCCGCCCAGTATTTCCGCTCTGTTTTCGCACACATGGCGGGTGTCAACAAAGACCGGTGTAAGTGGACAAACGAGGAGACGAGATACTTTTTGAATTTAATTTACGAGAAAAATATAACGGCTATTCTAGATAGCAAGACGTGTGTCCCGTCTATTGCGCCATACACCTGTGGCACAAGGTGCGCTCTGGAGTTACGCAGCGAGATATCATGCGCCTCATCCACTCCAGGTAGGTATATATATCTTCGCATCATCCTGGTTCGTATGGCATTGCACACGGCGTAAACACATCGGTGCACGGTGGTTTTGCTGACTCCAAACGTTTCGCCTACCAGTCTATATTCTGCGCATGTAGCCAGTTTGTAGAGCACAATGGCGATACGCTTCTCGGTTGGAACCGGAGGGCAAGAGCTTGCGACATCTGGGGATACAGACGGGCCAATAAAATTACACAATAGGTCAAATGTTGTCTTGGTCATCCTAAAATGCTTCAACCAAAGTGTTTCCGTGAAGTGTCTCTGAACCACGATCTCCCAGAACTGTTTGGAGCGCTGTCGTTCCCACACCACAGGCCGCCTCCGTTGTCGTCGGGCATTTACGTGCATCTGCATCTGCATCATCATAGCAATGTGTTGATAGCGTCGTTGTTTTCTTATTATAGCTTGATATGTCGCTATCAGCTGGCACATAAGCGCTATTACAACTTGTGCAATTTGTTGGTAGATGGCACGATCCATTTTGTCTAGCAAAACTTTGTTCGCAAATGTTTGCTTGAATGTTGTGCGATTCAGTGCGAAAATGAATGGAAACACCTTAAAATGTCTCAAATCAATTCGATATACCAATTTGATCGCAAAACAGCATGTGACGTCATTACGCACAGTTTTTTAATCGCTTTAAAGCCATTGGATGGAAACACACTTTCACCAGCTTTATTCGCATGAGTTTTTTTACCGAACTTCAGATAATTCGATTGACAAGTGGATGGAAACGTGGCTATAGAGATGTTCTTGCAACCATTCACAACACCCTAGCATTGTGGCTACAAGTTTTGCATCATACACTGCCTGGCCAAAAAAAGAGTTGCATGCTCTAATATTTCATTGGACCGTGCATTCATCGGGGCATTGTTTCGACAACCTTATGCAACGTCACAACATTTATTTCCATCCAGACTTGCATTCATTTTTGGCCGAGAGTCAAACCACTCTGTAAAGTCTCCTCCAGCACATCCCAAAGACTATCAATGGGGTTAAAGTCAGGACTCTGTGGTGAAAATGATTCCTCATGCACCCTGAATCACTCTTTCACAATTTGAGCCCCATGAATCTTGGCATTGTCGTCCTGGAATATGCCCGTCCCGTCAGGGAACAGAAAATCCATTGATGGGATAACCTGCTCATTCAGTACATTCAGGTAGTCAGCTGACTTCATTTTATTGCTGCATAATGTTGCTGAGTCTCGATCTGACCAACTGAAGCAACCCCAGATCAAAACACTATGCATGATGGGTGCATTATGCGCTTCCCTCTTTACCCTGACGCACCCATCGCTTTGGAATAGGGTAAATCTGGACTCATCAGACCACATGACCGTTCTCCATTTCTCCACAGTCCAATCTTTATGCTCCCTAGCAAATTGAAGTTGTTTTTTCTGATTAGCCTCACTGACAAGTGACTTTCTTGTGACCACACAGCTGTTGTGTCTCAATCCTGTAAGTTCTTGTCACACTGTGCGTGTGGAAATGCTCTTACTTTTACTATTAAATGAAGCCATGAGTTCTACTAGTGATTTTTACGATGTGAATACACCAAGTGTTTTAGCGATCTCCGATCACAATCATTCAATATTTTTTCCCAACCACATTTCTACCGTTGGATGGTTCTTCACAATCCTTCCAGGTTTTTTGGGGCAGCTGTGGCTCAGGTGGTAGAGCGGGTTGGCCACTAATCGCAGGGTTGGCGGTTTGATTCCTGGCACACACGACTCCACATGCAGAAGTGTCCTTGGGCAAGACACTGAACCCCAAGTTGCTCCAAAAGGCAGGCTAGCACCTTGCATGGCAGCTCTGCCGCCATTGGTGTGTGAATGGGTGAATGTGACGCAGTGTAAAACACTTTGAAAACCGCTAAGGTTAAAAAGGCGCTATATAAGTGCAGACCATTTACCATATCCTCAATTGTTTTATTTGCTTGATGCAGGCCAATAATTTGCCCCTTCTCAAACACAGTAACATCTTTTCCACGGCCATGGGATACGTCTCAGACATGGTTGTTTAAGAAATGAGAATCTACACACTGCATCAGTTAGGGTTAAAAGAATGGTTGTCATCTGAAACTCATTAATCACTGCAATAATGATCCAATCACAGGCTCTTAAATATCTGCTTATTTAAATCCAAACTGCAGCCAGTGTATTTACATCATACCACTAATATTTACTTCAGGAAATGTACACATTTAGTAACTAAGTGTTTTAATATTTAAAATAATGTAAAGCAACATTTCTGAAGTTTTGGGATGCTGTGCAGATGTCTCAACATTTTAAGCAGTAAAATAAAGAATTCGTTTTTAACGTTGTTTTAGTTGTGAGTCCTGAATGATGCTGAAAATGCTGTACAGTGAAAACATCAGCACTCCTTCAATGAAAACATTCCCTAAATAAACCAACTTCACAGAAATGCCACTGAGAGCAAAAAACCCCTGTAATTACTTAGCATTTAAATATAAAAGATAATCTAAAATGGCATTTTTTAGTGTTTTTAAGATGGTTTGAGAGGGTTACCAAAAGTAAAGTGGTTAGAGTTTTTTTTTCAATTGTGTGAAATGGGGATTTCTGCAGGTATGTTTGCTTCAAATACTTGCTCATACAGTGTTTATATGTGTGTGTTATGTGTGTGTGTGTATAAATATGCTGAGTGTATGGTTACGTGTATGTGAGTGTATTAGCGAGAGTCTAGATCAGCGAGCCCGCTGGCCAGTCCAGAGATGAAACAGATAAGGTAATTGGCTCTAATGAAATCCAGACCGAGCCGTCCAAATATACCTCTCGGTCCTGTCTCTCTCTTTCCTTTTGTGCTCTTTTCATCCATTTCAGTTTTTTCTATCCTTCTTTTTCTCTGTTTTTTCTCTCTCGATTAAATATGTCTGTTTGAAATTGGCAAAACTTCAGGCTAAAGTGAATGAAACCCCGGGTTGCTGGACCCATCATCACTGTCGTGTTTATGGCTCAGGAAAAGAGTTGTTAGGCGTCATATACAGCTTCTTTTTAAATGTGGAGAGTGTAGGTGAAGAAAAAATGACTTTGAACTTAAAAGGATGAGAACTGGAAGAAATTAAAGCAATTATGAGCCGAAAGTGTCACAGAAGCAACACTGTAGAGCGGAGGAGAGTGGGGACGGGCTGGAACAATGCACGCCCGGTCCCCAATCAGCATGAGGGATAATGGTGGCCGGTGACGAATGTTCGAGAGAGAGAGAGTGATATGCAGCTGCTCTGTGTTTATGTTTGTGTGTTTTTCGTTCAGTTTATTATTAAAACTATTATTTATATTGCCATGCTTTACATTGGTGCCGAAACCCGAGAAGGAGGATGGATGCCCATTGCGGAGTCCTCGACCCTGCCATCCACCCAGGGGAGCGCCGCTGCCATCCGCCGGGGGACGGAGTAGCCCGACTGCCCGGACGCGGGGAGCCGCTGACAGGTGCGGAGGAGTGCCCTGCCATCCCCCAGAAATGCGGAGGGGTCGAGAGGACCGCTCTCCGCCTCCCTGACTGCCTGGAGCGGTAGGGCCACTGCCAGGGGTGGAGGAGAGTCCCCACGGGTCACCGAGAATGCATAGGAGCGTTCTATCCGCTGGGGGTCGGTCTGACTCCGGTCCGCCCGGGGAGGAGCGGCTGCCATCTTCCTGAGAGTGGGGACCGCACATCCGAGCCCCAATCAGCCTGAAGGGGGCACGCGAGGGATAAAGTCAGCCAGTGACGACGGTTCGAGTGAGAGAGAGAATGACAAGCAGCTGCTTTGTGTGTTTATGTTTGTGTGTTTTTGTTCAGTTTATTATCAAAACTATTATTTATATTGTCAAGCAGTTCGCGCCTCCTCTTTCCCTTAACCCGCTTTACAAACACAAAATAATGTGGTTGTGTTTTTTAACTCAAACTTGCTTTTTATGATTTAGGTTTATGGTTTAGTGTAGGGAGGTCAAATTTGTTGATTTTAAACTTGATTAACCTTGATTAACCATTAACCATGAAAGCCTCATCTGTTTGGGAGAAAAGTTTGCTCACTTTTAGCACCACACAGTGGACATTTTACCCCAGAACTGCCGCCATATGTGTGCTGAGCCACGTAATGTAATTTTGTAAAAATGTCGCCCCAGTCACTTAATTTACAGTACATGAGATGGGGCTGGATTCCACGCAAAGATTCTGTCTCTTGACAATACCACGAACGATTCTTTATATCCGATTTACTGTTTATCCATAGTACAAACAACAGTGCATAATCCTCTTAAGTTTAGTGGATAAGGGTTTGTTCAAAATGAGTGATACTAATAGTGATGCTTACCAAAGCAAACAGTACTAAAAACTAATTTCAAGACCCAAACAGATCCCTGTGAAGAGGGTGGAACCGAAATTGTATGAGAAAGGATTTACAACATCCCACAGAGACATAAAGCAGAGTTTGGGCTTTTAAAACCTCTTATCTGTCCCCAAACTTTTAACTTGAGCTTCACACTTCCGTATACTTTAGGTGGGCTCCCCGCGGAGGGGTTGGAGGGTGCAAGAGGGTCTTTTACCCCTGCAGGGGGGCCGAAAATGCAGGACTGATGAAGTGTTAGGATTGTGGGTTGTTGGTAAAGCCTGCATGGGGTGAGAGACCATCTGTTTTCAGTTTTCTGGTGCGCACTCTCTCTCTCTCTGTGGAGTAATGGTGCATGCAAAACATCAGGAGCTACCTGCTCATGACTAGACCTCGAAGGAATCTGTGGACTTTTTTGTGAAAAATGTGTAGACTTTGGAACATACCCAATGAGTACACAATGATATTAGCTGTATTCACACTGCATACATTTGCTGGTCAAAGGCAATTTATTCCAAGATAAGCAGCATTGAGAAATGCATTATACTTTAATACGTATTAGTATGCAAATTGTTCATCATTAATAGCGGTTTACTTCCACAAGTTAGGACAGACTGCTTTCATGCCAAATGCGAACTGTATATTGAAACTGCTTTCACATCACCCAAACAAACCAAACTGTGCCTGATGATGAACTTTTAATGATTAAATGTGAAATATTTTTGCTAATAAAATTTATATTTAGAAGTCTACATTCATCCTACTGGATGAGCATGGATGAAAACAATCTCAAGATGTCACCACAGATGGCAGCCTCAGTGTGGAACTCGCCAATTCTTAATTTATTTTTGTTTATTTGTCCTGTGTTTAGCATTTTTTTTCCCCAATCAGTTTCACAAGAGAGAGAAACTGCTAAACATTTGGCAGCACATACCAGACAATCTTTTCTGTGTATTTTGACTATTCAGACGTTTTGCTGGACATTTTATTCAGAGACGCAACTGTGTTGTTCAAGCGCGTTATAAGACGCAACCGAGGAAAGCGATTTAGCGCACTGCTCAAGCTCCATCAGCAAGGCTTTCGAAAAGCCTTGCTGATGCTGCTCACCCATACAAGCAAGAACTTTTCAAATTCCAGCTGTTCAGAGCAAATCACATTGCGGAGTTAACAGGGAAAACGAGAGGCAGTGGAACATGCTTTTACACCAATGAAAGTTGGTGTACTGATGTAACAACATTAAAGAAGATGTGCTGTCCAAATTTTGAAGTGCTCTTCACCAACTTTAAGCCTTTCTACTCACTGCGGGTGTTTTCCTCGTTTATACTGGTGAGTGTTTATATTCCTCCACAAGCATGTGGGAGCGCGGCACTGCAACAGCTGGCTGATCAGATCACAGACATGGAACAACAATACCAGGATTCACTTATTATTGTTCTCGGTGATTTTAATAGAGCCAACCTCACCTGTGAACTGCCAAAATAAAGATAGCACATTACATACCGCACCAGAGACAGAAATATACTGGATCACTGCTACACAACATTAAAGGATGCATATCGCTCTGTCCCTAGAGCTGCTTTGGCACTCTCTGATCACTGGTTCATCTGAAGCAGAGCTGGAACTACAAGCCTGCTTTGATTGCACTAATTGGAGTGTTTTTGAAGCTGCAGATACCCATCTGGATGAGCTCACAGATACTGTGACATCATATATTAGTTTCTGTGAGGATACTGTATGTGCATCCCTACTAGGACTTATTTAACATACAGCAATGACAAACCATGGTATACAGCAAAACTGAGGCAGCTTCATCAGTCCAAAGAGGATGCGTACAGAAGTGGGGAGACAATCTTGTTCAATCAGGCCAGAAACACACTGATAAAAGGGATTAGAATGGCTACAAGAAGCTACTCTGAGAAGCTGAAAAAGCTTTGTTTTCAGCTAATGACCCTGCATCAGTGTGGAGAGGCCTGAAAATCATTACTAACTACAAGACACCATCCCCCAACTCTGTAGGGAATCAACAACTGGCTGATGTCCTTAATGTTATTTACTGTAGATTTTAAAAGCCCAGTCCCACACCCAATCTGACCTTCACTTCACACAAACATCAACACCTCCTGCGACTCCCCTCTCCTGCTATTCAACCTGCACTTAAGATCTGTGAAGAGGATGTATGCCAGTTCTTCCGGAAACAAAAGACAAGGAAAGCACAGGCCCCAGGCGGTATTTCACACACTTGTCTAAACTCCTGTGCTGACCAGCTGGCCTCCATCTTTACACAGATCTTCAACAGATCACTGGAGCAGTGTGATGTTCCCTGCTGCTTCAAACACACCACCATCATCCCTGTCCACAAGAAACCCAAAATCACAGGACTTAATGTCTACAGGCCGTCTCTCTGACGTCTGTGGTCATGAAGTCATTTGAGAGACTGGTGTTGGCCCACCTGAAGAAATTCACTAGACCCTTCCTAGATCCCCTTCAGTTTGCTTATTGAGCAAACAGGTCTGTGGAGGATGCAGTCATCATGGGATTGAATCATATCCTGCAACACCTGGACAGAACAGGTACATATGCAAGGATCCTTTTTTGTGGACTTCAGTTCAGCTTTCAACACCAATATCCCAGCTATAATCTAGACTAAATGAAACCAACTCTCTGTTCCAACCTCTCTCTGTCAGTGGATCACCAGCTTTCTGACAGATAGGCAGCAGTTAGTGAGACTGGGGAAATTCACTTCCTGCACCTGTACAATCAGCACTGATGCCCCCCAGGTATGTTTGCTCTCCCCACTACTCTTCTACCTGAACACCAATGACTGCACTGCCAAGGACCTCACTGTCAAGCTCCTGAAGTTTGCAGATGACACTACTGTCATCAGCCTCATCCAGGATGACAATGAGTCAGCATACAGAAGGAAGGTGGTGCAGTCAACAGATGGCTCACTGGTGCAATCAAAACAGGTGAACACGCTCAAAACAGTGGAGATGATTGTGGACTTTAGGAGGAACATCCCAACATTGACCCAGCTCAAAATTCTGAACAGCACTGTGGCAGCAGTGGAGTCATTCAGGTTCCTGGGCTCACTACCATCTCACTAGACCTGAAGTAGGATACCCATATTGACACCATTGCGACAAATGCCCAGCAGAGGTTGTTCTTCCTTCGCCAGTTGAGGAAGTTCAACCTGCCACAGGCGCTGCTGATACACTTCTACTCAGCAGTCGTTGAGTCTGTCCTCTGCACTTCAATAACTGTCTGGTTTAGTTCAGCAATGAAATCAGACATAGAAGACTGCAAAGGACAGTTCAAACTGCTGAGCGGATTGTTGGTTGCCCCTTGCCCTCCCTTCAAGAACTGTACACATCCAGAGTGAGGAAATGTGTGGGTAAAATCACTCTGCACCCCACTCACCCAGCCCACTAACTTTTTGAACTGTTGCCTTCTGGCTGGCGCTACAGAACACTGAGAACCAGAACCATCAGGCACAAGAACAGAATAGCCCTCAGGCTATCCATCTCACGAACAGTTAAAACTGCCCCATTGGGCAATAATTATGTGCAATACACATCTTAGTCTATTTATATTTATCAACATACTCTTTCAACATACAACTTTACTGCCATACTTTTCCTTGCACTGTATATAACAGATTTGTATTTGCACATATGTATATATATATCAAAAAATACAACAAGACAGGGATAATGATATATATATACTGTATATATATATCATTATCCCTGTCTTGTTGTATTTTTTGAGCACTAGCAGCTTCTGTCACCAAGAAAAATTCCTTAAATGTGTAAGCATTCTTGGCATTAAAGCTCATTCTGATCCTGATTCTGAAATTAGCAAGCAACAACAGTCAGTTTCACCTCCACCTCAAATGCAGCATCATGTGTTTAATAGTTTAACAAACAACTATTGATGGTTTGACATTTCAAAAATCCCGTGCCTTTACTTTGGCGACGACTGTGGCCAAAAGTACATGTTTGACGTGTAAATAACATTTTCTTGTAAAGGATAAAACAAAAGCAAAAATACAAGCTCACTCCCTTGGAGGAGTGAGATTTTCTTTCAGAATTTTCAAAACATGGAGCACTTTTCTTGTATCCTCTGAGTGCTTTGAGTAGAACAAACGGGTTGTGAAACAGTTTGAGTCACTCTTATGGCGAGCTTAGCCGTAACGCAAAGCACTTAAAATGCCACAGCCGTGACTCAGCACGCACACACACACACACACACACACACACACACACACACACACACACACTAGCTCTGCTCTAGAGCTTTGTGAGCTGCCTTGCTATCTAATTCCTACCCAGGGAACTAGCTTCTAAACCAGCATCACAACTGCAATGGAACCTTATAAGTGACACATTTGGAGTGCTGTACATAGGCAGCAACTCTGCACACCACACAAATTAATTACAAAAATTTACCATACCTTGTTTTCAAACCGAACACCATATACTGTACATAAAATATGTTGCATGCACAAAAATTTAATTAATTTATGTGATGCTGCCACAATGACAGTCGGTACTGTTTCAAACCATTCTCGCAACCTAGACAAGATCTCTGTTTGATCTTCCCCTATATGGCCGAGGCCTCCTCTTTGGCACCCTCCCAGCTGGGGCCTAGGCGGCTGCCTAATTCGCTTATGCCTAGAAACAGCCCTGATGACAGTAGTTGACCTGTAAGACAGTGCACTCTAAAGGCTGATTAACACCCCCTGTGGCAACTTTATGAAAACATTGTACTTGTGTTGCTTAGTGAGTCTTATTCACTAACCACCTGCAATTAATTTTAGAGGCCGCAATTAGTACTGAAATTGTGCTGCGTATTGAGCATTTAAATTAAGTAATTGGGGCAGATTTGTTAAGAATTAAGTGCTTCTGCTAAAACGGACGTTTTTTTTGGATGTGTTAACTGAACTAATTTAGCTCCGATTCACTAAAGTAATTATGGAGATCAGGCGACGCGCAAACTCGCCCACAAAATCGCTGCTAAACCTAATTTGCATGCACAATTGTGATCTTGTGGTCCCATTCTGAGCACAAAATAGCTGAAGATCCCTCAGACCACCATTTTTGACCCACCATGTCAGGACTGAACAGCATCACTTTGATCCAGACATCTGGATTATCTCTTAGACATGCAGATCGTGCACTTGACATCTGGATTTATGCCAGGTTATAACGCTCTTCAACATCATTTGAACGGTGCTATTAAAAAGTAGTTAACTACAGAACAAGCTACTAACAAGAAAATAGCTGAAGCTTTTGTAGAGCGGAGGAGGGCGGGGCCGGGCTGGAACAATGCACGCCCAGTCCCCAATTCGAGAGAGAGAGAGAGAGAGAGAGAGAATGCAGAGAGAGACATGCAGCTGCTCTGTGTGTTTATGTTCGTCTGTTTTTCATTTATTTCTTCATTAAACAATTATTTATATTGTCAAGCTGGTTCTCGCCTCCTCCTTTCCAATGAACTGCTTTACAGCTATTTAAAGAAAGTTATATGTTTTGATATATGTTATTATTTAATTCTGCAATTAGATAATTGTTTAAATAGCAGTAACCATGGTATTTGTAGTAAGTATGGTATTTGTAGTAACTACAACACTACATTCATGGTTAATACAATATTGCATTACTAAAACCATGATTCATTTTCGATTGGGTTAAACTAATATGGCTGACAATATTAAATTGTTTAATATCCACTAATAAAGCTAGAAATCTTGCTAGGTTGTATAACTGAATCGAAATGATAAACAGTGATGAACAACAGCAAGTAACTAAAATTTTATATAATATAGAGTTTTGTGACACTACAGCGCTACTCGTGGTTTACTTGAACAGATACACAATTGTGAAAATAGCTGAGTTATGGGGATTTTCCACTGGACAGTACGGCTCGGCTCGGCTCGGCTCGACGGGGTTTTCCACTGTGGGTTGTAGCTGGTACCTGATACTTTTTTTAGTACCACCTTAGTCGATGTTCCAAGCAGGCAGAGCCGATACTAAATGTAACATCAAAATCCTGCAGATCACTGATTGGTCACTGGATTTCCAACACGGGTCATCAACCCGCTAGTTTCAAAGTTAGCCAAAATGATAACGGTATCATTTGTTCAAGCGACTTTCGAATTGTAAAAAGAAATGGCCGTGCGCAAAACCACGCCGTGGTCAATAAACGAGGTGCAGACGTTCCTCTCGTTAGTAGCCGAATAGAGGATCCAATGAGAGCTTGATGGGGCGACGCAACTCTTACTATCAGCCTAAAATCCCACCCACGTTGAGGCTGCACTAAACCGGTATTCTGGTATTGCATGCAACGTCCACTTTTCCTGATCCAATCAGTTCCTGGTGAATAAAATCAAGTCCTATCCTACTTTTTTCCCTCATTGAATATGTCGTTTCACTCTGAAATCCATGACTTTTAACATTCATGTTTTTATAAGTTGACACTTTTATAGACATATACACACCTGGGCACTGCACATATGGATACATCGTTTGTTTCTGAAGATATCCGCAAACTTGACCTTGATACAATGCATGTAACCTGTGCAAGCACATTGATATGTTGAAAAGACTCACAAATCACTGGGTCATTATGAACTGTATACACGTGTGTGTGTCTGTTTAGCATTTCTGTCAGGGTTACACCAGTCAACGAGGCTTAATTAAGCCTTGAAGCTTTGCCCTGGAGGGGGGCAGGAGAATGTTTGGAGGTGTCACTGAAGGCTAATTACCCCCCAGGGGTATGGATGTCTGCATTTACCCCCCACAGATCCCCTCCAGGAAAACCTGACAAAGATGCATTAAGCAGATCTGTATAGAACGCAGTCTGAAACATTAAACTCTTCTTGGACAGGATGTGCTGTATTTAGTTTGTCCGAATGTGGCTTGTGTGATTACTAAAGATTGTATTTGATGCAGTATTTCTCAGATGTAGTTTTAAGACAGATTAATAAACCTGTACAAATCGAACAACTTGATCAAGCTCGGTAGTTAAAATCGATGACCTGTAAATCTCAATTATTTGCGGATGCAGCATAAAATGCAATATATTCTTTTTGCCATTTTAATGCCGTTAACTACCCAACAATTGTTTACAACCCTTGATATTTCAGTGTTTAGAGTTTTAATATTTTGTGGAAAAAATACTTTTTAAATAAGAAGAATCGAGGTTACAGTGAGATGCTCATAATGGAAGTGAATGGGGCCAAACTGTAAACGTTAAAATACTCACTGTTTCAAAAGTATAGCCTCAAGACATTAAGTATTTGTGTATAATCATGATTTTAGTGCAATACAATTGCTTGCAAAACTTGCAAAAAAAACCTGACGTAATGGCGTAAACCCTAAAACCCTAAAACGACATTAAAAACGACGATGTAAACAACTTTCAGTTATAATAATGCACCAGTTTAAACATAAGAATAAATGTGTGCTTTTATAAAAAATTTAATCTTCACATTTCTGCCTTTAAACCATCCAAAAATTGGCCCCTTTCACTTACATTCACCTCTATTTTTGCTAATTTATTTTTGGGGGTAATAAATCATTTTATCACAAATGCTGTTGATTTAGCTTATCTTGTAATGACATTCAGATTTAAATGCCCCCCCCACCACCTCCCACCCCAAATTCGCACCCTGATTTTGTGATATAAAGCTACAATTGCAATATATAAAGTTGCAGTAGAGATATAAAGTAGATATTGCAAGATACAAACTGGCAATTCCAAGATATAAACAAGTAATTATGATTTAAACTCAAAATTTCAAGATATAAAGTCACAATTCCAAGGTGTAAATTTAGAATTGCGAGATATAGTTGCATTAGTGTGAAATAAAGATGAAATTGTGAGATATACTGTAAAGTCAAAATTGCAAGCTATAAACAGGCAATTCCAAAATATGAACTCAAAATTGCAAAATATAAAGTCACATTGGCAAGATATAAATAAATACATATATATTTCCCTGCCTCTGCTTTTGATAGACAGTCGTCAATTTCAACTTTAAAATTTCAATGATGACATGATTTAAAGTTGCATTTGTGAAATATAAAGTCACAATAATGAGATATAAAGTTGATAGTGCAAGATATAAACTGTCAATTCCGAGATGTATACTCAAAATTGCAAGATATAATGTCACAATTGTGAGATGCAAAGATACAGTATCAAAATATAAAGTTGCAATTGCGAGATATAAAGATACGTAGAGAGATATAAAGTCACAATCACAAGATCTAAAGTTACAGTAGTGAGATCTAAAGTTACAGTAGCGAAATATAGTTACAATTGCGAGATATAAAGATAAAATAGTGAGATATAAAGTTACAGTAGCGAGATCTAAAGTTACAGTAGCGAAATATAGTTACAATTGCGAGATATAAAGATAAAGTAGTGAGATATAAAGTTACAGTAGCGAGATCTAAAGTTACAGTAGCGAAATATAGTTACAATTGCGAGATATAAAGATAAAGTAGTGAGATATAAAGTTACAGTAGCTAGATATAAAGTTACAGTTGTGAGATATAAAGTTGCAATTACGAGATATAGTTGAAATTGTTCGATAAAAAGTTACGGTTGTGAGATATAGTCGCAATAGCGAGAAATAAAGTCACAATTGTGAGATATAAAGTTACAGTAGTAAGATACAAATCACAGTTGTGAGATATAAAGTTACAGTAGCAAGATATAAAGTTACAGTAGTGAGATACAAAGTTACAGTAGCAAGATATAAAGTTACAGTAGCGAGATATAAAGTTACAGTAGTGAGATATAAAGTTACAGTAGCAAGATATAAAGTTATAGTAATGAGATACAAAGTTATAGTAATGAGATACAAAGTTACAGTAGTGAGATATAAAGTTACAGTAGCGAGATATAAAGTTACAGTAGTGAGATATAAAGTTACACTAGCAAGATATAAAGTTATAGTAATGAGATACAAAGTTACAGTAGCGAGATATAAAGTTACAGTAGTGAGATATAAAGTTACAGTAGCAAGATATAAAGTTATAGTAATGAGATACAAAGTTACAGTAGTGAGATACAAAGTTACAGTAGCGAGATATAAAGTTACAGTAGTGAGATACAATGTTACAGTAGCAAGATATAAAGTTATAGTAATGAGATACAAAGTTACAGTAGTGAGATATAAAGTTACAGTAGTGAGATATAAAGTTACAGTAGCGAGATATAGTCACAAATGCGAGATATAAAGTTACAGTAGTGAGATATAAAGTTACAGTAGCGAGATATAAAGTTATAGTAATGAGATACAAAGTTACAGTAGCGAGATATAAAGTTACAGTAGTGAGATATAAAGTTACAGTAGCAAGATATAAAGTTATAGTAATGAGATACAAAGTTACAGTAGTGAGATATAAAGTTACAGTAGTGAGATACAAAGTTACAGTAGCAAGATATAAAGTTATAGTAATGAGATACAAAGTTACAGTAGTGAGATATAAAGTTACAGTAGCGAGATATAAAGTTACAGTAGTGAGATATAAAGTTACAGTAGCGAGATATAAAGTTACAGTAGTGACATATAAAGTTACAGTAGCGAGATATAGTCACAAATGCGAGATATAAAGTTACAGTAGTGAGATATAAAGTTACAGTAGCGAGATATAAAGTCATAATTTCTAGATATAAAGTTACAGTAGCGAGATATAGTCACAAATGCGAGATATAAAGTTACAGTAGTGAGATATAAAGTTACAGTAGCGAGATATAGTCACAAATGCGACATATAAAGTTACAGTAGCGAGATATAAAGTCATAATTTCTAGATATAAAGTTACAGTGGCGAGATATAGTCACCATTGTGAGATATAAAGGTACAGTAGTGAGATTTAAAGTTACAGTAGCGATATATAACATCACAATTGCAAGATATAAAGTCACAATTGTGAGATATAAAGTTACAGTAGTGAGATATAAAGGTACAGTAGCGAAATATAAAGTTACAGTAGTGAGATATAAAGTCACAATTTCGAGATATAAAGTTGCAATTACCCCCGCGACCCGACTTTGGATAAGCGGTTGAAGATGGATGGATGGATGGATGGAAGTTGCAGTTACGAGATATAGTCGAAATTGTGAGATAAAAAGTTACAGTTGTGAGATTGTAAAGCAGTTCATTGGAAAGGAGGAGGCGAGAACTGGCTTGACAATATAAATAATATTTTAATAGTAAACTGAAACAAAAGACACAAGCACACATATTACGGACATGTCCGGAAATGATCTCTCTCTCCCGCACCATCTTCTGCAGTCTGCCTTTATCCCTCTCAGAGGCTTGATTAGCATGATACGGGACCGGGTGTGTAGGATCACGACCCGGCCCCGCCCTCCGCCCTGCCACAGAGATATAGTCGCAATAGCGAGAAATAAATTCAAAATTGCTACATATAGAGTTGAAATTGAGAGATATAAACTGGTCATTCCAAAATATTAACTCAAAATTGCTAAATATAAATTCAGAGTAGCAAGATATAAATAAATACATATTTGTGTATAAATATATTTTTCCTTCCTCTGCTTTTGATATCACCCTGTTTGATATTAACCCCAAAACATGGTCAAACTGTGCAAACTATTGTAACTGGCATGTGTCTGGATCACCCCAAGCTACAACACACCATACTATTATATGAGTTGACCAAATGTTCTTTATTTGTATTTAAGGCAGACCTGGTGGGATGATATCAGCTCAGAGATTGACAGGACTTTCATTAAACTCATAATGGAACCTGCATTGGAAAATGGAAACTGTCGTTGACATTGAATCAAAATCAGCTTTATTGCTAAGTGTGCTTACACATACAAGGAATATATATATACATATGTGCAAATGCAAATCTGGTATAAACAGTGCAAGGGAATGTATGGCAGAAGAGGTAGGATATGTAGGATAACTATAAATAAACTAAGATGTGTATTGCACATAATTATTGCCCAATGGGGCAGTTTTAACTGTTCGTGAGATGGATAGCCTGAGGGCTATTCTGTTCTTGTGCCTGATGGTTCTGGTTCTCAGTGTTCTGTAGCGCCAGCCAGAAGGCAACAGTTCAAAAAGTTAGTGGGCTGGGTGAGTGGGGTGCAGAGTAATTGATATGAATTGATAATATGTAAATAAATAAACAATATAGAATGCACATAAATATACAAAACATGGAATAAACATTGTTATTAATAGGGTATTTAGTAAGGCTGTGAAGTCATAATGCGTATCTGTATCTGTTGCAGTGGCCAAATTATATGTATCTGTTCAGGGTTGGGATGTTTTGAAATGTATTCCACTACAGATTACAGATTACATGCTGTAAAATGACATTTGTAATGTCTTCCGTTAGATTACTCAAAGTCAGTAACGTAATTTAAATACTTTGGATTACTTCTTCAGCACTGGTAGATTTTATTCACTTGTTTTGTCTATAAAAACTCAAAATACACATGTTAAAAATACATTATCTGAAAAAAACAAATATTTTATGCAGTGTTGTTTCTAAAACAAGATCAATCAAACTCATCTTGTTTTAAGGATTTTTAGATATTTTTACAGGAAAACAATAAAAAAAAATATTATCAAGAATATGATTTTGGCCTAATATCAAAGATCTTACTAGAAAAAAAGAAATTATGATCCAACGTGAATTTTTTATTGATAAATAAATATGATCATGTCTGGTAACATGTGCGTGTAAAATGGCTAGAAATAGCATTTTAGCCTAGCATAAATCTAACAATTTACACAAGATTATTTCTATTTCTTCTGCTCCAAACTTACTTCAAACGTACTTCTCTGTCTGCTCATATGAATGTGACACATCATAAGAAAGTGTTTCACTGCTGTTCAAATGCACTTTGGATCACATCATTTATATGTATAAATAATTTCCATCTGAAAGGACTAAAAATTAAAAGAAACAAATGACAATAAAATATAAAGTAATCTCTTCAGTAATCAAAATACTTTTTTTTAATATAACTGTATTCGAATTACCAATTATTTAAATTGTAACTGTAATGGAATATAGTTACTTATATTTTGTATTTTAAATATGTAATCACATTACTTGTATCTGTATTCAGATATAACCAGATGTGGGTGGGGTTTAATCAGGAGGTGCGTCAAAACTAAATGAAATCCCATTTCTAAATAAAACTAATCCATTTAGATTTTCCATATAGCAAATATGTCTTGTATAATTCATAGATTATTATTATTATTATTATTATTATAGAATTCTCGTGGAATTGTGAAAGAGAGTTCTTAAACCAGGAATGGAATTCTAGCATACTGTTTAAATTATACTTCATACTATTTTCTTTTAATTGTTTGTGAAACAGTATGCAGTATGCTACATTCTTTAATATGACCTAATATGATGTATGATTAATTCAGCAAGTGGTACCCAATTATCATTTCAGAAATACATTTGTTTAACATTTTGAATCACATTTTGAGTGGAACATCCCAACATTTGATAGAGCGATCAAATAATGAGTCAAGAAGTTAAGAGATTGATCATGGTTCACTTTGATTCTAGTTTATTTTTCACATTGGAAATGGGAGGTCAAATTGAGTATTTTGCATTATGGTATACAATATTCTACACTGTGTGCTTTGGTTACATATTGCACATTTGCAAATGTAGTAGCTAGAACAGTCCATGCATACTGAAAATCAACATACTGTGCACATTATACATACTGCACACTGCACACTGCAGAAATAGCACAGGTTTTGCATTCCGATCATATCCGAATAGTGCTAAAATGGAAAGATCTGTGGTTTTCACTGACACATAAACATTGAATATAAAGGAAAATGAGAGAGTTGAATCTCTGGACACATTTAAAATAGGGACAAAAGATCTGACTGCACATAATAATTTGAATATGATTGGAATCAGTTTCGTCAGAACAAAGCATAAGCAACTTGAAAGAGCCGGATCCATGTGGTTTGGTTTTTTGGTCCCAGAACCCAGTAAATCAAAAATGAAAAGGCCTTCACTCAAATGAAATCATATATTAATCTAGTTTTTCAGTCTGAACACACTGAGTTGAGCTATACAGTTTGAGGCATCTGTATGTGCTAGAAGTTTCCACTCTGCAGAACAGACACTTCAAAGGGAAAGATTGAAGCAACATGTCGTGGACAATCTCAACTCAACAAAATCCACATCGTGTTATAAAACAGACCTACAACAGCTACTCTGAGAATACACAACTAGAGCTGACCTTTGACCTCACTTTGACCTCGATGAAGGCTCAAATCAACAAACCGCCCTATTAATATTGATTTACTACGCACTGCATTGAGTGTGCATTCACCCTTCAAGACGGCAAACTTTCTTTTTATGCATTTTGATTCACCTATAATCAATATTATCCAAGTTTAAACTATTTAAACTTCACAAAAAACAATGTGTTAGAAATAAGAATCTGTTACAGCTATGATTGACTTTAACTCTGTCAATAAGGGGTTTTAAGGATAACTCTCCATCATAGTCATTATTACTAAAGATGAACACATCTTTTTTTTGCTTGTGGTTAAAACAATAAATATGTGCATGTTCTGGATATAAATATGTTAATGGGTGATGTGCTTAATTAAGAAAATGGACATTGTTTTTTCACTTCAAAACAAATTCTGTCCACCTGACCATGCATTTGAGAAATTATTTTAGATATAATATTAGTATTAATATTTAGATATAGAAATAACACCTGTCTGAATGGAAATTTGCAGATGACAATTAAAACATTAATTATTCAGATAGATATGCATAATTTCCACTTTGTTTGTTCATATATTTAAAAATTATATAAATGAAACAGAAAATACAAGTTAAGCTCAAACGACATCAATTTTTGGCATTATGTTGTTTACCACAAAAAAATATATTCAATCTCGTCCCTTCTTTTCTTTACAAAACAAAGCAAAAATGGAGGTTACAGTGAGGCACTTAGAACAGAAGTCAATGGGGCCAATTTTTGGAGGATTTAAAGGCAGAAATGTGAAGCTTATAATTTTATAAATGCACTTGAATTAATTCTTCTGTTAAAATGTGTGTGTTATTTGAGCTGTAAAGTTGTTTAAATTGTCATTTTAGGGCTTTAGGGTTTACAGTGTCACGTCATCATGGCAATGAAGTTGTAAAATTGGATATAACTTTACACAGAAAAGGTTTGCAAGAGATTGTATCGCACTAAAATCACATTAACACATATATTGTTTGAGTATTTTAATGTATACAGATTGACCCCCATTGACTTCCATTGTATGTGCCTCACTGTAACACAGATATTTGCATTTATTGATTTTTTTAAAAGAAAAGGACGAACGAGTCATACTTTTATTTGTGTGATAATCAACATTAGGCCACAAATACTGTCGATTGAGCTTAACTTGTGATTTATAAATAATAATAATAATAATAAAAACATGATTGGATATGCAAGTATCAATTTGTTACCTGCTAAAGTAATAGTGAACCTGTCTGTGCATTTCCCCAACACCAAAACACCAAAACAAACTATTTCACTATCATTTCTGTTTAACTGATTATTCTTAATACATTTGAGTTGTAATCATAATTTCAGTGTGATGTTTTAATAATTGTACTCTTTATTCTAATAAACATATTAGCTAAAATAAATTTTGATGTTAAATGAAGGCAACTCGTGCTTATTTATAAATTAAGCACATGTGAATACAAGTGTTGAATCAGTTGCATTGAGTTATTATTATAACTTTATTGAAAAAATAATAATTATACAGGTTTTTAATCATTATCCTTATCAACTTGTTTTTTTGCCATGATGGCAACAAACAAATAAACAAAACAAACAAAACAAATAAAACAAACAAACCCAAAGTGCTGTACAACTGGTGTGCAATGTGCAGTTAATAACAGAATAAGCATCTGCCATTTCCCCCCACAATTATATAATTTATTATGCATCTTTTGTTCTTACACATTCTTTAACTTTTGTATTTCCTCCCTCCATTGAACTCTACTCTGTTGATGGCAGATGACCAATGCACTAATGTCCCTAAAGGCCTTTGAATTCAGAGACTGATAACACACATCAAAGAACCGACTGGGTGTGTGTTTTCTCCATGCACTGCTTTATAACTCGCAGAGGTCAAGAATCTCATGCAGTCAAGCCCACAGAGGACACACACTCCTCTGCACACACTCAAGTTTAACACAACACGGACATGCTCATTTAAAGATGGTGAATCGATTCAGCTCGGTCGAATCTTTACTGCGCCAAAGGTCAGAACCGATGCTTTGACATCACCCGTGTCTCTCCTGAACGGTCAGAGAGTATTTTACACTTTATAACGAGCATTCAGCTCTAGAACTTTTGCATGGAAAAGTAATAATCTAATGATGAACAGATCAACACTAAAGGCACTGAATGAACACGTGATGTCCATGAAATACACACACACACACACACACACACACACCATGTTGTGCTCAAAAACTAACACCAGCAGTTCACTTCTTTAACTCGAGACACAAAGTTCAAATTGTCCGGATGCAAACGAGCGTCGAAGCTTCACAGAAATAATTACCGGGTGCATTCGTCGGTATATCCTCGGTGCGTGTGTGGAAACGCAATATAATTCCAGATTAAAGGGCTTCAAAGGAGAAGTCGAGGCGCGTGACTATTCCACGTCCCTTTTTGCAGGTCGATAAGGCATTTCAAAACATTTGCACACATATATCATTCCATCTATGCCATCGAGTCTAACTTCTATTAAAAGAAAACTCAATATTTGTGTTGAACTCTGTGAATGTGAAGGCGGGTCTGTGCGTCTCAACATCTGTGTTCTTCACGTGACTTTAAGACACATATTAACAACATCTGGTAAAAATAAGTTTGATTCAGGTGCCTCTCTCTCTCTCACTCTCTCTCTCTCTCTCTCTCTCTCTCTCTCTCTCTCTCTCTCTCTCTCTCCAAGTCAACAAACTTCTGGAATGTTATTGTCGGGAAATCAGTGCACACCACCAAAGAGAAATCAAATTCTTTATGCGGCATTTACTTTTAATACAATAATTCGGCCTATCAGTAATTTATCAAATCTACCATGTATGTATGTATTTTTTTGTTTAGTTTTTACTTAATTTTAACCTAATTATTATTATTGTTATTATTATTATTTACATGTTATTTATATTACATTTTCTTTCATTTATTCCCTGAAATTTGTATTAATACAGAATATGCTATAATTGTGACACAGAAAAACACAAATATTGGCATTTCTTTTATATTAGGTATTTTATTATTATTATTATTATTATTATTATTATTATTATTAACAGTATCATATTTCTAAAAAAAATATATATTTCTCGAAGCTATATAGAAATATTTTTTATATTTTATATTAGGTATTTTATGATTATTATTTGTTTTACATATTATTTATATTACATTTTCTTACATTTATTTCCTGAAATGTCTATTAATATTATATATATATATATATGTGTGTGTGTGTGTGTGTGTGTGTGTGTGTGTGCTATCATTTTGACATAGGAAAACACAAATATTGGCCTTTCTATTATATTAGATATTTTATTATTATTATTATTATTATTATTATTATCATCATTATACATTTTTGTTATATTTCTCGAAGCTAAATAGAAATATTGACATAGGCCTGTATAATATTTTTACTAGCCTGTTTGTTAATTTTGAGTGTTTTAAAATGTCTAAAATTGTTCTCACCGGGGATGGTCCGGGGTTCAAGCGGTAAAAATGTTCGGGTTTTGTCAATTTGACCCGCTGCACCTTTCCGTGACCTTCCCGACCCCTTTGTTTTATAGACATCTGGGAATTCCATACATGTTGGAGCCTCTTTACACACCGTCTTCAAATGATTGCTGACAACATCCTAAAATACTTTCTCAGAACTCCTGTAACATTACACAGGACCCTTTTGGGTTCAAATCCACAAAAACGGAATTATGCGTAAATATTTATCGTTATCTTTCTTTTAAGGAGTTCAACATACCGCGTGGCGTTCTTGATTCGAATAAACACAATGTTTTATTTGTCGATTTCATTGCTGTATTTTCAAATCATAACATGATTTGAAAACGTTCTAAAATGGAATTTCAAAACAGAATCTTACCAATTTTAAAAACATATATCAACCATATGAAATAAGCTTCGTCATATTTGATTTTGCTAAGAAGGCTTTAAAGGAATATACTCTAAAAATTGAAATACATTTTAAACAAGTGTCCAAACAAGAGCAGGTCGACAATTCTGACGTTTCATCGACCGCTTATTGCAGTCCGTTCGTTTGCGTTTCCTCCTTTATAATCCATACAAAACTACTTTGAAGTAGATATTCAAAACATGTTTTATTGCAGAAAATATACACATATGTACACAGTATTTAAAATAGAAATGCATGTAGACACCAGATCTATTCTGCATTGTGACAGTCATTAATAAATAAATAAAAGTCTTTTCTTGGACCAAAGCGAGCAGTTTTCATAATCCCTTCCTCCGATCGTTTCGTAAAACTAAATAAATATGACGACATGCACTTTCTTGCTGCCTCAGTAAATGCAATGTCTTTTCCTGCTGTGTGCTGGAATGAGTTGGCAAGTCTGACATGCATGTTTACAGAAGCACATGGTTTCCACATTCAGCGTCAGAACAGCGACATTGAAACAACAAGCCCATATTTAATTGCAGTTCCTGCTCCAATGTCCAGTTTCACAATTGTAAGTGCTTGCAACGACGTCATGATGCTCCAAAAATGTTCCCTTGATAATTCGTATCTTGGTCCTTACAGTGGGTTCATTTCGATTCTTAAGACTCCATACTTGAGGCCAAAAATCTGCACAAAAAAAAATACAAATAAAAAAAGAGTGAGTTTAATAATCCTCAAATATCGATGCAATATAATGAGCTTTTACTTCTAAATAATATGCATTTCACTTGTTAACTGGTTACTTTAATGCTAATTAATAAATATACCAAATATTCAAAAAAATGCATTAAAAATTGCCAAATAATTGGGCAAACCAGTAACCAAATTCCAAACCATTTTTAGTGCTAAATAGAAGTGCAGGAGTAAAGAAACTTGAAACCAACCCCCAACAAACATTTTACAGCACACAATGATTCTTTAAATCAGGCTATACGTGATTCTACCAGTGGAAAGTTTGGACAAACATATGCATTCTTTATTATGACTATTTTGCATGTGTTATTATTATAATAATAATAGTACAGTCATTAAGAGTGTGAAATAGCACACATGGAATTCTGAGAAATATATAGTGATCAAGAACTGTTAAACCAATCTTATATAATATTTAGATACTTTGGGATGCTTTTTCAACAGCATTGAAGGAGTTTCCATGTATGCTGGACACCTGTTGAATGCTTTCCCTTCACGAGACATAAAGATGCATTAGCCTTAAGATTGAGAAGTTTTTTTACGATCACGTAAAACACATTTAGTGTGTCCAAACTTTTGACAGGTAGTGCAGAAATATTATTATTATTATTATTATTATTATTAATATTATCAGCCTTGAAATTCTTCACCCTCTGGAACACTCCTTAGGCCGTTTCGACATGCATGACGTTGTGCATACCGTGCTGCACCACACAAGTGCATCCATGCATCAGTGGGATGTTGACATGGACCACGCGCCCTCCATTCTCCACACGGAAAACGCGTAACTGAGTCTCTCGTGCGCCACATAACTGCAGCTGGACATTTTCGAGTCCAGTTCGTCGCTTTGCAAAACCTGACAGAGGAAATCGATGTACCGGGCCGCGAGTTTGAGAGTCTGTATCTTGCTCAGTTTATCGGAAGGTAACGTCGGGATGATTTTGCGCAAGGATGCGAACGCGTCGTTCAGAGACTGAGTCCTCTGACGCTCGCGCACGTTCGCCATGACGCGCTGCGTCTGCAGGTCCTCCAGAGACTCCGGGCTGCTGCTGCTGCTGTTGCACTTTTTGCTTCGCTTCCCGGGCGTCGGACTGTCCGAATCCTCGCCGTTTTTCCTGCTCGGTCGTCTTTTCCTGCCGCTTCTTTTCGGCGGTCGTCTGTTGATCTCTTCTTCGCTGTTTCCCAAACTGTCCAGTGGAGACTCCGGGGAGCTGGACTCCTCATGCATCGCCTCTTCCTCAAACATCACCTTTTTACTAAGTGATTCAACTCCCAAAATTCCCACTCCACCTGAATGGGGTCCAGAGCAGTGACTTTGTGTCCCAGTCTCTCGATATCTCGGGGTTTCTCTTTGTGCGTCACGGAGGTGTTTCTCAAACTTGAAGGAAAGTTTGGGGGCTCTTATAGTCTGGAAGACGCAAACTTTATGGGATGACCTGTGATTGGACAAGATGATGCGTGACGTAAGAGCGATGAGGGAGAGGAGGGTGATCCAAAAGTTTTCGGTTATACAAGAAGCCATTCTTTCCACTTTTTCAAGCAACTAAACACAACAGACACACTGATGACATTTAGTTGCACGGATAATGTCGTTGTCATGACAAAAATAATATAATATAGTGTTAAAGAATAGAGTGGAATCCTATCATACATAGTGTAATAATAAAATAATATAAATACAATATATTAATATAATAAAATAATTATAATATAGTGTTATAGAATAGAATGGAATACAATATATATATAAAACATAAAAAAATGCAAAAATGCAAAAAAATAATAATAAATAAATAAAAAAAAAGCAAAAAAATAAAAAAAAGGAAAAACAACAAATACATTGATGACATGGTCTTGCTGTTGTGTTTAAATGATGCATTGTCATTAAAAGTACAATAGAGTATCCTCCAATATAATAGAATGCACATATCAAATATAAAACTTCAAAAATGCAACAAATAATAATAATAATAATAATGCTGTCACATAACACAACATACACACTGATAACATTTGCTTGCATTGATGAAGTTTTGTCATTAAAAAAGAATAGAATAGAATTAAATAGAATAGAGCACAATCCAATCAAAATAAAAGATACATATAAATAAATAAAAACAGTTTAATCACACAACATATTTCACACACTGATGAAATGGTCTTGTATTGATGATATTTCTTTATCATTAAAAATATAGTAAAATAGCCTTCAATATAATAGAAAACACCTCAAATAAAATATAGTAATAATAAGTAATAATAATAATACTGTCACACAACACAACATACACACTGATGTCATTTAGTCTTACATAGTCTTGTATTGATGGTATTGTTACGTTTAAAACATTTGGAATCGAATCGAATCACAAGAAACATCAAACATAAAAAATGCCATTATGCCAAAACTGAGCAGTATATGTTCCAACAACAATATTTAAACACTCAATATTGAAACATCGGCTATTTTGCCAAGTTTCATGATTCATTTTTAAATGAGTCATTCAATTATGAAATAATCAGATTCATGATTAGGATATAGTCTTACTCAAATATACAAATGTTGATGTTTATGTAGTATAAAACAGAATGAATAGAAATAGAATATTTATTTTGTGTTTTAAATGCATAATGTGTATTATAAGGTATAAAACATGCTTCATGGCAAAATAGTGAACTTGGAAGTAGCCTATAAGATCCAACAAAAATACTGAAACACGAAATATTTAAACATTCAAAAACTGGAAACACAACACGCATGCGTAAAAAGTAAATCGTTGAATTAGTCTAGGATTAAGGGGTTTTCTTGTGTCAATCGTAATGCATAACATGTCAGCAATGCAGTTATGGTATTAATATCATTTACAGCCAATTTGCACACTGGCAGTTATGAAGAACTGCTCGTTATTCTCAGTCAGTGGGCTGAAATCCATCTGTAAAAGAAAAGAGCGAATCTGGCTTGGTTAAGCTCATTGTTTATTTGAACATGTTCTGAAATGCATGTCTGTTTTAGTGTTATTGCAGCGTCAGGTTTCCCCTCTGAAGCGTTTTCATACGCGACGGGTCGCGCGCAAACTGTGTGGCCTCATCTCTCCAACACAAACACAACTGCCCAAAAACTGACCATTTGCTTTCACGTGGATCCAAAGTCTCTGCAATGTCTGAATGACACAAGTAGAGTGGTCTTACCTAAGTTTCTGTAAATGTTGCATAATATGCCGGCATTGTGCATTCAAATGTAATCCACTGAAAGGCTTCTGGATGTCAAAGGACAGTGGGGATCTCACGCGTCCCTTTTAAGTTGAAAGATTCCGCAAGGGGGCGCACTGATTAAACTTATCCATGATTCAGTGTCACCGTGCGTAAAAGCGCATCTGTGACGTGGCTTCAGGATTCGCCATAAATGCATCGAGGAATGCCCATATTTGCTGTGAATTTATTTGACATTTGGCCTAAAGATATGATCGAAGCACGTGTTTTTTCTCTCTAACAAACCTACTTTTACTGTTTTTGTCTATTGGAGACGCCTTTGGTGCTTCTAAAGTGTCCAGATTTACAGGGTTTTGTTCATCTTAACAGTTTGCCAAGTCGGTGCACCTGTAAAAGGTGTGTCGTCAGCCCTGTCCAGGGTCCTGAAACACATCCACACAAATCATCTAGTATACACCTGCATGAGCGCCAGACCATGATACAAAGGATTAATCATTATTGAGTTATTGATGAAGCATCAATTTGTGTGAAAAGAAGGCTGTTTTAGTTCAAATTATTATTGTTGTTTTAAGGTGGCGAGGGAGCCTTTTACACGGGGTAAAGGAATCCCACATTTGGGGTAAAATCCAGGGGGGTTATACAGTGATATTGTGTAAATATAGGAACAATAGTTAAAGGACAAAATGAGTCAACTTATCAAATACTTTTGAGACAGCAATTTTGCAATGTATAGTGACAAACAGGTGTCAGGGAAATCACTGAGGTAGTTTTTGGTGCTTTTTCGTGTTTTGGGGAGAAAATAAAATCAAAAGTGCCTTTTACCACGGGGGGCCTTTAGTCCTGTTGTACCCAAATATACTCTTAGATGTCATCAACTGTTCAGCAGAAAAACATTCATGCAATACAATTTGAGATTTGATAAACTTAAAGGTTCTTTGAAAGCATCAAAGTGGCATTCAACGGATCACAAAGTATAGTCAGGACATCACTGATGTACAAAACAGCACCATCACTATCTGAAAAAAAGTCATTTTTGATCAAATCTAGACAGTAGCATCACTCCAACACCTTTTCCTTGAGTAATCATGCTAAATTGATCATTTGTTGCTTGAAAATCACTTGCCATTATATCAAACACAGCTGAAAGATATTTGGTTCATTAACTGAAGCTTAACGTTGTCTTTGTGTTTGTTTTTGAGTTGCCACAGTATGCAATAGACTGGCATGTCTTAAGGTCAATATTAGGTCAAAAATGGCAAAGAAGAAACCGCTTTCTCTAGAAACTCATCAGTCAATCATTGTTTTGAGGAATGAAGGCGATACAATGCTTGAAATTGCCCAAAAACTGCAGATTTCATTCAAAAGTGTAACTACAGTCTTCAAAGACAAGCACAACTGTCTCTAACAAGGACAGAAAGAGATGTGGAAGACCAGATGTGCAACTAAACAAGAGGATAAGTACATCAGAGTCTCTAGTTTGAGAAATAGACGCCTCACATGTCCTCCGCTGACAGCTTCATTGAATTCTACCTGCTCAACACCAGTTTCATGTGCAACAGTAAAGAGAAGACTCAGGAGGACTGATGGGAAGAATTGCAAAGAAAGCCACTTTTGAAACAGAAAAACAAAAAGAAAAGGTTCGAGTGGGCAAAGAAACACAGACATTGGACAACAGATAATTGGAAAAGAGTGTTACGGATCTTAACCCCATTGAGCTTTTGTGGGATCAGCTAGACTGTAAGGTGTGTGAGAAGTGTCCGACAAGACAGACACATCTATGGCAAGTGCTACAGGAAGTGTGGGGTGAAAGGTCAAGTGCTACAGGAAGTGTGGGGTGAAAGGTCAAATGCTACAGGAAGTGTGGGTTGAAAGGTCAAGTGCTACAGGAAGTGTGGGGTGAAAGGTCACCTGAGTAACTGGACAAACTGACCGCTAGAATAACAAGGATCTGTAAAGCTGTCATTGCTGCACGTGGAGGATTTTATGATGAGAACTCTTTGAAGTAGTTTAAGAAGGTTCAAATTGTAATAGTAATTATTCACATTATTAATGTCCTGACTACACATTGTGATCAGTTGAATGCCACTTTGGAGAATAAAAATACCAATTTCTTTCCATTAGAGCAAAATCTGAACATTATTTCAACTTTTGCCCGCCAGTGTAAATATATATATATATATAAAATATTGCATAAGCCACACCTGAACTTAAAATGTGCATTTATTCGTGAAAATTTGAAACATTTTTATATAGGCCAAACAGGCTCCTTTTTGGTGTACAAATTGTAATAGCATTATGACAACTCATGTTTCAAATGAGCCATCATTAATTCAACTATAACAACAAAATGATAAAATAAGAAGAATAATATTTTTCCTTAATAACATTTTAAAGTACCTCAATAAATGTTCATCTAAACATGACAATGCATGCACGCTTAATTGTCTTTTAACATCTCCGTCATGAAGTTGATATAGACGATGGCCAGACGCAGAGTCTCTATCCGCGAGAGTCTCTTCTCGTACGTGAACTTGGGAACCTTCCGGCGCAACAGGTCAAACGCTTCGTTCAGGCTGAACATCCGCTTGCGCTCTCGGATATTGGCAGCCTGCCGCTGGACGTTGCTGATCAACCGTTTCCGCTTAGATTTCCCAGTACCGGTGATCACCGGAGATGTCGATGACAGCGTGCAAAAGTCGTTGGATCGGGGCATTGAGATGTCGAGCGCGTGAATGGAAGTCAAGTCCCGGGACCATACATTGCAGTCGATGTTGTGCATGTTTGGCATCAACTCCATGAAGTTCACATCACTGACCAAATCAAACGTAGTTGGATTCAGAAGTGGCCTTTGGATATCCATATTTCTAGACAAAAGTGTCTAAAATAGAGTGTGCAATATGGTTAAACAGTTTCACATCCCACAGACTCCATGCATTTACCCCTATAGAGTAAAGTGGGCTGGTGGTCTTGAGAAGGTGGGCAATTTTCTCCAGCTCTCTAGGTCGCGTGGATCACCAAATTCAATTTAGCAATCCAATGAGCAACATGAAGTTAGATCCTCTTTGGCAAGTGTCCATGATCCCATTCCTGCTGTTTTAATAATCTCTTCATTCGACCCAGAGTGTGTCCGCTTTCATGCCTTCTGAGGTAGACAAAATCTATTTTACAAATTCAATGAAACCCACTTGAGGGAAGTCCACATGCCCTCTCGGATCTGAACTGTGCCATCTGATGCCGAGGTCTGCAATGAAGAGGAGAGGTGCTTGACAAAAGGTCGCTCTGTCGTGTTTGCTCTGTTTCCTGGTGCACTGAAAGGCTAAAGACATGAGACTTCTACTACTGAGAAAGACCAAATATAACATTCCCCAAGCACCGCACTACACTTCAGCACCTTTTCTTTTGCAAATTCGTGCAAATAGTGACCCGTTTCCAAGGAAACGACCAAGTTTCTACTGGTCAATTGTGAGAGAAACAACATATAGTGATATATAAATGCAGAACATGGTGCGTTGTTGAAAAATAAAAATGTAGTTTCTTATATGACCCAAAGGGAAGTCCTAACAGTCATGCCACAAAGCTTAAAGTTGATATTTATGTAAATCGTGTGGATTTCTCTGTGGGTTTCAACCAGGGGTCCAGAGACCAGGCGGTTCATTGACAATTGATTAAACATCTTAAGATCATTCTTAAACTCTTAAAATAATTACATAAATAATTTCAGGGAATCATTAAGTCATTTAAGTCATGTTAATGTGAAATGAAAGTTATGTAATAAGTGTAAAGCTTCCAGTCTATTCCTATATCTTTTAAAGGGACAGTTCAACCAAATGAACTTTCTCTCATCGTTTACTCGCCCTCATGCCATCCCAGATGTGTAAGACTTTCCTTCTTCTGCTGAACACAAATTAAGATTTTTAGAAGAATATTTCAGCTCTGTTGGTCCATACAATGCAAGTGAATGGTGACCAGAAATTTGAAACTCATAAGCACATAAAAGATGGTCCCACAACAGATCGTCGCGGGTAGGACAAGGCACGGGTGGTTCAGGTGGCAGAGAGTACACTTCGAAAGTTACCAAGGTTTTCCCCTTCTTCAAGAATGAACAAAATAACATTGATCGGTGCATCTGATCACGTGACTCGTTGTGCATGACACCACGGAGACTCACAGCATGTGGAGACTCATGCTACTCTCCACGATCCACACACAACTCACCACACGCCCCATTGAGAGAACCACTAATCACCACCACGAGGAGGTTACCCCATGTGACTCTACCCTCCCTAGCAACCGGGACAATTTGGTTGCTAAGGAGACCTGACTGGAGTCACTCAGCACGCCCTGGATTCAAACTCGCGACTCCAGGGGTGATAGTCAGCGTCAATACTCGCTGAGATACCCAGACCCATCTATTTATTTCTTTAACAAGCAGGATGGTTCAGTCAGATGGTAATTTATCAAAACAGTCCCTCATTATACTGTAGATTCAGAGATCCTGCAGGTGACTATGGCTCAAAGTTCAACTCGCTGATCACAAATCACTAAAAAGTGTTCCTGATGAAGTAGCAAAATTCACACATGGAAGCGGATCAGTCAAGATTCAGCTTCTGTTCTCATGCCAGACAGTGTGTGTGTGGAACAGAAGATATTCTGATGTCTGCATGTGGGTGGCTGGTGGGTTTCGCTCGCGGTGTGTGTCTAAAACGAGTCAGTGTGTGTGTGTGTGTGTGTGTGTGTGTGTGTTTTCATTTATGTGGGCTTGAGTTCGTACAAAAAACCTCATGCTGATCGGCTAAATACAGCCAGAAACCAAAACTCTCCATCATCATTAAAGGGCTAGAGGGGGATATTTGGGCATATGATGTTGGTATGACATCATAATGTGAGAAAATGTGCTCCAACCATCTTTAAGTTCATTTGAGAGGCGAGAAAGTTACTAGTTCAAACCCATATGACTTTATTCTTCTGTGGAATACAAAAGTAAGTGCAAGGCAAAATTATATCAGTTTTGTGTTCCTCAGAAGAAAGAAAGTCATACAGGTTTGGAACAACATGAGGATGAGTGAATGATGACAGCACTGTCATGTTTGGGTGAAATATTTCTTTAAAAATATTTATGGTGAACGCAATTGAAGACATTTTCAAAATCATTTGCAGTAAACGGTCTCAAGGGCTTCCAGCACCTACCGTCCACCCCCCGAAACATGAACTACTCAGCCGGCCGCTATAATTGTGTCTTTACTGTAATTCTTCTAGTTTTATTTTCTCATTCAAGATCAGTATTTACCCAGCAGCCCCCGCTACTCAGGATTACCTCATATTCTCCGCGTCCAGCTGTGCTTTCTCTGCGTCTCCATGGCAACCACAAGAATGTGCACATCATGTTTATCCTACTGCCAGGAAAATAGAGAGAGAGAGAGAGAGAGAGAGAGAGAGAGAGAGAGAGAGATTAAGAAAAGGTTCTTCGGTCTTTAACTTAAGTCACAGATACCTGATACTGTTAAATTTGTTCTCGGTATTAAAAATTCAAACCTTCTCATTTGGTGAGATCACGTGACACATGTAATGATCATCAGTCAATTCTATTTGCAATCATATGTGTGTTATGAATCTAAAGTTGCAGTCACGCTCAGCTTTAAGCATGCTAAATTATTTCAGACACCGCATCTGACAGGATTTGATGTCATGCTCAAGAGCTTCTATTTTTAATAAATAATATAATGTATATTGCAAATAAATGGTCACACATTTTCAACATCTACAAATTCACAGGTCAGAGTTTTTAAATTTCATGCATAGCGAAATCTGAACTTTCTTCACATAGGCTTGCGTATCAGTGGATTGCAAACTGTAGTGTTACCACGACTTAAAGGGGCATTCAGTAGCTCTCTAGCTAGCATTAGCATTGCTCTTCTTCATGTACTTTAAGTACTGATACGACACTGTTGTTAGACATCTATCCATATGGATCAGCATGATCGTCTTTGCTGCCCCCCGCTCTGGAATTTCATTTGAATCTGGAAAATTTCGGAGTTTGAGGTCATTTCTAACGTTATTTATTACTACTATAATATAATTGCTTTGCCTAATAGCAAAGTCAGAATTTAAGCTAATAGACTATTTCTAAAAACCTCAATTATCTAGCGATACAGAATGGTAAATGGTAAAGGAATGATTATAATTGTTTTTAATGATCAAGTTTAGCATGTCCATGAATACTGTATTTGAAGAACTCGTTTTGTTTCCAAGCAACCATCGTCATGGTTTACTCAAAATCCACAACAATCACTGCGCCAAACTACTAAACGAATGAAGACGTGTGCCGTTTCACAGAGGTGGGGGTAGATGGGCCCCCCTTACTATATCTGTGATAACAAAGAAAAGACAATTGCATGTTGCGTTTCGTTTGCATTTTGAAACACAGCTGAAAACTGTCCTTTACCAATATACGTTGACTACACACGTAATTTAAAAAAGTTCGAGGGAAACTTGTACGAGTTATCTGTAAATTCCACTGATACTATTTTAGAGAGTGCTCTAAACAATTAATAATTTCTTACCTGTCCAAATATTAGAAGCAACATCGGCATCACTACTCCGGGGCGGCTGTGGCTCAGGTGGTAGAGCGGGTCGGCAACTAATCACAGGGTCAACCTTTTTTGATGAAAGAGAAAGAGAAGTGGCCCAAGCACTGATCCCTGAGGTACCCCAGTAAGTAACTGATGTGGCTTGGATACCTTCCCTCCCCAGGCTACCTCGAAGGACCTGCCTGAGAGATAGGAGTTGAACCAGCCAAGCACATTGATTAATTGAAATGTATTGTAAGTCAATAAAATAAATAAATAAATAAACGGCCCACACGACTCCACATGCCGAAGTGTCCTTGGGCAAGACACTGAACCCCAAGTTGCTCCCAATGGCAGGCTAGCGTCATGCATGGCAGCTCTCCATCATTGGTGTGTGAGTGTGTGTGTGTGTGTGTGTGTGTGTGTGTGTGTGTGTGTGTGTGTGTGAATGAGACACAGTGTAAAGCACTTTGAATACCGCTAAGGTTAAAAAAAGCGCTATATAAGTGCAGACCACTACTCACGTTTTTCTTCATCATCAAATCTTTCCACCTTGTGTATGCCGTACCGATGTCTTTCTGTCTTCTTGCTTCTGACCTTTTTTGCTTCAACGGCATTACAGCTACTGAATCTCTTGTTGTCTCTGCTTCTAAATCACAATAATAAATATGTTCCATTGTGTTCGTTTTGCTCTGCGCATCACCAAACCACACTGCGCTAAGCATAGTCAAGTATATCTACATAGGAGGCAGCCAATGAGCGCGAGGATTCGACGTTTAATGAAACATGGCAGGTAATTTCAACCTAGCGAAACACATTGAAGGGTGTGTCCCGCACCATGCATAATAACAACTCTCATATGAGTGCACACCTTTCAAATCTCTCTTCACAAAAAACAATCCATTTGTTAATGTGTAAAACTTTTTAATTTAGCCCCAAATTACTGAATGCACCATTAAAGATGATTCATTGAAATGTATTGTAAGTCAAGCAATTTTCTAATGAATAGTTCAATCAAAAAAGAAAAGTCTGTTATAATATAGGCCACGTCCGCACTAATACATTTTTGGTTGAAAGCACATTGATTTTGCCATGTTTACACCTCTAATCCAAGGGCATAGATTTGGCTTGAAAATTGGGGGTTTTGATTATTGGGGGGTTATCTCCCCCATCCCCCTGGAATGTACGCCCCTGCTTTAATCCGCACAAGAACGGCATTTTCCTGTACTGAAATCGAGATCTTGCAAACACTGTCTAGCACCGGATACTTTGGAAAACGATGATGCTAAGAAAATGAAAACGTAATAGTGTGGACATTAGAGTAATAGATACTAATAGGATAGAGTGGTCAACATAAGATGTTTTCACACATTTGCTTTTCCATTTAATGAAGTAAATGGTGACGCGTGCCGTAAAGCTCCTAAATGACAAAAGTGCACGATAAATATTTCATAAAAGTATGGCTTAGTCCATACGACTACAAATATTGTGTGTTGATGCCATTTGGCTGCAAACGCCATTGGATCTTCCGTGTCTCGTGACCAAGCGGCATTGACATCAACACGAAAACGTAGAGCTTCGAAAACCCTTTATAGTACCGCATACTTGGGAAAACGTTAATGTTAGGATTAGGGACGTTGATTAATCGATTAATTGTCACTAATAATTTGATCGTTTAACGTACAAAATGACAACAAGCACTGTTGATCCGCCGGTCTCCTCGTTTCTACCCAAACTCTAATAACGTCAATGGTTACAGTAGGTGAAAAGTGAATATCTTTCATTTTATGTAAAAGTCCAGTGTAAATATAATTTACAGCTTAACCGAATTTGAATTTGCAGTTGGCTTACTTCAAAATATGGCTAATGGTCAACTCAATAGTGTGTCAAGTGTCAAGTGTGGCAAGGAAACAGTTTGCCATATGACTTGCCTTATAAAGGAGGGAAAGTTTTGTTTTCTTAGAAAAGGGTCTCACAAGAACTTTCAATTCCAATCATGCATCACTAAAGCACATTAAAAACACAACTGCACTGACTGCATTGGGTATTTGAGCCCTGCACGTTCTGGGCGGTCAGGGACCACAGTAAACCCAAGACCTGCCAGATCCAGTTCTCTCAACCCAGGGGCTTTGGAACCGGAGCGGTCCCGCAGATAAAACGGGCCTCTTCGCTGAAGCGCAGCCGTCCATTTCCACTCTCCCTCCCATTATTCCAGTCGGGGGATAATTTCCTCTCACTTTGTTGTCGAAGATCTGCGGATAAACTCGGCTATTACTCGACTGAGTGGAATACAAAACAAACAGGGAATGTAATTGTGGCTGGGGAGAAAGATGGTGGTGATGAAGTATGGTCAGGATGGTGTTTAATGACCAGCTGAGAGAAGCTGTTCACCACAAGAGCTCAGAGAACATACAAACCCACCATGAAAATGAAATCTCTCAAGAGAAGAAACCAAAAATTAATGCTCCATTCAGTTATATAGTCTATACTTTTATGACTAGATTTTAGCATTTTCTAAAGCAGAATTGGTGTAAAAATGATGCTATGCTCATATGATTTGTCAACATGATCACATTTGAAGATGTACCTTGAAATCAACCACATACTTCCAAAAGCGCCATCCTCATCAAACATTTTAGCATCAATTCAGACTGCATGAGCAGCCTGAGAAATATGGGTTCTGATCTCAAAGAAAACCAGTAAATAATCTTATTCATATAGACACTGGTGATTGTTCTAAAATGACATTTTAACTGCACTGATGGTTAGGTTTAGGGTTGGGGCATATGCTTAATAAAATATGCATTCCTATTAACTGTAATGCATCATTTACAGCTAAAAATCCAACTTGCTCTTGATGCCCCCCCGTGGACATTTTTCATCAACAACGATTCCAGCTTCCGCCACTTGGGGGCAGTGCTTTCAAATTGAGCTAATCACAGATACATTTCATCAGCAGAATTTCGACCTACTATCACCGAATTCCCAGTGCGTTCAGTCCGTATTCATTCGGAATCTCTGCCAGTTTTGCTATCGCACAAGATCACAAAACACAAATAAGCAGCTACCAGATTAGATCAGCGAGACTGAGGGTTTCTGCATTGTTTTAGAAAGGTTTACACCTAACCTTACTGGTGTTTTAAAGGTTTGGGTTTATCAGTTTCCTCAGGGCTTTGTTCATGGTGCATTTGGGAGCACCGCCGCACAGCAGTGATAAATCTGAAATTAAATATCTCTCCCTCCCTCATGTGTCCCTTTGTCCTCCTTGCTCTCTGTGCAAGCATTGTGAACTTGCCTTAAATTCCTGTTTCATACAGTAAGTCAACGACATTCAGAAGAATTACTAACAAGCACCATCTCCCATCAGACATATTTGCATCAGTTCAAGTGTGAATACATTTCCCTCTAGCGCTTCTGATAATTGGAAGTGGTCTCGTGGGGACCAGGAAGTAATCGTGTTCACATAAACAATGGCGAGTGCTATTTGGAAGATACATTTTCAGTCAAAAATGTAAAAATGTTTTCCAGTTATGGTTACGTTTGGGGTTTTGGGGTTTGAGTTAAGGCGTATGGTTTATACAATATGCATGTTGACTGTTTTACATTATTTACTATTGAAAACACAAGTCGCTTTTGGCGCCACCCTGTGGACTAGAGCTCACACATGCACATGCGTTCAACAACATTTCCAGATTTGACCACTGGGGGCAGTGGTTTGAATTTCGGTAAGCACAGACCGATTTCAGAAGCAAAACGTTTGACCTACTGTTGCCAAATTATAATAATCAGCCTGCTCAAATCTCTTTTGCAAACTCAAAATACATTGCGGCAGCTTTGACATGAATAAAACCAACCACTGTCAGTTTTCGTGTGCCTTGTAACTGGACGCAATGCACCAGGTTGCAGCATATATGCAGCTATGATGAGAGCAATTTTTTTTTATCTTTCAATTTTTTAGCCAACTATTCCTTTGTGGATTATATATATGTAGCAGTGATTGAATCACAAGTTTTACAACTTCTTTAAGACACTATATTCTATAGAATTAACTTTTAAACTTTTATCTAACCAGCTTTAACTCTCCGTTAGTATTGTATTTTTGTATTATGTGTCCTGGACTTGTGTGGCCTGTTAGACAAAGGAATTTTAAAAGTTTAATAGTTTATTAGAGTAAACTAGTTGTAACTAACACTGTAGCAAATGTTATTTGTGTGATTAATCTTAAAATTAATGTTTATGCTTAATGATTCATGCTTAAAAACACCTAAAGAAAGTCAAAGAAACAGGAACCTGGGCATTTTAATGGACTTGAGAAAAGTCCAGTGTGCTTCAAGACAGCTAATGAACCTCATAGAGGAGTTAGCCAAGTAAAACCAGTAATATTGTGACAGGACCCCTCTCTCTCTCTCTCTCTCTCTCTCTCACACACACATACACACACACAGAGATAGACAGACAAAATAGACAAAAACTAGTTTGAGATTACAAAAGGGTTTTTCACTGAGCTTCAAATGCAAAAAAACATTGAGGAACCTGTATTTTTAAGAATGTGTTGTACCAGCTTGGTCTTCAGAAGGTTCTCTGAGGTTTTTCAGCTGTTTGGAGATTGAGGAGAGATTTATTTCCCCCCAGCGTGAGTGAGATGACTGTCAGACTAAACTCCCAGACTGCCAAAAAAAAAGACCAATAAACATTTATGCTGGAGGCTGACTCCACCCACCGGCTTGACTCTGCCAGATTCCCCTGCCAGCTTATAACGGAGTATGTTTGAGAAACCACACTGTTTAATATCCTGCAGAACTTGGGCTTTGAGTATTTGTGTGTGTGAACATTTGTGTGATATTTTCCAAACACATGAGTAAAAACCTGCTGAAACATACACACAAACTCCAACAGCTGTCAGGGATTGCTGGAACTCCTCAGAGAGAGAAAGAGAGAGAGAGAGAGAGAGAGAGAGAGAGAGAGAGAGAGAGAGAGAGAGAGAGAGAGAAGAGAGAGAAAGAGAGAGGGAGGGTTGAAGTAAGTGGTGTTTACTAGGGCGAGTATTACGATTACTCATACTTGGGGTAAGGGGTTTGTTCCTATACCTAACCTAGGCAATCACCTAGCATTACCATAAACAACCATATAAAACACCACAGCAACCACCTAACAATGCCCTAGCAACCAACAAAAACACTCTACCAGCACAAACACTGTAGCAGCCACTTAGCAACCACACAAAACCCCCTACCAGCCCAAACAATGTAGCATCCACCAAACAAGTAATTTTATTTGTACAGTGCTTTTCACAATACACATCGTTTCCAACCTAACAACCACTAAAAATACCATAGCAACAACCTATTAACCTCCCTAAACACCCTAGCAACAACCAAAACACCCTACCAGCCCAAACACAGTAGCAACCACCTTGCAACTACCCAAAACACCCTACTAGTACAAACACTTTTGCAACCACCTAGGAACCAGCCCAAACACCCTAGCAACAACTTAGTAACAACCCAAAACACTTGCAACAACCAAGTGATGCCCTAGCAACCACTGAAAATACCCTATCTGCCCAAGCACTCTAGCAACCACCAAAACACCCTAGCAACTACCTAGCAACGCACTAGCACCATTCAAAACACCCAACAACCACATAGCAATGCCCTAGCAATGAGCTATCAACAAGCAAAAACACCCTACCACCCCAAACACCCAATCAACCACCTTGCACTGTCATATCAATCACCCAAAACACCCTAGCAACAACCTAATAACCACCCAAAACACCCTACCAGCCCAAACAATGTAGCAACCACCCAGCAACTTGGTAACCACCCGAAACACTTGCAACCACCAAATGATGCCCTAGCAACCACTGAAAAGACCCTATCTACCCAATCACTCTAGCAACCACCTAGCAACCACCAAAAACACCCTATCAACTAAATATCAATGCACTAGCACCATGCAAAACACCAACAACCACATAACTATGCCCTAGCAATGACCTAGCAGCAAGAAAAAACACCCTACCACCACAAACACACAAGTAACCACCTTGCAATGTCCTATCAATCACCCAAAACACCTAGCAAAAACATAGTAACCACCCAAAACACCCTAGCAACCACCTAGCAATGCCCTGGTAACCACCAAAACCACTCTACTGCCCCAAACTTCCAAACAACCACCTAGCAACAACTTAAAACACCACAGCAACACACTAGCACCGTGAGAGCATCTTTTGTACAGGCAAGTTACCAACAAGCAACCACCAAGCAACCCACCAGCACATAGCAACCATCTGTCAATGTCCTAGAACCATTCAGAAAACCCTAGCATTGTGGCAGTGAGCTTTACACAGGCAAACAGCACTTCTTTTCTGTGGCTGTATGCTCTGCGTTTTAGGTGGTAGTTCAATGGTGGTTCCTTCAGCAGTGTCACGGGTTCCTGTGCCCACCAATGCAAACACAGTTGTCGAGAAAACAGTGTTAGACCCCTGCGTTCTAGACTTTGCCACCTTCCTGCTGTTTCCCTGGATCAGTGGCTGCTGTTCCTCAACAAATGCCTGAAGGATGTTTGCACAGCTGGGTGACCAGAGAGAGGGAGAGAGAGAGAGACCCCGCTCCCCAGTATTTAACTACCTCAGAGATATCAAACCTTCCAATTCCCTGTTCTACACTTGCATTGTATTGTTCAGTGTAATTTTAAAGGTGCATAGCTCTGCATGCATATTTATTTGCTTAAGAGGACGGCCCATCATTGACACAAAGTCCAGTTTTTTTTTTGTCTTTATATTGTGTTTATTTTATTTGAATTTCAGTTTATTTTCTCTCAAGAATGGAACAGTATCTAATGTTGTTTTTTTCATCTAATTTAAGAGAACGACTAATGCCGCAACTGTCATTAATGAAACACAATATACTTATGTTAACGCAGTACTAATATGCTTTCGTAAATGAACACATAATTGAACAAAACGCACTTTTATAGTAGTGTAGCCCATTTATTTGATCACTAGACTGTGTACGCCTTTGCACGGAAATTTGGCAGTACTATTTTGGTACACCTCGGACACCATGTCAATGACCCATAAACTCAAACAACCCAAACACCTGTTTCACACCGCAAACCAAAGCAGAAAGCACAAGAAACTGTAACTGTTGTTTTGCTGCATCTCAATACAGAAAATAAAGTGATTTCTGGGTAACTATATTGAACATTTGTCTAATTACGTCCATAAATTATAAAATGATTATTGAGAGTTGGTCATAAGAATTATTATAAACTTGACTGTCGTCAAGTATAATTTATACCAGATTTTGTGAAAATAGCTTAGAGTCTTGTGCCGGCCAGTTTGGGGCTTTTCACACCTCTGCAATTCTTTGAATCCGTTCAGCAAGGAGCTACAGAAAAATCCCAAACAGATGTCCATTTGACTGTCGTTCATGAAACATGCATTTTCAATTACTCGCCCCCCTTTGGAGCGTGTTGCATGTACACGACTCTGAATGCAACCCAACACGGCCCAGCAATTGCTCAGGAAATATTACATCACTGAAAACTAAACTGGTGGGTGTAAATATATTTTTGTGAGCAGTTAACAAAACTTCAGGCTTTAAAATCCTCTCAGAATTCCCCGCTTGACTAATGCCGACTCTGGGCTCACTTCCTGTTGGTCGGAGAAACAGGGAAATACCCAACATTACAAACAAAATATCTCCTACACTAAACTTAATCTAACTCAGTGTTGACGGTTCAGTTATGAAAATATTTTTGACATGCCTCCAAACACACTTGCCTAAGGCAAGCTTGACGATTACTCTTCATCATACTTCACATTTAGGGATTTAAACAATCCCCCAAGTACTAAACTTTCTTACTCTGAAGGAGCCATATCAAAGAGACTTGAGGGTGGACTCTTTTGACTTGGGAAAGTAAGCAGCCACCCAAATTGCCCTAACAAATGCATAGCAACGCCCTGGCAACCACCAAGCACACCTTAGGCGACAACGTTCAGCAAAATTCCTGGCAAGAAAGCAGCACTCATGTTTCCTTCAGGAAATGTAAATAATCGAATTACAAATGTGCCGTAAGTTTTTTCATGCAAAGGTTTCCAAAAAACATTCCTACTCCCTGAAAGATATCACCTAAATAAGAGTCATGAGATATCTCACCAGACTGTGCGAAAGCTCTAGACTATGTAAACAGCAAACAAAAGTGTGTCCGAGGATGCTTTCTGCCTGTCAATCATTTTGCCCTTTAGTGTCGTGTTGTAGTTTCAGCAGATTATTGAGGCTTTTTTCTCCCTTTTTCTCCCCAATTTGGAATGCCCAACTCCCGATGCGCTCTAAGTCCTCGTGGTGGCATCAATCCGGGTGGTGGAGGACGAATCTCAGTTGACTCCGCGTTTGAGACCGTCAATCCCCACATCTTATCACGTGGCTCGTTGAGCACGTTACCGTCGAGACATAGCACGTGTGGAGGCTTCACGCTATTCACCACAACTCACCACGCGCCCCACCGAGAACAACATTATAGCAACCACAAGGAGGTTACCCCATGTGACTCTGCACTCCCTAGCAACCAGGCCAATTTGGTTGCTTAGGAGACCTGGCTGAAGTCAATTTTTAGGGATTTTGGAACAACACTAATAAGCCCAGTGTAGATACAACCAGTATAGATAAGCCAACATAATACATCTTAATTCATTGTTACGCTAGTGTGCTTATGGGGCAACTTTCAAAAAGGAAAATAAAAGATTTCACTTGTAGTGTTCTCATTAACCTTTACCCTCACTGGCTCGCTATGCTTAACTATAATGGCTGTACAAACGAGCACAGAAAACAAACACAAGCTCTGTAAGATTTCGGCCTCAGTACTGAAATGTTTACAGGAAGTTCATAACAAATCAATGTGCTCTTCGTTTTTATGTGAACTCTTTTGGCACTTTGACACACAGTTTGTTGAATTTCTCCCCAGATATTGTCCTGTTGGTTTCAGGCCCTGAGTGTTTGGCATCACACTCAAACGGAGACGTCAAAGCGCTCTCCATCATGTGTGGAAAACCTTCTAGACTTTATTTAGAGGATGAGAGCCCAGTTCCATCTGAATGCAAGGAGGTTGAGCCAGACTTTGTTTCATATAGAGCAGTGAGGAATATTGATTTTAAGTCCGACTCGTTTCTGGGAATTGTTTTTTGAACAGTTTATTATAATGAGCGTGTTAACGTGCATTTAAAGACTTTGCTGAATAAGCCAGCAGTGTGTGTGTGGTCTTGTAAACGCCTTAAATGGTTTTCCTTTATTGAGGTCTTTTAAGCAAAAACCAATTAACATACAAAGATTTTTGCCCATTTCTCCAATTTCGTTTTGTGTACAATCACCTTTAACTGCATTCTGACCGGCTTATCCAATTTGCACAAGCATTGTGCGCATGAAGCAGGGAATAATCCATTGATTTCCAATCTTTTTTCTCAAACCGGGGATTGAGTTGTCATGGAATAACCCATCTGTGTAATTTCACATGCAACCATGTTTGGCCGGATTCATGCCAGTTTGTCAGGCACTGGTGGCCTTAACCCATCGCCAGGAAATGTTGTTTTTGGAGTGATGCCACTCCCTTCAAACACTCAAATCCCACCTCATGTCTCTCTCCCTCTCTCCCCCGTTGCCAACACAAACCCCCAAAGCCACAGCCCTCACACTGCTGACGGGCAGAAATTAATCGTGAAGGCGTACATGGGGCCATTTATCAATTGGTTGTGGCGAGGAAGCCAGAGTGCATCATGGGAGCCGTGCCACTGGGAAAATCTGAGTGAGTAAATGAGAGTTAGAAAGAGAGAGACTAATTAGCTTTGATTCAGTGTAAAAACATATACAAAAAGCATGGGAAAATCTACTAAAGATCCCTGTTGCAAACTCATAAACACCACTAACTGATCTCACTGGCCACATAAACTCACACACTGCCCCCTTGCTGCCCAGAGCAACATCCCAGAATAATCTGTTACTGGACTAGTAAACAAAGAGACTTTTCTCAAAATGCTTCATGTCTAAACGTTGGAAAAGAACACAAATATCTAAAACATCAACCAAACACATCACGTCATTAAATATATTAGAGTGTGGTAGAGGCTGTGGTGCCAGTTTGGAGGCGGGACAGCCCCGACAACTCATGTCTGACTACGCCCCTTCTGACAAGACATTTTGGAATACAGTGCACACGGATTTACTTTTCATTTCCAGTGTGATGAATGTTGGCAACCTAATAAGATTAAAAATCAACTTGACCCTGATAACTTGTGTGTGTCTATGCCAAAAATACTTGTATCTGGGTTGATGTGGCAGCTAAAGGGATAGTTCACCCAAAAACGATTTTTAGAAGAATATTGATTCTCTGTATGTCCATACAATCGAGCGCTCAGCCATTCAAGCTATACTCTTTCTGACCGCACGCCCATACGGATGCTTTTGACACATGCGCACTACGATTGCTTTGTAATGGTACATTCATGCCATGTTGGAATTACTGTAATTACCAGATGTCAGATCGGAGGTTCTACTTGGAGCCGTTCACGTCCTCGGACCTCGCAACTTATTCATTTCTATGGTAACACTTATAATGCCAAAATGGCTTTGTTGCTGATAACAGTAAAATGTTTATCACTTCATTAATTCATCTCTATATGCTTTTGATAAATGTGTAAGAACAAAAGGAAATGCTCCAGGCATGAATGGCATGAAACGGGCTTCAGAATTACAGTAGGTGTGGCAAAATGGCTCGATAGCGGCACCTAAAAACATTCAACGATGTGCGCTTTACACTACGTTTCACCTATACTTATGAAAATCGGTACACGTGTGTAACATGCCAATACCTACAAAAAAGTCTCTCGGACCCATGCCCTAAACTCAACAGGAAGTCAGCCATTTTGATTTTACTCATCAATTTTTGCTCAGTTTTTTGCCATTTTCAGGCCTCGTACTTTAACAAACTCCTCCTAGAGATTTCATCAGATCTATTTCATATTTGGTTATTCTAATCTGAAGGCCTTGGCGATATTAAATTGCAAAGCTTTTGAGTTTTCGCTGCACGGCGTGGCCGTGACGGTCTGACAAAATTTGATGTTTCGCCATGAAACAGGAGGTTGATATAACTAATACATGCAATGTCTAATCTGCCCCAAACTTCATACGTTTTATAAGAGTCCCGGCTTGAATACATCTACATAACAACATTCAGTTATAGTCATAGCGCCACCTACTGGCAACAGCCAATTCCAGGTCTTGTACTTTAACAAACTCCACGCAGAGATTTAATCAGATCAACATTATATTTAGTCAGTCTTAGTTGAAGCATTTGAGTTTTCGTTGAACGTGGCCTGACAAAGTTCGATATGAAACGAGTCACATTTTTGAGGCCAAAACATGCTTGAGAACTCATGAAACACATCTCAAAATAGTGGAAAATTTACATCTGATACTGGTTTTAGAATCATGGCAAAATGGCTCGATAGCGCCACCTACAAAATTTCAACGAAGCAGCCTTCGTGCCATGTTTCACCTACACATAAGAAAATTGGTAGGCATAAGTAACATGTCGCCATGTACAAAAATGTCTCTTAATGCCATATCCTAAACCCAACAGGAAGTCAGCCATTTTGATTTTTCTGTAAAATTTTTGCTAAGTTTTTGCCATTTCCAGGCCTCTTACTTTAAAACAACTCCTAAAGATTAAATCACATCGACATCATATTCGGTCAGACTAATCTAAAGGCCGTTGCAATGCTAAATTGCGAAGCTAAATTGAGTTTTCTTTGAACGTCGTGTCCCTGGCGGCCTGGCATAGTTCGATGGTTCGCCATGAAACAGGAAGTTGTTTTAACTCAAACATAAAATGTCCAATCTGCTCCAAACTTTGCATGTTTTATAAGAGTCCCAGCCTGAACACTTCTATATGCCAATATTCAGTTATAGTCATAGCGCCACCTACTGGCAATGACATGTTTTACACTGTGATACACTCTTAACAGCATTTAAGTGCTAAAAAATGCTAAAGAAATTTGGAGTGACATTCCCCTGGCACAGCAGCCCCAACATGCACCAGGGTGTGCAATGAGAGTGAATGGTGACTGAGGCTAACATTCGGACTAAAATCCCCTTTTGTGTTCAACAGAAGTAATAAATATGGCTTTGGAACAACATGAGGGTGAACTATCCATTTGAAGTTATTTTACTGTACCTGTACATACCGTAAACATGTAAAGAACCACTTCCAACGTGAGCTGTGGCAATGCAGACAGAGTCGTCTGGCAGGAAACAGGCTCGGCTCTCCCACTCACCCACGGCAACTTGTTGAATTATTAAAATAAAATGTTGTGGTTTGACCTAAGCTTGTGTAAGTGAACAGCAGCCGACCACAGACTGGGCCCAGAGTTCTGTACGCTACACAACAGAACCTCATTGATACAGCAGAATTCATGACCAACAAATCATAACCTACAAAAAATGTCAGTCTTAGTATGTACTATTGATCATGTGGATTAGAAACTGGCAAACAGCAAAATCTGGGTATTTTCAGACCTTTAAAACGGGTTCAAATTAAATTGCAGGCAGTATAAAAGGCTCTGTATATCTCAATGTGCAGCGAAGCGGTCGTTGAGGAAACTTATATTTATAGACATTAATTCTGGGGCAAAACTTCACAATTACACCAATAACAGTGACTTGGCTCTGAGACTGGAAGTTTGGGTGTCACCTCATTTAACATTTTATTACTTAACATTCTGGCGTTTTTATAAGATACAAGCAAATGTTCTCATTAAAACTTTTTTCACAAGTGCATTTAAAGAAAATGAGGAGAACGGTGTCTCTCTGTCTGGCACATACGGTGTGTTTTGGACGCGTTTATTTGTTTATTTGAAGTTCCACAATCACAATCCCTTTTGTCCCGGTATCGGGTTCCTGCTGAAAACAGAAAGCTCGCCGATCGGTGGATGGCAGCAGGAATTTTACCGCCACGCTGGGCTCCACGACTTCCTACACAGGTGTATGAAACCTGTCTGTGACCCTCATTTCTTCTGCTTTCAAAACACATAAAATGATGGGCGCTTAACCGCCAAAAACAGGCTTTGGAAAAAGGTCCAAAGAAAAAAAAAGGTGCAGAGGAAAGTTTTTCCACTGTAAATTTTAAAGGGGGCTGAGGAGCGGTTCAGGCCAGAGCGTTTGACGGCTGTGAGAGTGGTAGAGAAAAACATCAGCTATGTTTGGCACAGAAACCATGAAGTTAAAAGATGAAAGACAGCGTAGCACGGGGACTACCTGAATAAGTGCGCTTATAAAACGAGCTAGTCAATTGTGAACAATACCTTGCTGATAGCTAGCTCTACTGGGGAAAAAAATAATAAAGAACAGACACAAACGGAGTCTGCTGGGGCATTTTTCCACACTTTTTGAGCTGATGTTCATGGTGAAAAATCTACAGAATGCACAGTGCATATTATTCCAAACGAATAAAAGGTTTGCCTCCGTAATGTTTGATCACAATGGCTGTTTCTCAGTGTGCATTCTGTAGTGTTCTTACATTCTCGTGGACTGGTTCGATGTCATCATCCTCTGCCAAAGTTCAATTCCAATACTCAAGTACCGAGAATGCATAAAATTACCTGGATGGAGTGCTGGTGGCGTAGTGGGCTAAAACACAGAACTGGTAATCGGAAGGTTGCTGGTTTGATCCCCACAGCCACCACCATTGTGTCCTTGAGTAAGGCACTTAACTCCATATGCGATTGTCCCTGTAGATCACTTTGGATAAAAGCTTCTGCCAAATGCATAAATGTATCCTGTATTGTTCACTGTACATTGTATATTATTATTTGTATATTGTGTCGAGTAATTATGTGTATATTAGTTTTATAAATTGTGTTGGTTCAGTAAATCTGATGTTTATTGTAAATTGGTATATGTCTCATCACTGTCATGACTTCTACGTTGCTTCCGCACACAAGACTTTCACCCACTGTTGCACTTCTATATATGGTTGAGTGACGATAAAGTGATTTGATTTGATTTTGCATTCTTTGCATTGAGAAACGTCTAATGTAATAACTTGCTCCGCCTCTAAAAAGACTTTCTTTTTGGGCTGACATCACTAATCCCTCCTACTTTTTCCAACACATTCCCTTCAGTCACCTGACTCCATCGTTTTCACGATCCAATACATTTCTGATGAAAGAAGTCTTTAGCCTGATCTGTGGTGACATTTTTGCAACGATGAGGTTTTAAAGTTGACGCTCTATCGAGTTTTAAATCAACATAACCGACTTCCATACCCTAAACCTAAACCTAAACCTAACCAATAGTGTCATGAAAAGCAAATGTGAGATGAAAAACACAATTGCTGAAACATTTTGTGGTGCTTCTATGACACTTTCGGCTCACTCACGTGCTCTTCAGGACTCGTACCCCAAATCCATCGCAAGTGCAACGCTTTATCAGTTGTGAGTGTGTGTGTGTGTGTGTGTTTGAGTGTGTGAGTCTGTGTATGTGCATTTGTGAGTGTGTGTATGTGTTTGGGTATGAGTGTGTGTGTTTGTGTGTGTGTGTTTGGGTGTGTGTTTGTGTGTGTTTGGGTATGAGTGTGTGTGTTTGGGTGTGTGTGAGTGTGTTTGGGTATGAGTGTGTGTGTTTGGGTATTTGAGTGTGTTTGGGTATGTGAGTGTGTTTGGGTGCGAGTTTGTGTGTGTTTGGGTGTGAGTGTGTGTGTGTGAGTGTGTTTGGGTGTGTGTGCCTGTGTGTGTTTGTGAGTGATTGAGTTTGTGATAGTGTGTGTGAGTAAGAGAGATTGTGAGTGAGTTTGTGATGAGTGTGTGTGTGTGTGTGTGTGAGTGAGAGTGTTTGGGTGTGTTGTGTGTGTGTGAGAGTGAGTGTGTGTGTGTGAGTGTGTTTGTGTGTGAGCTACTGCACAATCTGATTAAACTCGAACAAGCTTGTTAATGTAGTTGGTTATGTGATGCAACCGTTAACATGCGCTATAGTAAAAGTGTTTGAATGTCATAAGATAACATTGTGTGAGTAACAGAGTGAAAATGTAATACTTATAAACTGATAATCTGCAGTTTTACCAGTGATTTGTGTGAAAGTTAATAAAAGTCGTTGTTGTTGTAGTGTTCATTTCACCAGGAAACTGCCGCAATATGTACAACAAGCCACTTAAAATTAATTTGGCAAAAAAGTACATATAGTTACATTTTTCTATGATTTCATATTGACTTAAGTCAGTGTGTTGCCAGAGATTATTCATATTAGAAAGCCAGCAGCACTACAGGCCTGTGGGTGTTAAGTGATATTGCAGTAGATGGATGCAGTTGTTATGATGGTGTCAAAAATTGGGATACGAATCAGGGTGGAAGGATTCATTTTACACAAACACAGGGCAAAATCTGGAAAGACTATTAACACACACACATGCACCTGTGCCTCTGACCCATCTGTGAGTGTCTGCTGATGTCATTATGGGTGCTGTGAGGTCACGAAGCATCTCGCTGCCAGTGTACCAACCGTGAAATAATCCCAACCTCAGTCAATGTCCCCCATTTCACTCGTCATGTGATATAAAAACAACCACAGCAGAATAAATAATAAACCTGCAATATCAAAAAATGACAATGATGTGTGATACCACTAACATTCAGCTCTTACGCACACACAGGAGATCAAAGTACAGTGGCTCCAAAAATTGTCCATTTTTGGACACGTACGTCAAATGTATTGCATTAGATCAACCATGATTTTAATAGGAAACTAACTTTTGTGTACCTTGGAAGAAGACATGAGATGAGGAAAGCGTTATAGACATACATCAGTCATTTGCATTGCATAAATGTTGAAATTCACTTTGTTGATTGGTTGGTCTGTATGGGAACAAAAGTCTTTACCTTTTTTTGTACAAGCCAAGTTATACGTTATCTTACGATTTCGCCATCTCGTACTAATTATAACCAGTTGTCATGAGGCCATGTTGGATTGCCAGTGCAAAACTCGCCACCAGAGTGTTATGTGTGGTTGCTAAGGTGTTCTGAGTTGTTTTTAGCCCATTGTTTGGTAGTTGCTAGGGTGTTCTGGTGGTTGTTAGGTGGTTACGTCCTGGCTCAAGTTAAAAGAGTACACACTGGAGTCTCCATTATATTCTGGTCTCTAGATATGGGTAAGGTCCTTTCTTCCATTCAAGTCTATGGGATTTTTAGCCATTCTATCTTCCGCCATGCTAAAACTAATGCCATTAGCACAAACGGTATGGTACTGTTTGTGCTAATGTAATGGTAAAAAGTACTCTATAAACAGAATGTCTTGTAGATCAACTAAAAATGAATCACAAAAGTGTCCCTCTTTACAATCAAGCATTGCAGTGTTTTATTCCCAATGTGAGGATTAGTTTTGGTTATAATCTAATGGCTGTTGGAGTAAATCATTAGCTGAAGTTGAAAAGTTGGTTTATTAGACACCAGCGCAGGGCCGGCTGTCCCAGGACCCTCTTTCTCAGCACGACGTCTCCGTCTAGGGGCCCCAGTGTAGGAGTGAGAGAAAGATGGAGAAAACAGAGACGTGTTAGTAAAGCCTGTCAACAAAGCAACAGTGTATTAGCCCAGAGACTTATCAAAGTTCCCATCCTGCTTCATTTAAGTATTACTGGTATATAATAGTGTTTGAAGTATAAACACAAATCTGAGCAAACAGGACAGCCTACATCTGCATATATTGCATGAAGTTAGCTAGCTCCTACATGCTGAGTTACACAGAAGGAAAATTCCAGAGCATTCTGTGCTACCGCAGTAAATCATCTGTAATGAATGAAAGGTTGAACCAACCTTCAGCTGGCGTATATCTCCACGAGAGGAGTGCTGTAGATCTCAGAGCCCAGGAGAGCAGAGGAATTCATGTGTTCCCCTTAAGAGATAGCTCACAACCTTCCTTGAGCTGAGCAGATAAATCTTCCACTCCTCCAGAGCAGTTTGCGTTTTCTGTTCACCTCCAGAGAAAAACACCCACAGCCACATAAAACGAGCCCAGGGACCCCAAAGTCTCTAGACTAATAATGCTCTTGAATTTAAATAGGGGTAATTACACTGGATTTTATTCTGATTATATGAGACAAGCATCCCTGTTAAACACACCCTAAGATGCTTTGAAAAAAATGGTCAAGCTGGTATCCTGGCCTGACCAACCTGGTCTTCATTTGATCTTAGCTGGTTTAAGATGGTCTATCTTGACTCTCGGCCTGGGAAACCTGGTCTTTAGCTGATTTAGGATGGTCTAACTGTCTTCCGGCCTGGCCAAACTGGTCTTCAGCTTGTCTTAGCTGGTTTAAGATGGTCTATCTTGACTCTCGTCCTGGGAAACCTGGTCTTTAGCTGATTTAGGATGGTCTAACTGTCTTCCGGCCTGGCCAAACTGGTCTTCAGCTTGTCTTAGCTGGTTTAAGATGGTCTATCTTGACTCTCGTCCTGGGAAACCTGGTCTTTAGCTGGTTTAGGATGGTCTAACTGTCTTCCGGCCTGGCCAAACTGGTCTTCAGCTGGTCTTAGCTGGTTTAAGATGGTCTATCTTGACTCTCGGCCTGGGAAACCTGGTCTTTAGCTGGTTTAGGATGGTCTAACTGTCTTCCGGCCTGGCCAAACTGGTCTTCAGCTGGTCTTAGCTGGTTTAAGATGGTCTATCTTGACTCTCGGCCTGGGAAACCTGGTCTTTAGCTGATTTAGGATGGTCTAACTGTCTTCCGGCCTGGCCAAACTGGTCTTCAGCTTGTCTTAGCTGGTTTAAGATGGTCTATCTTGACTCTCGTCCTGGGAAACCTGGTCTTTAGCTGGTTTAGGATGGTCTAACTGTCTTCCGGCTTGGCCAAACTGGTCTTCAGCTGGTCTTAGCTGGTTTAAGATGGTCTATCTTGACTCTCGGCCTGGGAAACCTGGTCTTTAGCTGGTTTAGGATGGTCTAACTGTCTTCCGGCCTGGCCAAACTGGTCTTCAGCTTGTCTTAGCTGGTTTAAGATGGTCTATCTTGACTCTCGGCCTGGGAAACCTGGTCTTTAGCTGCTTTAGGATGGTCTAACTGTCTTCCGGCCTGGCCAAACTGGTCTTCAGCTTGTCTTAGCTAGTTTAAGATGGTCTATCTAGCCTCCTGGCCAACCTGGCCTTCCGCTTTTCTTAACTGGTTTAGGATGGTCTATCTGGTCACCCAGCCTGGCTGACCTGGTCTTCAGCTTGTCTTAGCTGGTTAAAGATGGTCTAGTTGGTCTTCTGGCCTGGCCTTCCTTGTCTTCAGCTTGTATTAGCTGGTTTAAGGTGGTATCCTGGTATGGAAAACCTCGTCTTTAGTTGGTCTTAGCTGGCTTAAGATGTCTAGCTTGTCTCCTGGCCCGGACAACCTAGTCTTCAGCATGTCTTAGCAGGTTTAAGATGGTCTAGCTTGTCTCCTGGCCTGACCAACCTGGTCTCCAGTTGGTCTTCGCTGGTTTAAGATGGTCCAGCTGGTCTCTGGGCCTGGACAACCTGGTCTTCAGCTTGTCTTAGCTAGTTTAAGATGTCTGGATAGTCTTCAAGCCTGGACAACCTAGTCATCAGCTTGTCTTAGCAGGTTTAAGATGGTCTAGCTTGTCTCCTGGCCTGACCAACCTGGTCTCCAGTTGGTCTTCGCTGGTTTAAGATGGTCCAGCTGGTCTCTGGGCCTGGACAACCTGGTCTTCAGCTTGTCTTAGCTAGTTTAAGATGTCTGGATAGTCTCCAAGCCTGGACAACCTAGTCATCAGCTTGTCTTAGCAGGTTTAAGATGGTCTAGCTTATCTCCTGGCCTGTCCAACATGGTCTTTAATTGTTCTTAGCTGGTTTAAGATCTCCAGCTGGACTCCTGGCCTGGAAAAAACCTGGTCTTAGCTGATTTATTGTGGTCTAGTTTATCTCCTGGCCTGGAAAACTTGGTCTTCAGTTGGTCTTAGCTGCTTTAAGATGTTTTGCTGGTCTTCTGGCCTGGCCAACCTGGTCTTCAGTTGATGGCAGTTGGTAAAAGGATGGCTGAGCTGATTTTCTGGCCTGGCAAACCTGGTCTTCAGTTGGTCTTAGCTTGTTTAAGATGGTCTAGCTGGTCTCTCGGCCTGGCCAACCAGATCTTCAGTTGATCTTAGTGGTTTTCATACCAGTGAAATGTGTGCCCATGTAAACCATCTTATACCATCTGTGTCATTTGATGACAAATAAACAGCCCTCTGGTCACTGGAGGGAGTTGTGACTGGACTATGTTTGGTTTTTCATGCTCATCATGGCTGGCTTTTTTTGGTGTAGAGTTTGTTGATGTTTCCCTCCTTATCCAATGTAGTTTTAATGCCTTAAGGGCCACAGTTTTTTAGGCTGTCTCAGTCTTCTGTACCTCTGCCAACTCTACTAGATTAATTGGGCTTTCTAATCTACAGGAATTCACTGGTTTTAAAGATGTCTAGACAAAACCTGATTGTGACAAGAGTTCCATATAGCTCTAAGCTTTTTATGCTTGTATACTGTAGGTCACTATTTTCTGAAGAAAACGTGTACCACCATGATGAGAGTGTTGCTACAGTATGCAGTTGCGAAGATGTTCTGAGTGGTTTTTAGCATGTTGCCATGTGGTTGCTAGAAAGCTCTAAGTGCTTTTGAGGTGCTTTTTACTTGCCCATGTCAAAAGATCCAATTTGTAAACTAATGTTAGAACTGACTTCAAAAGTAATAGCACACCTCACTTCAACAAGCCACATGATCCATCCATAGCACAAATGGTGCGGGTTGAGTTACTATCTGAAAAAAGTCATTTTTGATCAAATGTAGACAGCAGCATCACTCCAACACCTTATCCTTGAGTAATCATTATAAATTGCTCATTTGGTACTAGAAAATCACTTGCCATTATATTAAACACAGTTGAAAGCTACAGTTGGTTCATTAAATGAAGATTAACATTGTCTTGCCACAATATGCAATAAACCGGCATGTCTTAAGGTCAATATTATGTCAAAAATGGCACAAAAAAAAAGAAACATCTTTCTCTAGAAACTCATCAGTCATTCATTGTTTTGAGGAATGAAGGCGATACAATGCTTGAAATTGACAAAAAACTGCAGATTTCATCCAAAGGTGTAACTCCAGTCTTCAAAGACAAAGCACAACTGTCTCTAACAAGGACAGAAAGAGATGTGGAAGACCAGATGTGCAACTAAACAAGAGGAGAAGTACATCAGAGTCTCTAGTTTGAGAAATAGACACCTCACATGTCCTCCGCTGACAGCTTCATTGAATTCTACCCGCTCAACACCAGTTTCATGTACAACAGTAAAGAGGAGAGGATGGATGGATGGATGGATGGATGGAAGGATGGATGGATGGATGGATGGATGGATGGATGGATGGATACTTCAGTAGAATTCTCAACTTCAAATGAAGCTTCTCTGTGGCTGATGTTCTTCAATTTAATGTCTCTCATAGATCTCAACGGCAGATTGCTGCCAACACATAATAGTGACATAATAATACACATGATCACCCTGGAGCTGAGATTTCTGTCCATCTATGGAGGAGAGAGATGAGCGGAGATGGGTGGAGAGGGTTTGTAGAGATGCTCATTTGGACCGCTGTGCTGCTGGCAATCTGGTTGGATCCATGGATGAGTTCTGGAGAAGCGCCGCTTGTATCTTGGCTCTGCCGTAGGGATGAAAGCGCTAATTGTCTCTGGCTTTCCTCACATATCCTTGTCAGAGTTTCCAGGCGGATGGGCTTTGAACCACACACATGAAAGCAGCAGGGATTTATAGGAAATGGTCATGGGTTCTGATGTGTGGGTCCAGACACACCCCTCCTCCCCATCTCACGGGCCCCGAAACCCTCTGCCGACTGCCTCCCTTGCTAATTAGTGATTTGTAAGCAGTTCTGCTCTGTCTTTCCAAGCTCACAGCACTGGAAAGTCGTAAAAGCAAAAGACAGAAAAAAAAAAAACCCACTTAAGCGTTCTAACAGCCTGACCTGCCTGTGCGAAACAGGCCCGTATCTTGGCTCAAAAAGTGGGATTGAATCATATCAAAGGCGCTTCTCCAGGGTCACTGACATCTATGAAATCTTTTTACGGCTTTTTTTCTAAGGCATTTCTGGGAAATTTATTGGCCTGTTGGCACCTTTGTTTTTTTACTTGGATACTTTGACATTTGGATTTTCTCAGACGAGTCCAAAATGGTTTTGTTTGTCACATCTCATTCTAATTTAATACCTAATAATTAATGGTTAAGCAAATTGTAAAGCAAACCTCACTATTACTGTTGCTCATATTTTTAATTAGCGATTTAAACGAGTATAAAACTTCATCGTGCAACCTCAAATCTTGTGGCTTTTTGAGAAGAGGTGTGTTATTACTTTTCTAAGCGACTAAACGTACAATTTTGGACTGGCGGGTGATAAATGGACAAAAAAATACCATAGATTTACATTGATGGAGGGACCAGAGCAGTATCTAGAGATCATGATATCATAGACTTGGGTGTGAGTTTTGTACGGGCAAATTCAAAAAAAATTTGTTAGAAAAATGTAAAATCTAGTATTTATTTAGTTTATGCTATTATTGCTGTCAACGCTTCTAATTGTAGGTGTCCATTTAGTTAATGGTGGTGTTTAGCTCTCTATGAGTCATGGAGAAGATCTTATCTTTTTCCGTGTTGGGGCAGTCAGAGTATTTGTCATCGGAAACTACACGCAAAGGGAAATTGTGTCTGTAGTAATAGCAATTCACAATAGGGCGTAAATATGCCGTAGCATATTGGTGGTATATGCTTCTGTTGAAGCCATCAGTCTGCATTTATTTAAACTTCTTAGAATCTTGGCTTTGAACTCCTTTATGAAGGATTTTATGATATCCCTATGGAAAAAAATAAATGGAAAATACTTCCGGAACTAGGGAAAAAAATAAAAAATGTGGGTGTACACGGTTGCACATTATTGCTTATACATAGAGTTAGGAGTTGGCAAACCTGGCATCCAATTGATGAAACGATTGGACATGTGGTTTAGAGTTATTTTAACTTAAAAAAAGCACTTGAACATTTTGAGTTTGCTATTCACAAAAAATAGGTGGTGGCCTTTTGAGTCATCTTAGCTGGATGACCACTTCTAGGGAGAGTAGCCACAGTATGAAATCATCTCCATTTATAGACAATTTGTCTAACTGTGGACACTGTGTGAATATCTAAGCTCTTTGAGATTACCTTGTAACCTTTTCCAGCTTCATGCAATGCAACAATTCTTGATTGTAGGTCTTCTGAGATCTCTTTTTTGCACTCAGGTAACAGCCGATTGGGCCTGACTCACTGAACATTCACTTGACTGCCCGAGCAACTGAGCACCTTTTTTGTATCTTTTTGTGCTGGTTCTGCCTAGCGGCTGGAGTTTGTTTTGTGGAATAACACACCTTCGGGAAAGTTTGTGGATGAATTTGCAGGCTCTTTGTGGGTATGCCTATTGGCTGGAGTTTGTTTTATAGATTATTTTCTGTTGTGTAATTCTGTCTCGCAAAAAGTGTATAGAAACATCAGACTTAAGCAATCCGACGGCAAGGTTGTCACGGGGGCTCTCGTTGGTGTACATGGATTGTTTGAATTTACAGGGATGGACGCCAGTTGGCTCTGTTTGTTCGGGGGGATGTTCGAGGTTTGATTGTTGCACTAATGTTGGAATGTGGTCCTTATAATTTTATTTTTGACACACAATCTATTTTTCATAATATGTCAAAATGTCTAATGTTAATATGAGTGAATTGTCTCTCT